>WOXC01004838.1:2120000-2255000 GCA_011680675.1 Gymnobelideus leadbeateri | reverse complement strand
ATTCCTGAAGGAATCGATTTCATGCTAGTTTAAGGTTTCAATAATGCAAGAGTGAATTCTGCATATTAAAATATCATATAAAAAGGTTTTATATTTATTTCAGGTAAAAGATTAAATTTGGGATTTGTTGATGATTTGTATAGCAAAACCTCAAAATAAGAGAAGGGGTGTAGTCTAAAGAGTTGTTAAGAATATAATAAGGAAGGAAATACAGTCTAATGAAAAGTTAGGAATTGCCATTTTCTTTTCTTCACTGGTGTAAGAACTAGATATTTATCCTTCCTTTGCCTTAGTAAAATGGGAATGATACTTGCTACCACCACTGTTTTAAAAGTAAGAAGCAGTAGAGAATTAGGACTTAAGGATTGTAAAAATATTTGGAAATCTTTAGATGAGGTGGGTTTCATTTTCATTTCAGGAATTAAAGGAATTGTTTTTTCTAAATACAAAAGCAGAAAGTTGATTTAATTTCCGATTTTAAGTAGTTTTAACTAGGGAAAAACATTTATTAACTTTTATATTGCATTAATACTTCGTGACATTATTTTGTGGTTTTTGTGAACTCTGATTTGTTGGCTAATATGATAACTCGAAGGAATTAAAACAAGTTGTTTAAAAGCACTCAGATTTTATATTTAAGGTAGAGAAACCAACCTGTATCGAGATTTGATGAGATTTCTAAAATTTTCACTTAAGTGGATGATTATAATTTTATTATGTTAAGAACTATTTCTGATCAAAAGGCATACTCTTTTTTAGACTGTGAATTAGCTTTGAGAGTAAATTGTGACTTTATACATGATAGTACGTTCACAAGAGCTAATTGTTTTTATTTATCACATAATATGGTAATATGAAAAATATCCATTTAATTATATTACTTGATTATTATTTGTTATCTTACTAATTGAGGTTTTAAATCAATAACAATTTTAATAATTTATTTTGATAGTTTATATGTGTGTATATATAAAAATAAATATGTATTAAACATGGCCTGTTTACTTTCACAAATGTGAATAGTTAAATTGAATCTACTGTATGCTTTTTAAAAAGAGCTTAAATAGGGCTTCAGATGTAATTTAAAGCCTAAATTAATATTTCATATTACGTGTATACTAATTTCAGAATATTTTAAAAACTAGAAAGGACCAAAAATGGCTATTTAATTTTGTTAATTAGCATATTGAATTAAAAGAAGTCTTCAAAACCCATCTTAAAGATTTTTCCACTTGAGGTTCAAGTTTTAACTCTGAAATCACAACATAAATACAGGTTTTAACTAAAGTAGGCATTATGTTTTAATAACTCAGATTTGTATAGTGATTTACGTTTTCTAAGTAGTTTGATCCTCCCAACAGTCCTGTGAGGTTGGTTGTAGCATACTTACCATTTCATAGATGAGAAACAGACCCAGAAAGTTGTTAAAATATCTTGTCCAAGGTGATGGAGTTGTCTTCAAGTATTTGAAGACTTATTGCATAGAAGAAGGATTAGATGTCTGCTTGGCTTTAGAATGCAGGGTTGGGATTAACCGTTAGTTCTTGTGACCCAAAGTCTAATATTCTTTTCACTATTATCATGTTGCCTATTATATTTAGTCTTTGATAACCACTTATATCTCTGAAGAAAATCATAAAGTCTTTCCTTGAAGACCTCCACTGAAGAGGAAACTCCCAATTCTGAAGGAATTCATTCCGCTTTTGAAAAGCTCAAATTGTTAGGAAATGATTTCATAGATTACACTGAGTTCTGTCTCTGCAACAGCTGTTCGTTGTCATTCAGCCCATAGACATTTATTAAGACACTTATTATGTCCTAGGAACGTTTTGTGCCAAATGCTGAGGATACAAGAAAAGGCAAAAAAATAGTTCCTGCCCTCACAGAGCTCATATTTTAATGGGGAAGATACCATGCAGTATAAACATGGACATAAAATATATATACAATATAAATGGGTGATAATCTGAAGGGAAAGCACCGTCAGTGGGGGGAAGAATGATCTGGAATAGCCTCCCATTTATAGGGGATGGGATTTGAGTTGAATCTTGAAGGAAGGCAAAGAAGCCAGGTGAGGTGGGAGTACAGCATTACAGACATGAGGTACAGTCATTGAAAAGACAGGGAATCAAAACATGGAATATCTTGTTTGAGTAATAGCAAGGAGGCCATTGTCACCAGATTGAATCAGTTGGAGGCAGGATTAAGGTAGAAAAAAACTGGAGAGGTTGAAGGGGGGCAGGTTATTAAGGAATTTAAAAGCCAGACAGGATTTTATATTTAATCCTGGAGTTGTAATATGGAGTTTCTGGAGTTAATTGAATAAGGTGACGTGTTCAGACCACTTGAGGAGTATTAATTTAACAACTGAATGGAGGATGGTCTGAAGTAGGGAGAAATTTGAGTCAGGGAGATCAACCAGAGAAGACTATTGCAATAGTCCAGATATGAGATGTTGAAGGCTTGCCCAAGTCTGATGGTCATATGATTAGAGAGAGACTCACATCTACATTGGATTTAAGTGAGGCAGAGTTGTACAGTCATCAGTCTCACTCTCTCATCCTTTGAAATCCAGTAGCAATATAAAAATCAGGACAACTGGTAAATGCCGTGGGATGTAATGGATGACCTTGGCATCTTTGATGCCTGACCAGGCTCTAAGTACTACACAGTGCCTGGTTTGGCCACCTAATTAGCTGTTGGAGCAAATTGTTCTCATCTACCCATTCTGTTGGAGGAAGACTTCACATACCTCCTACCCTCAACCTGACTTACCCCATCTGCTGAGACAGGTATATACAGAGAATGTGGAAGACATTTTGAGAGGGGAAGACAGCAACTAGTAAATGGTCTCTTGGAGGAGTTGGTATTGTTTATTAGTAGCCAGTATAAAGGGGCAGTAGCAGGAAGTCAGTTTACAAAGGGGATCCTGGAAGTCACTTACAGACTGTCCCAAAGATATCAAAGGGCCATAATTTACAAATTGTTTCATATATTAACCAAAATTCACATCTTGGTAATATGTGCTGAATTAGAGAAACCATCTAGGTGCTGTTGTTAGGGTTCTGGCCCTATGATATGTAAATGTCAGACAAATTCTAGACTTCCATAGTTACAGACCAGCAGAACATCAGAAAGGTGTTGATAACTTTGGGATGATTCCTTTGAACTTTTACTGATAGCTTTGAGATGATTTGTATTATGTTAATGAACGAACTCCATGATGGCATAGATAAGAGTTAGTCTGCTTCCCCAAAAAAAGCTTGGCAAAATTATGCCCATAATTCTGGTCAATGAGTATATGTTCTAGACTGAGAAAGAGACCTCAAATGCCTACCCCTCCTCCACATCTCACCAGCAGTCTTCTATCTCTGAGAGGTCCATGCTGCTGAGTACTCCCAACTCTAATCCATGAGTATGAGAGTGATACTTCCTGCTTCTTCCACCTCCAATACCATCCCCCAAGACTGCCTGGACTACCCTGTCACCTTTAACCAAAACACCATCTACCCCTGTATCCCATTTGCCACTTTTTTTCTGCACCTTATTAAAATGTGATTGTAGCTGTTTCCTTTGCTTTCCCAGCAAGTACCCAAAGAGGTGGGAGTGCCTACTGCCATTTCATAATTTCATAAATTAATTATCAGTTCAAAAAGTACAAAGAGAGTGGAATGTCAGGCCCAGGCCAGGTTATGTGGAGCTTTAATTGACAAATAGTTTGATTCTAGAAGGTAATAGGGAGCTACTGTGAGCAGGGCAGACCTGATCAGATCTGTTTAGGAAAATTACTTTGGCAACTGAGTGGAAGATAGATTGTAGTGGAGGGAGACTTGAGGCAGGGAAACTAACTGGAAGACTTGCAATAGTAAGCAAAAGGTAATGAAAGCCTAGAATTGTGTTTGTTTAAATATAGAGAAGGAAATGTATACAAATAATGATGTAAAGGGAGAGATGACAGATTTTGGCAATGGCTTCAATATGTGGGGTAAGCAAAAACTGAGAATAACACAAAGGTTCTGGTCCTGAGTGAGAGGAAGGATGGTGGTTTCTTCCAGAGTAATGGGAAAGTTCAGAAGGGGTACATTTGGAGGGAAAAGACAATGATTTCTATTTTTGACATGTTGAGTTTGAGATTCCTATGGGGCATCCAGTTTGAGATGTCTTTAGGAGGCAGCTAGAGATGCTGGATTAGCTGATCATAGAGATTAGATATGGCTTTGGGAATGATATGCATAGAAATGATAATTGAGTCTATGGAAGTGGATGAGCTCTACAAATGAGATAGTATAAATGAAAAGAGGAAGCCCAGGACAGAGTTTTGGGGGACCCCATATTAGAAGCTTTGAAATGGATGAAGAATCAGTAAAGGAAACTGAAAAGTAGTAGTCTGACAGCAGGAGGAGAGGTACAGGACAATAGCTAGCAGGCATGGTAAGATCAAGTGAGAGGGATTTTTTGCTTTTGTTTTTTTTAAAGATAGGGGGACATGTGAAGATAAGAGGGAAGGAGGCAGTGGATAGGAAATTGAAGGTGGGGAGGGGTCAGTGATACTGGGGGTAAATTGCTGGGAAAGTTGATTTTTTAAAAAAAATTAAAATGTAAAACTTTACATTTGTTCCTTTAAAATTTCATATTATTTTTGGTCCACCATCCTAGCCTATCAATATCTTCTTGGATCCTGAGTGTTAGCCATTGTATTAACTTTCACTTTCAGATGTAAACTTGACAAGCATGCCTTTTATGACTTCATCCATTCATTGATAAAAATGTTAAATACCATCTGACCAAGGACAGATTGTTACAGCATTCAATAGAGACCTCCCTCTAAGTTGACATCAAGCCTTTAAAGGCTATTCTTTGGTTCCCTTTATTCAACCATTTAAAAATCAACCTTTACTATACTATTATCTATCCCACATGCTTGTATTTTGCTCATAAGAATAGCGTGATAGACTTTGTGCCAGTGTCTAGTTAGTCAATGGAATTCTAAATCCTGGAATAGTTGTTACTTTTTTTTCATGTTTACAGCTGAAATGGTTATTTTATGTAAATTTAGGTTTTATGTGGCTGTAAAGATCTTTGTTAAAGTCTTTTAGGTTTCTTCTGCCCAAGCAAACCCTACAGGAAGTACTTCAGGTTCTATTTTATTCATTCAGTAAGGGATGGTTCCAAAAAAGTTGTAATGGAATTCTTCAATGCCTTAGGATGGGGCAGAGAGGATTTATTTAACAACCACTTAGTGAGTGCCCATTAGGTTCAAAGTATTATGCTCATTAAACTCTTGTCCTTCCAGAAGGAGGCAGCCTTAGGTAAAGTATAGAAAGCTGACTTTAGTGTCAGGAAGACCTGGGTTCAAGTCTCACCCTTGATACTTAGCTGGCTTTAATGATCCTGGGTCCCAGATACCTCTAGAACACTATAAATTGTAAAGGTGTTCGTTGTGATTTATAGTGGGAATTCCTCATCAGGACTTCCCTATACTGTTGAAATCACAATTTCAGCAGAAAAAAAAACAAAAACATCTAAACTGAGGGTAAAGAACCTCTTGATCTCAATTTCAAATACTAAGAAATGATGGTTTCCCAAGTACCCTGTTTATATCAATTGTTGTAAAAATATAGCATAACTTTAAAAGTTTTTAGTGGCAAGAAAATGGTGCTATTTATTATTCTACAGAGTTTGCTATGTATTTTTTGTGTAAAGTCTCTTACTGTCTGTAGCTTTTGATATACAGACAGTTCTCATTTTATGTTAAGTGGACTATTCTGTAGACCTCGATGGAAAGCAATTTTTACAGAATATATGACATAAAAAAAGGAGGGAGGCAGGAAGGGACCCTTGGTTCAAGGACCTGTGGGGGCCAGGGACAAAGAGCCAAGAGCAGGAGAAGGAACACATAGGGACTGGCCCCTTTTACTGGGCCTACCCATATAGGGGCCTTGACCAAAACTGAGAAGAAGAACATGTGGAGGAGTGGTAGAAACGTGGATAGGAACACAAGGGAGGACAGGGGAGGATTAGCAACATTCGGAGGTCAGGGACAGACATAATACCTGAACGTGGATAGACAGAAGAAAGACTCTTGGTGCAAAGGTCTCCTCTTTTGGTATTGGAGGTTTCAAACCAAGCCCCCATCTGTCTTTCATGAATCTGTTCTGCTTTTACTTGGAGGATTTTTTTTTTTTTTTTGGTGGTGGTGGTGGTAGTAGGAAGAAGTTGGGAAGCCATGGAATGTCTAGGCAAGGGGCAGGAGCAGAGAGAGCTCACAGTACTGTACAATAACATTAGCATAGGTGTATTTTTGAAATACATATTTTTTTACATAAGGTCGAGTTTGCATAATGTGAATTTACTTAAAAACTTGAACTGTATGGGATTGTCTACATGTTTCTTTCTCTCCCTATTTGTCTTTTTCTTTCAGTATTTTTGTCTTTATCTCTTCATATTTATTTGGTACTTATGATCTATGTTCTTAAATTTAAAAACTAGAATAATACTTTTTATTTTACTTTAAGGTTTTTCAGGTTATTTTTTCTATACTTATAAATTTAGAAATGGTAGAGATCTTAAATAATCTAGTTCAGTCCTCTTAATTTGCACATGGGAAAACTAGCATTTAAGTAACTTTCCCAAGGTTATACAACTAGTAAGCAAAAGAAGCAGACTTCAAACCTAGGGACTCTTGACTTCATCTGATATTTTTACTACTACATACTGTGTTGCTTCTCATGTAACTTTGACATGATTTCTTCCCTTAATCTTCTTATCCTTTAAGTTTTAGTGGTCTAGAGAGAAAAAAGACTATTGCTGCCTAATTATGAGCTAATAAATAGACTGGATTCTTTAATCTGGATATCTCATTTCTATTAGGAGCTATTTTAGATTTGTAATATTGTCATTTGTATGGTGGCTCTCGTTAGTATTTGTGAAAAGATTACAATGAAAATAATTGAAGTTTATGTAATATTTGTTGCCTAGTACTCAGGGATAGGGGAATCACGTAAGGATTTAGTAAGCTTAAATTAGTGTGTGCTATAGATAATCAGAAATTTTTCTTGCCAGCTTGGAAATGGTAAAAACAAAAAGTTAGAAGATCAGAATCAAGAGTAAAGGATAAATGAGGTCAAAGACCTACACTGAAGTTTCACATCTATACATCATGAATAAATACTTTTCTTGAAGAAAAGAACCAGGAGGTACTGGACATGGCAAGTACCAGATATAATTAACAATTGTTTTGACCTGCTAAGCAAGTTATTAACCCCCCAAAATGTAATATAGCTGAATTAAAGTACATTATTAATTAAAGTACCAAATATAATTCTATGCAGAAATTTGGTGAATGAAATCAGCTACTACACAAGGATATCAGAAAGCCTAAAAACTGCCTTAGGCAGCAATTCTCAACTTATTTGCAAAGAAGAGAAACATGGCAACCAAGGACATTAGTTTCACATATAAACTTGCTTATGAAATCTTAGGGGTAAGGATGTTAAAAGATTATTTTGAATTATTGCTTTGTAAAACAAAGAGTGGAGGATAAAACTAGTTTTAGTAAACTTGGTAAGAGATCCAAGTAAGAAAAATTATTCTGGTGGCATTTAAATATGAACCTAGAAACAGCAAAAGACAGACAAAAATATGGACGCGACCTGTAAAGAATTTTATAACAAACCTCTCCAGTGTTGAGGATAGTGGAGCTACCACATTTCAGTTCATCATCATAGTTCTGGATGTTCTTATTGCAAGAAATAGAAATTTCACTGAATAGAGAAAATATGGGAAAAACAGCTGGACAAGACTTGAGTTACACAGAAAATCTTTGCTGGTTGCAAGAAAATTATGAAAGCACTCAAAGAACAATATCTGGAGGAGGAGGAGAGACAGCTGTGGGGGAAATCTCAGAATTTATTACTGCTGCAAAAAAAAGGGGGTGACTAGATGAGCATCAATAATTATTGACCTAGCTACTTTACCGCCTATAAGAATTTTATTTTTATGAGAGTACTATACATATGAAAGGCAGCATGGCATACATAGTAGATAGCTAGCCTTGGCGTCAAGAAGACAAATTTAAGTCTAATCCAAGGATGGGAAACCTGTGGCCTTCTAGGGGCTTGGGTGCCACCTTTTGATTGAGTCCAAGTTTTGCAGAACAGATCTTTTTATTAATGGGATTTGTTCTGTGAAGTTTAGATTCAGCCAGAGGGCCACACTTCAGGACTTAGAGGGCCACATGTGGTCTTGATGATGCAGGTTCCCTGCCCCTGGTCTAGTCCCTAATACATTTCTGGTCCTTTGATCCTATGCAAATCACTTAATCCAGGCAACTTTCTGAGACTAAGCTATAGAACAGTTGTTGATATGCATTGGTATTGGAAGTTTCCTTCCTGATAACTCATACCAATCAAATCATAAGTCTAGATAAAAATGAAACTGCATATGCTTTGAGAAGATCATTTCTTACAGGACAATAATATTTTTGACATTTGCATGCCATAATTTGTTATCATTCCCCAATTAATGAACATCCCCTTAGAATCCAATTCTTTGCCACCATATAAAAAGCTGCTATAAATATTGCATACAGATACTTTTCTTCTTTCTTTTATATCTGTGGCATGGGGGAGAGAGCTATTAGTAGTATCATTGGCTCAAAAGACAGATTAGTGACTTTAGGGGGCATAGTTCCAAAGTGGTTTCTGTAATGACTGGACTAGTGGAGTACCTATTTTGTCACAGCCCCTCCAGCATTCTTTACCTTCCCTTTTTTTTTAATCAGTTTTGCCAGTCAGATTAGTGCAAAATGGAACCACAGTTGTTTTAATCTAAGTTTCTTTAATTATTAGTGATTTGGAGCATATTTTCTATGTCTATTGAAAGCTTAGATTTCTTTTGAAAACTGTTCATATCCTTTGACCATTTATCCATTAGGGAATGATGATTTCTTTTTTAATTTGAAGCATTTTATTTTTTTCTCTATCTTGTAATTGAGACCCTTGTCAGAGAAGCTACCTGCAAAGATGTTTTCCACCTATTTAACTGTTTCCATTCAGATTTTTTAGTTGAATTGGTTTGAGGGAATGGGACAAAAGGAGGGTAGAGGTCAATCACCCTTAGTAAAAAATCTGAATTAATGAGATTTGGTAAAGAAATGTTTATAGTGCATGTTCACGTTTATGCATTATAAATATGTACCTTCAGTTTAATTAATTGCTTGCTTTGTTCTAGGTACTACTAGGCACTGGAAATACAAAGATTTTAATTTTGATAGCTAATAATAATAGCTAATCATGAATACACCCCTTTAAGATATTTTTTAAACAAATGCTTTATTGACTTCTGTTTTACATCATTCATTTCCGCCAGATGTTGAGTTACAGTCATTTCCCCCCATTATTCCCCTACCCAACCTCCCAGAATAGTAGTCCCACAAGATATCGCTTCCTCCAATCTGCTCTCTCCCATACCTTCTCCCATACCCCCCATCGACTTTTCCATTAGAGGAAGGTGAGTCTTTGTGTCCCAATGCCTACACATCTTATCTCCCTATTACAAGCAAAAGAGTATTAATAATAGTATTTATATATATTTGAAACATTTAATGTTACGACCTCGAATTTCAGGTCCATTTCCTTCCTCCCTTGTCACCCATTCCCTCTTGGGAGATAAGTAATTCAGTATATGTTGTACATGTCTAGCTATGCAAAACATTATCATAGTAGATATATTGTACAAGGCTGCTTATAATTCCCTCCCACTCATCCCACCCCCCACCTGGTCCATTCCCTACATGATCCTGTCCCTCTTCTATAGTGGGTACTTCCAACCTCCCCTCACCCCAAGGATGCCCTCCCATCCATCATCCCTCCTCTCATCCCCCTTCCCCCTATCCTGCTGCAGGTTGAGATATCCCATTTAGTATGTATGTCATTTTCTCCCTGAACCAAATTCAATGTGAATGTGGTTTTGCCTTTTTAGCCTTCCTTATTCTCCCCCTCCTTTGCAACCACTTCCCTACATGAGATAGTTTACCCTACCATGTCTCTCCCCATCTCCTCTTGCCACTTTCCTCTCTCACCTCATAATTTCATCCCTTGAGTATTCTCCCTTCCCAACAAATTCAACCTATGCCCTCTATCCATATATAACTGTAACCATATACACACACATTCACATATGTATTCATATGACCACACACCCTTCTTCCATTATTTTCATAGTGAGAAAGATATTATCAGTCACAGTTATTGCTTTTCCATATAGGAATGTAAATAGTTCAACTTTGATAAGTTCCTTTTGATTTCTTTTCCCTGATTACCTTCTCAGGCATCTCTTGCTTCTTGTGTCTGGATGTCAAATTTTCTATTCAATTCTGGTTTTTTCCTCAAGAATGCTTGAAAGTCCTCTATTCCACTGAATGACCATATTTTCCCCTGAAACAAAATACTCAGTTTTGCTGGGTAGGTGACCCTTGGGTTCATTCCCAGTTCTTTTGCCCTCTGGAATATCATATTCCATGCCCTTCGATCCCTCAGTGTAGAAGCTGCCAGGTCCTGGGCTATTCTGATTGTGTTTCCACAATATTGAAATTGTTTCTTCCTGGCTGCTTGTAGTATTTTCTCCTTGATCTGGGGATTCTGGAACCTGGCTATAATATTCCTGGGAGTTTTATTTTTGGGATCTTTTTCAGGAGGTGATCGGTGGATTCTTTCAACCTCTATTTTGCCCTCTGGATCTAAAACATCAGGGTAGTTTTCCTTGAGAATTTCTTGAAGGGTGATTTCTAGGTTCTTTCTTTGATCATGGCTTTCAGGTAGTCCAATAATTTTTAAATTGTCTCTCCTGGATCTATTTTCCAGGTCAGTGGTTTTTCCCATGAGATATTTCACATTGCCTTCTAATCTTTCATTTGTTTGGATCTGCTTAACAGCATCTTGCTTTCTCATAAAGTCATTAGCTTCCATTTGCTCCAGTCTAACTCTGAAGGAATGAATCTCCTCAGTGAACTTTTGAGATTCTTTTTCCATCTGGCAAATTCGACTTTTTAAGGCATTCTTCTCCTCATTGCCCTTTTGGGCCTCCTTTGCCATTTGAGTTAGTCTATTTTTTAAGGTGTTGTTTTCCTCAGTCAGGCTGTTGACCCTCATTTCATACTTTTCCTGCATCCTTCTCATTTCTCTTTCCAATTTTTCCTCCACTTCTCTTATTTGATTTTTAAAGTCCTTCTTAAGGTCCTCTATGGCCTGCAACCCGCTCATGTTTTCCCCTGGGACTTTTGGAGCAGGACTTCTGACCTCACAGTCCTTTTCCCACTCTATGCCCCCAAAATAGGAGTCTAGGGTTGCATTTTTCTGTTTCCTTTGCCTTGGCATATTGCCACTTAATTACTTGACTTTTGGGCTTGTTGCCACACTATGGCTTTAAGGCCAGATAGAGGAATTTTCGTCCCGGACGTGTGGGGGGCAACTTCCGTTTCTGGCAAGCTGTAAACCCACCCACGACTTCCACCCTAGATCACAATCCAGATTCAGGGAGGTTAAAGCAAGAGCGATTACCCCCCAAGACTGATCGCTGGATCTTCCTACAGTTAGCATGCAGGCCGGGAGCTGGAGCTGCCTCTGAAAACTACAAAGTGGCGTGTCTCCTCAGTGGCTTCTAGCCCCCAGGGGAGGGAGCCGACGCATTCCCTAAATACCTGTCCCAAAGTCCATAGGACACTAACCTCTTACTTTGTCCTAGGCATGTCTGTATTGATAATTCTGGAGTCGCCACAGCTGCTGGTGTTCTGGGGTTCCTCCAGCCGGCTGCTGGCCCTGCCGCCCTGGGGCTAAAACCTCGGCTCACGCGGACCTGGGCTCCGCTCCTGCGCTCTGTGCGCTGCGTGCTGCCAGGTCCCAGACCGCTGTGCTGGTCCTTCCTGCAGGGCTGCAGGGCTGTCCTCAGCGGGAGGTTAGCTTTTCTGTGTCGTTCTGTGGGTGCTGGGGCCCCAGAAGTTGTTCAGAGTCCCCTTTTACATAGTTTGGGGGTAATCTGGGGGCAGAGTGGCATGGACGAGCTGTTTCTACTCCGCCATCTTGGCTCCGCCCCCACCCCCTTTAAGATTGTAAAGGTGCTTTAATGAATGTATTTACCAAGTTTCTTCCAGTTGTCATCTGGCAATCTTACTTTCATTCATTTTTTTTAAAATTCAATTTTATTTTAATTTTTGGCTTCAAATTCTTTTTCTTTCCACCCACTCCCCATCATTAAAAAGGCAAGAATTTCAATATCCATTATATGTATTAAGTCATGCAAAATATATTCCTGTATTATTCATGTTCAGGAAAAAAAGAGGGAAAAAAAGTATCATTCAGTTTGTATTCTGAGACCATCAGTTCTCTTTTTGGAGATGGATAGCATTTTTCATTGTGAGTCCTTTGGAATTGTGGGATATCATTGTTTTGATCAAGGTTTCTAAGTCTTTCACAATTTATTATCTTTACAATATTGAGGTTACAGTTTAAATTGCTCTCCTAGTTCTGCTCACTTCACTTTGTATCAGTTTGTTCAGGTCTTCCTGGTTTTCCTGAAACCACCCCTTCATCATTTCTTACAGCATAAAAGTATTGCATCGCATTCATAAACACACCATAACTTGTTTAGCCATTTCCTGATTGATGGACATCCATTCAGTTTCCAGTTCTTTGCTGCCACAAAAAGAGCTGCTACAAATGTTTTTGTATGTGTGGGTCCTTCCTCTTTTTCTTTGATGTTTTTGGTATATAGACATAGTAGTGGCATTGCTATGAAAAAGGGAATAATACATAGTTTAGTAACTTTTTGGACATAGTTCAAAATAAGATTGCAGAATGCAGTTGCAGAAAGATTGGTTCATAGCTCCACCAGTAGACCTCTATCAGAGAAATTTTCTACAATTTCCCCCCAGTTACCTGCTTTTCTTCTAAGCTACATCAGTTTTGTTTGTGCAAATACGTGTATTTGTATATGTAATTGAAACTATTTTACCTCCTGTCCTCTCTGTCTGTTATTTGATGATGAGCTCTTCATTTGTCTGTATATGTGACAGCTAATTTCTTCTGTGCTTCTCTAAAGGACTTAAAACATAACCCTTTATGCCTACATCAAATACTCATTTTGAGCTTATCTTGGGATACATTGTAAAACTAGTTGGTCTCTACCTAGTTTCTGCCAGACTGCTTTCAAATTTTCCCAGAAACTTTTTTGTCATGAGTTCTTGGTCCAATAACTGAGATCATTCCTACTTGTTCCTCAGGTCACGCTGGTACTGTAATGGACAATTGAGGCAGATATAGGACAGCACAGCCAATTAGTATTTTGGGGAGTGCTTTTATTTATTAAGCCGGCGACTGTTTCCCAAAAGGGAAGGCAGCCCTGAGCAGTCCAGCAAGCTTTTATATAGTAAAAAGTACTTCCTGAAACAAATGGTGGTCGGCAAGGCAGCTTTTGCTACATAAGAGATGTAAACTAAGGAGCGGATACAAGCTAACGGGGCAGATCTTTGTTTTAGTTACATCTTGTACCCTGTACTAGACAGGTACAGGGAGAGGTTTCACATCGGTCATACGTTTATGCTAAGTTCTTGGGGCCCCCTGAAGGGCCTTGTGAGAGGCCTCGTGTAAGAGCTAGCACTATGGGGAACTAACTGGCACTTCAGTACTAAGGTAAGTATTGTTACCAAACTAAAAGTTTTTAACCAAAATAAAGTTCTGGATCTTGGTTACTAAAAACCAAATAAGTGTCCTTTTATAGTGTTTTTGCCGTGGTCCTAATTTCTTTTTCTTTCTTTTCTTTTCTTTTTTCTTTTTTTGCTTTTTGGAGGGCAATTGGGGTTAAGTGACTTGCCCAAGGTCACACGGCTAGTTTTTTGTTAAGTGTCTGAGGCTGGATTTGAACTCAGGTCCTCCTGACTCCAGGGCTGGTGCTCTATTCACTGTGCCACCTAGTTGCCTGATGGTTCTAATTTCTTTTATTTTGTTCTTGCCTTTAAAAAAAAATTGTTTCTGAGTATAAACAGACTTGGAGGCAAACAGAAAAAGAAACATTCAGGGCTCTTTAATTATGCCTTCTTAAGTATAGAAGTTATGAAGTCCTATTCATTTTATAGCTTCATCTCATATATATATAAATACATATATATTTTACTAAAAGTAGTAATGATTTATCCCTTGACTCAGATTTCATATTACACTTATTATTACTCTTGCTGTCTTACGTGCTTATTTGTAACTTTGTATAATAATTTGCATTTTACATCTATCCCTTCTAGAGCTCCATGAAGGTAGAGTAGTGTTTGCACTCAAACTTTGCATCTTCCACACATAACTTAATAAATCTTGGTTGAGGGTTGGCTAGGTGGCACAATGAGTAGAGCACTGGCCCTGGAGTCAGGAGGACCTGAGTTCAAATTTGGCCTCAGACACTTAACAAAAACTAGCCATGTGACCTTGGGCCAGTCAGTTAATCCCAATTGCCCTACCCCCCCCCCAAAAAAAAAGAAAGAAAAATAAATAAATAAACCTTGGTTGAGTTTGACTGAATCATCTCTTACAATACCATAGTTATTTTGATGGGGATACTGAGACACTGAGAGGTGAATTGACTTTAAAGAGCCAAGCAAGTAAAAAGATACAGCCAAAGAAAAATTGTAGCACCCTGATCTCTTTCTTCATTTTCAGAATGAAAAAAAGTTGTGAAAACTTCTCTTTCTTCATCTTAATCACCAATTTCATTTACTGTGATTTATTTGACTTATTGAATATTTGTTTTATTAGAGATTATTTTTTGTTAAATGTGTAACTTTAAATAGTCGATGTATGTCTTAAACAGTTAAAATGTCTTAGAACCAGAATTGTTTCTATGAAAACTTAATTCTGAAATTGTAATTTGAGATAAGAAAATATAAAATTTATGGATATTCAATGTAAAGTTATCCCCTCCAGGGGATGTGTTGTATTAAATGAGATATACCTGTGGATGTTTGACTCAGGATTAACTTGGAGAGGAAAAAGGAAGGGATTGAGTCTTATAGAGTCTGATGTTAATGTAGTAAATAAAAATAATTTGAAATGAGCAATTCATTATAAATAAATGCAACAATGAAAATGTTTTTCTAAGTTTTGAAAACAACTTGTTGATCTTTATTTAAGCAGGTTCAATACACACGTGTGTATCTGTACATATATTCCATATTAGACTATATTAGCTTTTTTATTGAACATTTTTTACCTAAACTGTATTTGATTTTAAATGAGTAAAATAAAATATAAATTTGTGAGGTGTTATTCAGTAAATCATGCTATTCATCAACACGTGAGCCTAGTTTATCCTTATTTTACAGAGTAAAAAATAAGTATCTCAGTGAATACACTGAGACTTGTCTATATATTTGTCTCAGGTAGTCCTTGAGATAGTATGGGAACTCATAGCTTTTGGATTAGCACTTCATTACTCAGGGACATTTCCCTGCTACAAGTTTGTTGGCTTTTTTTTTAGGGACTTAATTTAGCTTGTTGAATCATGGTTGTTCATTAGGTCAGACTGAGATAAGGAATAGCACAAACAATTTTTTAAAAATATTTTAATATGAGGGACATATTTTAACACTTGGGGCCAAGGAATGCTCATGTGTTAATAAAAGGGCACATTAGAGCATTTTTAAATTGGACTTTTAAAAGAGATAAATGGGGAAGCTACATCTTACCCAAAGATACCATAAGTAATGATTTGATATCATACTGAATGTGTGTGTGACATAGCATCTAAATTAATAATGAAAAGTTGTTACAGAAAAAAATAGTAAAAATATGGTCATGGGGGACCTCAATTTATACTGCCTCAGACCAAGATAAATCTAACCATACAATAATAAGAAAGTTGAAGAGATAAATAGAATTTTAGAAACATTGGATATGATTTGATAGATCTCTGGAGACTATTGAATGGGATTTGAAAACAGTATGCCTTTCCTGTTGTACATGGCACCTCCACAAAAATTGAGCACATAATATTGCATAGAAAACTCAAAAATGCAGAAAAGTAGAAATATTAAATACATTTTTCTACCATAATGCAATAAAAATGCATTCAACAAAAATTTTTGAAACATAGATTGAAAATTAATTGAAATCTAACTTAATTCTGAAGTATAGGTGGCTCAAAGCACAAATCATGGGAAAAATCAATAATTTCATTAAAGATAAGATTCACAGTGAGTAAAATACCAAAATTTTGAGATCTAGTGAGAGCAGTACTTGGGAGTATTTATATCTCTAAATTTTTTATCAATAAAAGAGAAGGCATATCAACAAAATTGGCATGTAACTTTAAAATAAACCCCCAAATAGAAAACTAACAAATTAAAAACCCTTAATTAAACACCAAAATAGAAGTCTTAGAAATCAGAGGAGAGATTGACGAAATTGAAAGTTTAAAAAAATTAATAAAACTAGTTTTTTTATAAGTTAATGAAAATAGGCAAACCAGTAGTTAATTTGAATAAAAGAATGCTGATAATATACTTATAAAATACTTATAATAGTATAAAAATGAAAAAGAATTTATAACCAATGAAGAAAAAAGCAATTATTAGTTCTTTCATCATATGCCAATATAACCAACAATATAAGTGAAATGGATGAATATTTACAAAAATATAAATCACCCAGTTTAACAGAATAGGCAATAGAATACTTAAATAACTGCTTCTTAGGAAAAAATATTGAATCAGCCATAAATAAACTCCCAAGGGGAAAGAAAGGACTGGATGGATTTACAAGTGAATTCTACCAAGCATTTAAAGAAAAATTAATTCTGGTACTAAACTGTTTGGGGGAAAAAAAAGGTAAAGAGAGGATCCTGCCATAGTCTTTCTATCGCCCAAATATAAATAATCTTTATACTTAAACCAGGAAGAGCCAAAACAGAGAAAGAAAACTAGATCATTTTTTCTAAAGTATATTGATGCAAAATTTTAAAATAAAGCATTATCATGGAGACTTCAGCGGTATAACACAGAAAGATCATATATTATGACCAGTCTAGATTTGCACTAAGATTGCAAAGTTGGTTCAATATTAGGAAAACTACAAACATAATTCACTGTATTAATAACAAAACCAATCAATAAAAAAACTGGTTATGTTGTTTGATGAAGAAAAAGCTTTGGACAGATAACAGTGCTCATTCCTGTTAAAAACACTAAAGCCTTTTCAGTAAAATCAGGGGTGAAGCAAAGATGTCCATTATGTTTTATACTATTCAATATTATACTAGAAATGCTAGGTATAGCAATAAGACAAGAAAAAGAAATTGAGAGACTAAGCACAAGCAAAGAAGAGACAAAACTATTACTTTTTGCAGATGATGTAATAGTTTACTTAGAGTACCCTAGAGAGTTAACTATAAAACTAATTGAAATAATATCAACTTTCACAAAGTTGCAGAATATAAAATAAGCCTACACAGTTTATATATTACTAACAAAATGCCCCAGGAAAAGATAGATAAATTCCACTTCAAATAACTGTAGATAGTGTAAAATAGTTGGAAGTCTGCCTGCCAAGACACACACACGGGAGTTATATGAACACAATTTTTACAAAATGCTCTTCACACAAATAAATATCTAGATAATTATTAATTGCTCCTGTATAGGCCAGGCTAACATAATAAGAATGATAATATTAATTTACTTATTCAGTACTGAACCAAACAATCAAATAATTACTTTATAGAACTAGAAAAAAAACAATAAAATTCATCTGGAGGAACAAAAGGCCAACAATTTCAAGGGAATCAAATGGGGGAAAAAAGGTGGAGAGGGGCAGGGGGCTAGCCAGTATTTGATCTCAAATTATACTGACAAGCTGTATTAATCAATTAAATTTGGTACTATATAAGAAAACAATTTAAGGAAGCACAGTATAAATGAATGCAGTAATCTAGTGCTTGATAAACCCAAAGATAACTAGCTGTTGGGGCAAGAACTCACCTATTGGGGAAAACTTGGAAAAAATTGGCAGAAACTAGACGTAGACCAACATTTGACACTGTATACCAAGATAAGCTCAAAATGGGTACATGATCTAGAATAAAGGATGATATCATAAGCAGATTAATGGAGCATGGAAGAAATTGCCTGTCAGATCTATGGCTAGGAAAAGAGTTCATGACTAAATAAGAGATAGAGAAGTTTACAGGCTGTAAAATGTACACATTTTATTCTATTAGAAGAAAAGGAAATTAGAAAAAAAAACTTTTGCAAAGAGGTTCTCTAATAAAGATATATATATATATTTTAAAGATACACACCAGCTATATTTCCCACACACACACAAAAAGCAATTCCCCAATTGATGAATAATCAAGAGATATGAACAAGTAGTTTTTAGAGGAGAAAATCAAAACTATCAATAGTTATATTTTAAAAATGCTCTCAATCACTAATAATTGGAGAAATGCAAATTAAAACAACTCTGATATACTCATTATATTGACTAAGTTGACAAAGGAAAGTGACAAATGCTGAAAGGAATGTGGGAAATTAGGTACAATAAGGCACTTTTGATGGAGCTTTGAACTAGTGCAGCCATTCTGCAGTTTATTTGGAACTGTGTCAAGAAGTTATTAACCAGCATTCTTTTACCCACCAGTTCTACTACTAGGTTTATTTCCCAAAGAAATCAGAGAGTTGGAACGTACCCATATGTACAAAAATATAGCAGCTCTTTTTATAGTGGCAAAGAATTGAAAACTGACGGGGTGTCTATCAATTGGTAAATGTTCGAACAAATTGTGGTATATGATTGTGATATTGTGATATATTGTGCTATTGTGCTAAAAGAAATGATGAAAGGTGGGGCAGCTAGGTGGCACAGCGAATAGAGTACCGGCCCTGGAGTCAGGAGGACCTAAGTTCAAATCCAGCCTTGGACACTTAACACAAAAAAACTAGCCATGTGACCTTGAGCAACTCACTTAACCCCCAATTGCCCTGCAAGAAAAAAAAAAATTATAAAAAGGATGGTTTCAGAAAAACCTGAGAAAACTTGTACAGAAGTAACAATATTGTAAAAATAATCAACTTTGAAAGACTTGGTAACTCTGATAAACACACAATAATTCCAAAGGACTCATGATAAAACATGCTGCTCACCTCCATCTAGCTAGATGGACCTGGATTAGAGATTGAAGCATAAATCCCTCTCTCCCTCCTTCCTTCCTTCCTTTTTGACTTAGCTAATGTAAGGATTTAATTTATATGATTATACATATTTGTAATTGGTATTTTTTTTCTTACCTTCCCAGTGGATGGGGAGGGGAGAAGGAAAGAGCATAATTTAATACTGAAAATACAATTGAATTTTTTAAAAAACAAAACATTGAATTCTTGACAAAGGTATGTCAATACAATGGGTTTTTTTCCTTTTATTCCAGTCATATAACTTTTTTTGATAATTTGCTATGCTTCATGTATGCAAAGTCACATAAGGAACAAAGTTTCTAAATCATGAACTGTCTATTACTATTAAACTGGTCCTTGGAGTACAAATATTTGATAAAATTTTAATGGTAAAGGACCTTTGAATATTTGACTAATTAAATTTTATTAATTACCTTTAGAATAATGGTTTCTCAGTATTCCTCTTCCAGGGATTCTTAAAGACTAAAATTTATTTAAATGACTATTTCAGTTTTTCTTCTACCTAACATAACTTAAAATTAGTCAATAAAATCCTGAAGTTTCATATCCGAATAAATTGGCAAAGAGGACAAAAGGTGGGAGTAATCAACTTTGGAGGGGTTGTAGAAAGTGAGGCACACTAATGCATTGTTGGCAGAATTGTGAATTGGTATGGTCACTCTGGAAAACAGTTTGGAATTATACAAATAAAGTGGATAAGATGTCCAAGTCCTTTGACCCATTGATTACATATATCCCAAGAAAGTCCATAAGAAGCTATTTTAATGACATCTTTATGCCCCAAGCTTTCTAAAATGTGTTCCATCCTTGTTTAGTACAGTCTCAGTAGAACTGGAGAAATATTCTTTGTCTTCATTCACCAAAACATTATGGAACACACATTCTGTAATGTATATTTCTGAAAATCTATCCACTCTCATTATTTTCTCACTTCCATGCCTTTGTTCCTGCTGTTCTTTATTTGTGAAATGCCTTCCTTCCCTCTCTTTGCTTTTTCACTTCCTACTTATCCTTTAAAATTCAACTCAAAAAGCACCTCCTTCTTGAATATAGCCCTTCCCTCTAGTAAGCACCTTTACTTTTAGGTTTTGCTAATATTTTAGATTGCATACAAATATAGAAAGAAATCTCAATATATTTATATATCAGTATATTTAATTATCTGTCATAAATTCTATCTTATCTATGTGTCTTTTCCCCCTGTTTATAAGTTCAGTAAGGGATAGGGACTGTTTCCTATAAATAAATAATGGCTGACATACATTTAGAATTTTAAGGTGTGCAAAGTGTTTATTTGTTGACCAAATGAAACACCATATAAAGATTACAGTTCTTTGCAAATTTTCTTCTCACATATATTCATATACCTACAAACCTTTGTCCCAGCCCTTGAAACTGCTTTTTAAAATAACATTTGACTGGAAGTAATTATTAAACAGAGAAGGTAGGGAATGGCAAGTATCTTTGTCATGACTTAGTCACAATTCAAAAACTACCATATTGTCTGTTTTTGGTGGTGATGGTTTTTGCTTCGAAAAATGTCTTACAAAATGCAAAATGTGACTATACAATAGAGCCTGTCAGAAAAATTACCATATTTGCTTACATAATTTCCTTCTTTCCTCTAGTATTTTCTTTCTAAAGTAGGATTAATGGAGGCTTCATGTATATAGATAACTCATCCAGAAAACTTGTCTATGAAAGGAAGGTAAGAAATTACACAGTAGCTTGAAGGTACTTTGAAGTTATTGTGTGAGCTTGGTTTTGAGCTGTGCATGTTTGAAAAAGTAGAGAGAGAGAAGCTAATGGAATGTAAAAAATATTTTAGATGCTTATAATAACAACTAGCATTTATATTTGTACCATTTTAAGTTTTGCAAAGTACTTTATGTGCTATCCCATTTGACCATCTCAGCAACTTTGTGTGATAGGTACTTTTATTCCCATTTTACAGATGAGGAAACTGAATCTGGGAGAAATTAAGTGAATTGCCCCAAAGTCACACAGCTAGGTCTTTTTTTTTTTGCACTGAATGTGGTGACTTTATTGATGGTACACAATACAGGACTTTAGGCTTCTTCCCCCTACTATAGGGGTGCTTTGGAACAAGGATGTGAATGGGACATGGGATCCCTAGTATAGGAACACAGGTTAGGAATGTGGGCTCCTCAGTGGTGGATCTTCTCTTTTTGGCTGGGTATGAAGATCCATGGCTTTCCATTTTACTCCTTGGAGGCCATGTAGACCATGAGGTCTACTACATGGTTGCTATAACCATACTCATTGTCATACCAGGAAATGAGCTTGACAAAATGGTCATTGAGGGCAATACCAGTGCCAGCATCAAAGGTAGAAGAGTGAATGTTGCTGTTGAAATCACAGGATAGAACCTGGTCCTCTGTGTAGCTCAAGATGCCCTTCAAGGGTCCCTCTGATGCTTGCTTCACCACTTTCTTGATATCATCATATTTGGTAGGTTTCTCCAGGCAGCAGGTCAGATCCACAACAGATACATTGGGAGTAGGAACACAGAAGGCCATGCCTGTGAGCTTCCCATTCAGCTCAGGTATAACCTTTTCTACAGCCTTAGCAGCACCACGCCCATCACGCCACAGCTTACCAGAGGGGCCATCTACTGTCTTCTGGGTAGCAGTAATGGCATGGACTGTAGTCATGAGTCCTTCCACAATGCCAAAGTTATCATGAATGACCTTGGCCAAGGGGGCCAAGCAGTTGGTGGTGCAGGAAGCATTACTGACAGTCTTAAGGGAATTATCATATTTCTCATGGTTCACTCCCATCACGAACATTGGGGCTTCAGCAGAAAGGGCAGAGATGATGACCCTCTTGGCTCCATCCTTCAAGTGAGCCCCAGCCTTTTCCATGGTGGTAAAGACTCCAGTAGACTCTACAACATACTAGGTTCCAGCATCTCCCCATTTAATATTGGTGGGATCCTGTTTCTGGAAGATGGTAATGGCTTTTCCATTGATCACCAGCTTCCCATTCTCAGCTTTGACAGTGCCCTTGAATTTGCCATGAGTGGAATCATATTGAAACATATAAACCATGTAGTTGAGGTCAATGAAGGGGTCATTGATGGCCACAATGTCCACTCCACCTGAGGTGAATGCAGCCGTGGTCACCAGGCGCCCAATACGGCCAAATCCGTTGACTCCAACCTTCACCATCTTGTTTCAGGGATGCGACTTAAGTGGCAGAACCTGACACCGAGCTTGGGAGAAAAGCCAAAAGCCATAGCTAGGTCTTCTTAACTTACTTTTCACATATATTATGGGATCTTTTCCCAGCCCTTGATATTGCTTTTTAAAATAACATTTGACTGGAAATAGTTATTAGAGAGTACAGAGAATAGCAAATATCTTTGTCCAAGTCTAGCTTTCTATCCACTGCTTTACCTGGATAATTCATCAGAAAAGACCTAGAGGACATTTGAAGAATAGAACCTAAACCACTAATGGAAGGATGAAAGATATATCTTCTAAAGTATGATAAAAAGATGAAAAGTTTACAGTGATTGGAAACTTAAGGGAAGTGGAGAAAGTTTAGAATCATTTGTGAACATGCTGTTCAAATGCTAACCATCCTTCCAAAACTCAGCTAATATCTATCCTTCTTGTTTGCTAGAGTATTCCATGGTCATTACCAACCTGAAGGGGAAATCTTCCTCTAGACTTTGTGCAGTTACTTATAGAATTCATTTGGCAAAAGAAACTGACTTATGTATCATTAAAAAGTGTATTATCTTTTATAGTTTGAAGGAGTTTACATATAATGTTATTAATGTCTGTTATCACTGTTTAACTTTTTAATATGCTTGTTTCTGATCTGACCAACTAGAATCATAAGTTCATTGAGGGTAGAGAACATTTCTAATACTTGATAACTTTTGTCTTGTTCTTCTTACAGTCGTTTCCCACCCTCATAGTAAACCTTTCATTGTAACAAGCATATGTGTGTACACAAAAGTAAAAATACCTGATACAGAAACTTTGTAGCTATTAATAGTGTATAAAATATTCTATCCTAATAGTTCCTTTCTCTGCCATAAGGGAAAGAGGCCTGTCCTCCAGGGTCTGCACTTTTTTTTTTTTTATGTTGCTCAGAGTTCTGCTTCTTTTCGAGTATTTTTTCATTTACATTGCTGTGGTTATTGGTTCTGCTTATTTTTCTCTGCATCATTTCATATGCATAGAATCATAGATTTAGAACAGGAAGGAATATTAGAGGTCATTGGATCCAACCCCTCATTTTTACAAAAGAAGAAGCTGATTCTCAGAGGGGTAAAGTAAATTGCCCATGTTATACAAATAATAAGTCACAGAGCCAAGAGTTCCAAATTCTCTCCTTCATCTACCTATCTCTTTGATCACTTTGGGATATAGACCTAGCAGGGGTATTTCTGAGTCAAAGGGTATGCACAGCTTTATAGTCCTTTGGTTATGCTTCCAAATTTTTCTCCAGAATTGTTGGACAAGTTTGCAACTCTACCAACAGTACATTAATGTCCCTATCTTCCCACATCCCCTCCGGCATTTATCATTTTCCTTTTCTGTCATGTGAGTCAGTCTAGTAAGTATGAGATAGTATCTCAAAATTCTTTTAATTTGCATTTCTCCAATTATTAATGATTTAGAGCTTTTTTTCATATGCCTTTTGAAAGCTTTGATATCTTCCTCTGAAAACTGCCTGTTCATATGTCTTGACCTCTTTTCATGTAAATTTGGCTTATTTCTTTATATATTTAAGAAATGAGACCTTTATCAGAGAAACTTGATGTAAAGATTCCCCCATCCCCACCCCCACCCCAGTTTTCTGCTTTTCTTATAATTTTGGCTGCATTGGTTTGGTTTCTGCATAAACTTTGCAACTTTATGTAATGAAAATTATCCATTGTGCCTCCTATAAGCCTTTCTATCTCTTCTTTGGTCATGAACTCTTCCCCTATCCGTAGATGTGACGAGTAATTACTTATTTCTTCCATGTTCCATTAATTTGCTTTTGATCTCACCCTGCATGTCCAAAACATTTTAGATCTTGGTATCCAGTGTCAGACATTGGTCTTTGTCCAATTTCTGCCAGACTATTTTCCAGTTTTTTTCAATAATTTTTATCACGTGAGTTTTTGTCCCAGTGGCTGATATCTTTGGGTTTATCAAAGACCAAGTTACTGTGCTCATTTATACTATACTTTAAATTGTTTACCTAATCTGTTCCATTGATCAACTACTCTATTTGTTATCTATACCAAGTTGCTTTGATGATTACAGCTTTGTGGTATAATTTGATACCTGGTACTGCTAGCCCCCCTTCCTTCATCTTTTTTTTTCATTGATTCCATTGCTGTTCTTGACCTTTTGTTCCTTCTGTTGAATTTTTTCCCCCTAGCTCTGTATGATAGATTGGTATGGCACTGAAAATGTAAATTAATTTAGGTAGTATTATCATTATTACTATGTTGGCTTGGCCTACACAGGAACAATTAATATTTCTGTTGATTACAGATAATGCTTGCTCTTAATTTTAGATAGATATTTCTGTGCTTTTTAAAAAAATTAGGAATGGTGTAGTATTTTGTTAAAAGCTTTTTCTGCATCTGTTGAAATAATCATGTGATTTTTTTTATTGTTTTTGCTTTTTATGTGGTCAATTATTCTTACAGTTTTCCTAATATTGGACCAGCTCTGCATATTTAGTTTAATCCAACCTGGTCATAGTGTATAATCTTTGTTTCATACTGTAAATCTCTTTGCTAGTATTTTGTTTAAATTTTTTGCATCAATATTCATTAGGTAAATTGGTTTATAGTTTTCTTTCTCTGTTTTGGTTCTTATTTAGATTTTTTTTTTAAGAAGTTAGGGTTAAGTAACTTGCTCAAAGTTACACGGCTAGTTATTTATGTGTGGGTGCTAAGTACTGAGGCCAGAACCAATCCCGGGTCCTCCGACTCCGGGGCCAGTACTTGTATTCATTGCACCACCTAGCCGCCCCCTTATTTAGATATTAAAACCATTTTTGTGTCATAGAAGGAATTTGTTTGGGTCTGTTCTTTAGCTATTTTTCAAACAATTTATGTAGTATTGGAATTAAGTGTTTTTAAATGTTTGGTAGAATTCACATGTAAATAAATTCATCTGGTCCTTTTTTTCCCCCCTCAGGGAGTTCATTTATGACTTATTCAATTTATTTTTTAAAATAGAGTTATGTAAGTATTCTATTTCCAGTCTGTTCAATTTATATTTTTGTACATAATCCTCCATTTCATTTAGATTGTCAATTTTATTGGCCAAAGTTACTCCTAACAGTGACTTTTTTTTCATCTTCAGTGGTGGTGCATTTTTTATATTAGTAATTTGATTTTCTTTTTAAAAATCAAATTAGTCTATTTTATTGCTTTTTAAAATAGCTTCTAGTTTATTAATCCATTGATTTTTTATTTTTTAAAAATCTTTCATTTTCACTAATCTGTGAGTTTCAGGATTTCCATTTTGATGTTTAATTAGAAGTTTTTAATTGGTTAGTTTTCTGGGGAGTTTTTTTTAGTTGCATGTCTAATTTGTTAATCTTCCCTCCCCTTTTTTTTTTTAAGTAATGTAAGTATTTAGAGATATAAATATTCCCCTAAGTACTATGTTAGCAGCATTCCACAAATTTTGACATTTTGTCTCATTGTTATCATTATCTTTAATGAAATTATTGATTGTTTCTATGATGTGTTCTTGACCCATTCTTTAAGATTAGGTTATTTAGTTTCTAATTAACTTTTATCTATACTTCAAAGACCCTTCATGGAATATAAGTTTTATTGCATCATTATCAGAAAAAGATGCACTTAATAATTCCATTTTCTACATTTGTTTGTGAGATTATCGGTAAAGCTGAAATAGGTATATTCCTTTTTATACCCATTTAATATTCTCCAGAGGTCTGTTGTATCTAACTTTTCTAAAATTTTCCCACCCCCTTAACTTTTTTCTTGTTTATCATTAGATTTATCTAGATCTGAGAGGGGGTAAACTGAGATCTCTCACTTTCATAGTTTTACTATTTCCTCCTGTAACTCATTTGATTTTTCCTTTAATCATTTGGATGCTCTGTCATTTTGTTGATTTATGTTTAGTGTTGCTGTTAATTCATTGTCTGTAACTTGGTTAGATTTTTCTAAGTCTGTATGTAGTACATTAAAGTCCACTGCTATTCCAATTTTATTATTTCTCCCAATTCAATTACATTTTTCTTTAAGTATTTTGATTCTGTGCTATAAGATGCACATTAACTATTCCTATTGATTCATTATTTATGATGTCTTTAGGCATAGTATAATTTTCCTGCTTATCCCTTTTTTTCCATGTTTATAGAATTGCTGCACCTGATTTTTTTAGTTTGAATGTAATAAATTATACTCCAGCTCCTTATTTATGTTACTCTTTTTATTTCAGAGTGTCTTTGTATTTCTAGCCCCTTGTTTATTCACATTCATATTCATAATCCTTTTATTTCGATTGTTTTTCTTGTAAATAATAAATCATAAAGATTTACATCCATTTTGCTATCCTGTCTCATTTTATCACCGAGTTCATCCCATTCACAATTAAGATTGTTAATTGTATATTTCCTCTTATCTATTCTTCTTGTAATTTTTCCTTTCTTTACTCCCATCCCTCTTTACAAATAAGAAAGTGGTAAAAAGAAGGTTTTGTCAGACATTTGTGATTTTAAAAACTGAATATCTTTTTGTAACTTTTTTTGGGGGGGGGTAGGGCAGTTGGGGCTAAGTGACTTGCCCAAGGTCACACAGCTATGTTTTTTTTGTATCAAGTGTCTGAGGCCAGATCCAAACCCAGGTCCTCCTGACTCCAGGGCCAGTGCTCTACTCACTGCACCACCTAGCTGCTCCCCAAAACTGAATATCTTGTTTTCTCTGTTGTAGCTCTTCCTCTTGCCTTTACCCTGCCTCTGATTACATGTTTTTGTCCTCTTTCCTTTTGGTCTTTGCTTCATATTTTTCTGTGCAACATTCAGGTTTGTTATGACTATGACTATTACACTACCTATCTTGCCTTCTCTGTATATTTCTGTTACAATATCTGTGGGTTTTAAAAAATATATATTCCGGGGTGACGAGGTGGCACAGTGAATACAGCACCCACTCTGGAGGGAGGGAGGACCTGAGTTCAAATCTGGCCTCAGACACTTAACACTTACTAGCCATGTAACCTTGGGCAAGTCACAACCCCAATTGCCCTACTTTCCCCTCTCCAAAAGTCAAAAATTATATATATATATATATATATATATATATATATATATATTCAAGCTTCCTTTATTTGATTCAAATGAAAGGGAAATTTATTGGATGCCTCTTCTCCCCACTCCTAACAGTAGATTCCTTACATATTGAATTTTTATTAAACCTATATAGGTACTTTTCTGGGTTCCTCTTTTTTTTTAACAAATGCTTTATTAATTTCTGGTTTACATCATTCATTTCTGCCAGATTTTGAGTTACAGTTTTTCCCCATTTTTTCCCTACCCACCACCCCAGAATAGCAGTCCCACAAAATATCCCCTCTCCCCATATCTTCTTCCATACCCCCTTCAACTTTACCATTAGGACCAGGTGAGTCTCTGTGCCCCAATGCCTGAACATCTTATCTCCCAATTACATGTAAAGTAGTATTAATAATAATATTTATATATATTTGAAACATTTAATTTTAAAACGTCAAATTTCAGATCCATTCCCTTCCTCCCTTGTCACCCACTCTCTCTGGGAAGATAAGCAATTCAGTATGTGTTGTACATGTATAGCTATGCAAAACATGACCATGGTAGATATATTGTAAAAGACTGCTTATAATTCCCTCCCATCCATCCCACGCCCGACCTGGTCCATTCCCTACTTTGATCCTGTCCCTCTTCAAAAGTGGGTACTTCTAACCTCCCCTACCCCCAGAATGCCTTCCCCTCCATCATCTCCCTTCTCATCCCCCTTCCCTCTACTCTCCAGCAGGGTGAGATATCCCATTTAGTATGTATGTGATTCTCTACCTGAGCCAGATTCAGTGAGAATATGGTTTTGCCTTTTTGCCTTCCTGTTCTTCCCCCACCCCCTGCAGCCACTTCCCTTTGCTTCTTCTACATGAGATAGTTTACCCTTCCCTGTTTCTCCCCATCTTCTCTTGCCACTTTCCTCTCTCACTTCATAACTTCACCCCTTAAGTATCATCCCTTCCCACCAAATTCAACCTGTGCCCTCTATCCATGTATAACTGTAAACATATATACATACATTCACATATATATTCATATGCCCATATACCCTTTCATTATTTTCATACTGAGAAAGGTTTCATCAGTCACAGTTATTGTTTTTCCATGTAGGAATGTAAATAGTTCAACTTTGATAAGTTCCTTTTGATTTCTTTTCCCTGATTACCTTCTCAGGCATCTCTTCCTTCTTGTGTCTGGATGTCAGATTTTCTCTTCAACTCTGTTTTTTTCCTCAAGAATGCTGGAAAGTCCTTTATTCCACTGAATGACCATATTTTCCCCTGAAACAAAATACTCAGTTTTGCTGGGTAGGTGACCCTTGGCTTCAATCCCAGCTCTTTTGCCCTGTGGAATATCATATTCCATGCCCTTAGGTCCCTCAGTGTAGAAGCTGCTAGGTCCTGGGCTATTCTGATTGTGTTTCCACAATATTGAAATTGTTTCTTCCTGGCTGCTTGTAGTATTTTCTCCTTGATCTGGGAGTTCTGGAACCTGGCTATAATATTCCTGGGAGTTTTCTTTTTGGGATCTTTTTCAGGAGGTGATCTGTGGATTCTTTCAACCTCTGTTTTGCCTTCTGGGTCTAAAACATCAGGGCAGTTTTCCTTGAGAATTTCTTGAAGGGTGATTTCTAGGTTCTTTCTTTGATCATGGGTTTCAGGTAGTCCAATAATTTTTAAATTGTCTCTCCTGGATCTATTTTCCAGGTCAGTGGTTTTTCCCATGAGATATTTCACATTGCCTTCTATTCTTTCATTTGTTTGGATCTGTTTAATAGTATCTTGATTTCTCTTAAAGTCACTAGCTTCCATTTGCTCCAGTCTAACTCTGAAGGAGTGATTCTCCTCAGTGAGCTTTTGAGATTCTTTTTCCATCTGGCAAATTTGGCTTTTCAAGGCATTTTTCTCCTTATTGCCCTTTTGGGCCTCCTTTGCCATTTGAGTTAGTCAATTTTTAGGGTGTTATTTTCCTCAGTCAGGCTGTTGACTCTCATTTCATACTTTTCCTGCATCCTTCTCATTTCTCTTTCCAATTTTTCCTCCACTTCTCTTATCTGCTTCTTAAGGTCCCCTATGGCTTGTAACCCGTTTCCTTTGGGGCTTTTGGAACAGGATTTCTGACCTCACAGTCCTCCCCCTGTTCCCTGCTTCGATCCTCTTTGCCCCCAAAATAGGAGTCTAATGTTGCATTTTTCTGTTTATTTTGTTTCCTTTGCCTAGGCATGTTGCCACTTAATTACTTGACTTTTGTTCTTGTTGCCACAATAGGACTCTGCCACCAGACAGGGGAGCTTCTTTCCTGAATGTTGGGGTCTTCACAACTTCCGGTTCTGGCAAGTTGGATACCCACCCCAGACCTCCACCCAGATCGCAATCCAGATCCAAGCAGGTTAAAGCAAGAGCGATTAACCTCCAGGACTGATTGCTGGATCTTCCTACAGTTTGCAGCCCAGGAGCAGATGCAGCCACTGAAGCTGAAAAGTGGCGAGTGTCTCCTCAGCGGTTTCTAACCCCCAGGGGAGGAAGCCGACGCTTTCCCCACATACTGGTCTCAAAGTCCATAGGGCACTAAACTCTTACTTTGTCCTAGTCATGTCTGTGTTGATAATTCTAGAATTGCCACAGCTGCTGGTGTTCTGGGGTCCCTCCAGCCAGCCACCTGCCGGCCTGGCCACCCTGGGGCTAAAACTGCGGCTCATGTGGACCTGGGTTTGGCTCCCAGAGAGCTGTGCTTGCCCTCCCTGCTGGGCTGCTGAGCTGTCCTCAGTGGGAGGTTGGCTTCTCTGTGTCGTTCTGTGGGTGCTGGGGTTCCATAAGTTGTTCAGAGTCCCCCTTTACATAGTTTGGATGTGGTGTGGGGCAGAGCACCTTGGAAGTGCTGTTTCTACTCCACCATCTTGGCTCCGCCCCCTCTGGGTTCCTCTCGGTGCCATTTCTATTTCAGATTGTCTATTCAATTTTATTTTGTTTTGGTTTTCCCCATCAGGAATGCTTGGGGATTCTCCAGTTCGTTAAAGGTCTGTTTTCTTTACTATAGAATTTTACTTAGTTTTTCCAAATAGGTTGTCCTTAATTGTAAGATTTTTAGCTCTTGCCTTTTGGAATATTATATTACAAGCTCTCCTCTCCTTCTAAGTTGTAGCTACTAAGTCTTGTGTGATGCTTGTTCTGGCCATGTCATACTTGAACTCCTTTTTGACTGCTTGTAACAGTTTTTTTCTTTACCTGGGAGTTTCAGAATTTGTATGTTATCTTTCTGGGAATTTTTATTAAGATGCTTCTTTCCTGAGGTGACCAATAGATTCTTTGTATTTCTACTTTGCCCTCTGGTTCTAAGAGTTCTGAGCAGTTTTTATTTGTAATTTCTAGAAATAATTTAGCCAGACTTTTCTTTGATTATAACTTTTAAGATAGTCCTAAATTCTTAGATTATTTCTCCTGAACCTGTTTTACAAGTTAATTTGTTTTTCATATAGTATGTCTTAAGTTTTCTTCTGTTTCTATCCCTTACACCACTTCCTCTCCCTCCCCATTTTTTGGTTTTATTTTAGTGTTTCTTTTTGAGTTGTTGTTTTGTTTCTGACCCATTCTGATTTTCCAGGGCTTTTGGTTCTTGAGTACATTTTCCACTTTGTTAAGGTGTTAGTCTTCCTTAGCATTCTGCCTCCTGAGCTTTTCTCTTCTGTATCTCTTATTTTCCTATCTTCTAGTTACTTCTGCAATCCCTGTGGCCAGGACATATTTTTTCCTCTGACCTTTATCTGGATTTGTGAAATCTCTATTTTCCTCAGGATTTACCTCTTAGACATCAGACATCTCTCCAACCAAGGTATTTATTTCCTCATGGTAGTCAAAGTTTTCCTTGGTTTTTTCATTTTACCTATCTTACTTTCTATGACAGGGGCAGGGGGAAACAAGACTGTACTTGGGTCCATTTCTAGAACTGAATGATGAGGGCAATCTGTTGTCTCAGTGGTGTGGGTATCTATTCCTGAATAGGATGCCTCAGATTGAGTCCCTCCTTTAAAGGACTCTAGGGCTGCTGACTCTAGGATCTATCTAGGGGTTCCCTTTTGCCACAAGGCCTTACTGTAGACTCTGCCCTGGGTCCTTTCTTTCTTTCTTTCTTTTTTTAAAGCAATTGGGGTTAAGTAACTTGCTCAAGGTTACACGGCTAGTCATTATTTATGTGTGGGTGCTCATTTTCTGAGGCCAGATTTGATCCCAGGTCATCCCAACTCCGAGGCCAGCACTCTTACTCACTGCGCCACCTAGCCACCCCCACCCTGGATCCTTTCTACCGTAGTACTCCTGGGCTCAGGGGCTACTCCAATACTGATCACCTAACACAGGTCAAGGCTGCTTCAGCTGAATTTTGCCACCTTTAAGTTGTACCTGAGTTCCAGCTACTAGTGCAGGCTGGATTTCCACGCCCTCTCCCCCCCCCCCCCGCCCTTTTCCTGAAGACTGCTTTCTGTCTGGACTCCTATAGTTATAGATCTCTAGCTTTGCAGCTCTTAGGAATAGTACTGAGTAATTCTTCCCAGAACCTGCTGGGGCTGCCTGTACTGTTTTCCACCTACCCTACTTTGTTTCTTCCAGGGTCTTCTCAGATCTCCTGGAGTAAGTCTTTGGATTCCTGAGCTATATGGGGGAATCTGCAAGTAATCAGAGTGGCGTGTTTTTTTTCCAATTATTTATTTTTAACATTTTAAAAAAATTGTAGGTTCCAAATTCTTTCCTCCCTCCATTTTCCCTTCCTCATTTTGAGAAGACAAGCAATATGATCAGTTATACATGTGAAATAATGCAGAACACATTTACATATTAGCCGTGTTGCAAAAATCTAAAAAGAGCAAGAAAAATAAAGTGAAAAAATATACTTAAGTTTGCACTCAGTTTCCATTGGTTCTCTCTCTGGAGGTGATAGCATTTTTTATCTTGAGTCTTTTGAAACTGTCTTGGATCATTGTATTGATCAGAGTGGATAAGTCTTTCACAGTTGGTCAACATGTTACAATATTGCTGTTACTATGCACAATAGTCTCCTCATTCTGCTCACTTCATTTTGCATCAGTTCATAATAATCTTCACAGATTTTTTCTTAAACCATCCCCGTAGTCATTTCTTATTGCACAGTAGCATTCTATCACAAGCATATTCTGTAGCTTGCTCAGCCATTTCCTGATTGATGGACATCCTCTCGATTTTCATTTATTTGCCACAATAAAAAGAGCTGCTATAAATATTTTTGTACATATAGATCCCTTCTCTTTTTCTTTGATTTGTTTAGGATACCTAATACTGGTGTTTCTGGGTCAAAATAGTTTTATAGCCCTTTGGGCAGCATTCCAAATTGTTCTCTAGATTGGTTGACTTGGTCCACAACTGTAACAACAGTGTATCAGTGTCCCCGTTTTTCCACACCCCCACCAGGATTTGTCATTTTCTTTTCTGTCATGTTAGCCAATCTTAGGTGGGAGGTAGTATTTCAAAGTTGTTTTAATTTGCATTTCCTGAATCAGTAATGATTTAAAGCATTTTTCATAAGACTGTAGTTTTAATTTCTTCTGAAAACTTACTGTTCATGTCCATTGACCATTTATTAGTTGGGCAGCCAGTTTTGGGGTTTTTTTTGCCTTTTTTGGGGGAGGGCAATTGGGGTAGTGACTTGCCCAAGGTCACATGGCGTGTGTGTTTGTGTGAAGTGTCTGAGGCTGGATCCAAACCCAGGTCCTCCTGACTCCAGGGCCGGTGCTCTATTCACTGCGCCACCTAGCCACCCACTCCAGTTTTACAGATACAGAAACTGAAACCTTGTGAAGTTGTGACTTGACCACAGTCAAGGTCATAAGAGTCTGTATTGAATCCCGGGGCTCTGACTTCAGAGACTGTTTTCTTTCTTTTTTTCTTTTTCTTTTTTTTTTTTGAGACTGTTTTCTTTAGACTTCTGTATTGCCTTCCACAAAAAGATGGGGAGTTGATCAAGTCAAATCAACAGTAATTTGTTAAGCATCTCCCACATGATAGGCACTGCGCTAAGCACTGGGGACATGATGATAGACAAAAAACAAAAATGAAGTTTGACACCAAAGATGGTATAAGTTTATTAAGAACCTTAAGATTTAATGTAATAATTGTAAAGATCTTAAATTTTACTATAATTCACTTCTAATGTCCTATACCAAATGCCTCATAATAGCATTTACTTAATAAGATTGTGCTAATCAAGCTCAACCCCCTTCCAATCTGGAATCCAACTAAGTCAAGGATCAAGTTTGAAGGGAGTTCTTCATGAGGTTAAGCACCAGTTGATGATTTTTATAACTAGAGCAGCAATTCATGAACTTAGTCTACTGAAGAGTTAAAGGTATTGTGGTCAAGTCACTGGAGGCCACACCCACAGCAACGGATCCTTGAATTATAAGAAACACTTAAAAAGCATATACATATACAGAGTGGCATAGTAGGTATAGGAGTGAGCTAGGAGCCAAAATCTCTTCAAATCTGGCCTGTTACTTAACTACCTGTGTGACCCGGGAAAGTCACTTAAACTCTGTTTGCCTCAGTTTCTTCAACGTTAAAATGATGATAATAACAGCATCTACCTCACAGAGTTGTTACAAGAATCAAATGAAGTATCTGTAAAGCATTTAGCGCAGCATACTACCACAGTGTACGTAGTACATACTAGGCACTATATAAATGCTTATTCTATTCCCTCCCCTTTCCTTCAAACTAAGGAAGTGTTTGCTTGCTCCAATCATAACTAAACAATCAAAAAATCTATTAAATTTTTATTTGACTAGTGATTTTATGAATTGAGTTTTAAGAATTGAATTGAATTTTGATTACAGCCTCTTACAGTTCTTAGTTCCCATTTCCCATTTTAGAACATGTATGTATATTATATACAAATATAGATCGTTGTATATTTGAGAGTTTGATATTTTAAAACATTTCTCTGCTTTTTCACCATCACAGAGGCAGCCAGGTTGCACAGTAGATAAGGTGCTGGAGAGGAGAGAATTCAGAACTCAAAATTGTTTTCTAAAAAAGCTAAAAATAAATAAATAATGAATTTTAAGAGAAAACAAAACAAGCCAAAAATTCCACTTTTCTCTTTCACTGAGGAAATTTTACAACCTAACTACTGAAGTTGCCTGAAAATCAAATCGCTAGGAGTTCCCTTTTATCCTCAATATTAATTGCAGTAGTGAATTGGGTAGTGAAAAATGATTGTTATCTTTGTTATTCTCTTACCTTTGAATATTTAAAAATTCATTAATATATGTCTTCAGCATATTTTAGAAAAAAGAATTTGCTGGTTTAGGAGTCAGGAAGCCATAAGTTCAAATCTCATTTTAGATTACTTACTAGCTGTGACCATACAAAAGGCTCTTATTCTCTTAAAGCCTCAGCTTCCTTAGCTTTAAAGTAGAGGTAATACAGCACTTGTCTCACAGAATTTGTTGTAAGTAAAGCGTTGTTCAAGCTGTAAATCAATCTCTCTTTCTCTCTCTCTCTCTCTCTCTCTCTCTCTCTCTCTTTCCCTCTCCTCCCCTCCTCTCCCCACTCAGTGTTCTACTCTTCCCTGGGTCCCAGCCCTCCATGCTACTTTCCTAACAGTGCTACACCTTGCCACTTCATGTATCCACACCCTTCTCTTCCAGTTTTCTATTGTGGTCACTCAGAATGTAAGTGCTTTGAAGGCAGGAAATATTTTACTTGATTGTGCTTGTATACCCAGAACTTAATATGCTACTTGACACAGTAAGTGAAAATCTTGTATTTCTTAACCATAGCTGAAAAGGAGGGATGGCTATCAGAGGAAGGACTAGAAGAAAGGATAAATAAGACTGCCTGGGAGAAATGTGACAGAGTGAGGATAGCTATAAATAGGAAGGGAGAGAGAAACAAGAGTCATTGTGAGTAGCAGACAGGGAGAAGAGGGGAAAGGCAAGCAGAGCTCTATAAGAAAAAATTGCTGGTCATATCCATAATACAGATAACTAGTTTTCTGTTCTGTAAAATATGGGAGTTGGACTGTGGGATCACAGAAGTACTTTGATTTCTTAGGTTGTATGAAAATCCCATGTGTGGGAAAACATTCTAGATTTGGAGACAGAGGACCTGAGTTAAAATGTGTGAGCTCTGTCGGCTCTGTGTGGGTTTGAGCTGGTGACTTATAGAATTATTAAGTGAGAGCTAGAAAGAGCCTTAGAGGTCATACAGTCCACCTCTGATTTCATAGTTGAGGAAACAAGTCCCTAAGTGACTAAGTTAAATGGCAGAGCCAGGATTCAAATTGAGGCCCCAGGACTCCTTGTTTACCATTCTTCCCAGACTTTGTGGGCCTTAGTTTCTTCATCTGTAAAATGAAGAAATTGGACTAGTAACCTCTAAGGAACTCTTCTAGCCCTAAATTTATAATACTGTGATCTACTGTGTCAGGGACTCTTAACTTTTTTGCGTGTTGTAGACATCTTTGGCTATCTTTTGGTAAAGCCTATGGACCCCTTCTCAGAATAATATTTTTAAATGCATAAAATAAAATGTATATGATTACAAAGGGCAAGTCACTTAACCCCAATTGCCCTGCCCTCCTTCCTCCAAAAAGGCAAAAACAAAACAAAAAATATTAATAATGCAATCCTTTAAAGCAGCATACTGAATTTAACATCTCCATCTTTACTTTCTGTAGTTGCCCTGCAGTGAACTATTTTTCACTGAATATTTTTGCACACTACCCAAGATGTACAATATATTGACAATACATTAGGGGCTAGAAAAGACTAGAAAGCAGATCTAGATCTGGGCCAGGACTATCCCTGGGATCTGCTCTGGTCCCAGATGGGTCTAATAAGTCTCAAGAATTTCCAAGAGAGCGCAGTGAGTAGAGCATCGGCCCTGGAGTCAGAACCTGAGTTCAGATCCGGCCTCGGACACTTAACACACACAAACAAAAACCTAGCCGTGTGACCTTGGGCAAGTTACTTAACCCCAGTTGCCCTCAAAAAAAAGCAAAAAAAAAAAAAGAATTTCCAAAGGAAAAGGACAGTGCTAGGATAACCTTTATAATGTTCATAAAGACCTTTATAGATATTAAAGGTGCTGTATCATTAGTATTGATTAACAGCAAAATGGGTTAATCACAAGTCATTTTTCTTTAGTCACTTTTGTTTTTAAACTGCAGAGGCACATATATAAATGTAACTATGGCAGGTCCCCCCTTTTCTTCCCATAAGGAAAATTATTCACTGGACTCTGTAAGTGGCCAAAGTAGTCATTTCATTTTTATTAAATTATGTGAAAGAATCAATCTTTTGTATTCAGCATTTCCTTCCTCTTTCTGTACGGTCAAAAAAAACCTTTCTTTTTACCTAGGATCTAATATAGAAGTTCTTAACCGTGAAGTCCATGGGTAAATTCCAGAGGATCTATGAACTTGTGTCTAACTTTACAAAAAACATGCTTGGCTTTTTAAGAAGTCCATATATTAAAATGCAGAGGATTTAAGTGTTGTGACTAATTTCAATTCATATAATGCATTGCCTCTTGACTTATTTTGTGGCATAAAGGTAACCCTAGATTCCTGAAGACAAATGCACACACAATTTTCACTACAAATGACTTAACTTGATTAAAGATACAGCCACAATAGACCACTATGCTTCCCACCCTCCCAAACCAATTTGTTTTCAGTTGGTTTGTGTTTTCTAAATTGTACTTTCCAGTCATGACAAGTTTTCTGTAGGATAAAGAAAATTGATTTATTAAGAAAATATTTATTTATAGGTTGATCAAAGAGAAATTGATGTATGAAAAAGAAGCAAAACAACAAGAAGAAAAAGTTGAAAAAATGAAAGCTGAAGATGGTGAAAACTATGCCATTAAGAAGCAGGTAAAATTCTGTTTTGTATAAATGTAAGGAAAACTTAATTGATTCATATATGTATTTAACTTAATCAGTGTTTTCCCAAACAAAAACTGATGTGAAGGACATCATGTTAAAGTATCTTATAACTATATATTTCTGCAAATAAGATGACTCCATTTGAATTGCAACTGAGACTGAGATAATGTATATGAAAATGCTTCCTATACTATCATGGTATATTTATTCACTTAAATTCAACAAATGTTTATTGATCACCGAAAATGTGTAAGGGATTATGCCAGGGATACAAAAAGAGAAGTAAGGCACTCCTTACCCTCATGGAACTTTCATTCATCTTAGGAGATAGTAGTTTGGAGGACAGATTGAAGAGGGGGAGAAGCTGGAAACAGGGAGAACATTTAGGAAACTATTTCAGTAGTCAGGGTGAGAAGTGATGGCCATGTGAATGGAGAGAGTAGGGTGATGCTAACAATATTTTATAGAATTAAATTGACAGGACTTTGTAGTTATTGGATGGGATGGAGGGGAACTGGGGGGGGAGGGAGATGGAGGAAGAGAACAAAGTCAAGAAAATTTTAAAGTCAGAGAATTAGAATGCTTAGGGCCAGGTTGGGGGAAAGTGCTCACAGAAGACTCTGCAGACATTTGATAATTCAGAACTGGAGTTTGAGAGATCAGGATTGGATATATGGCTGTAGGCGTTATCACTGAATGTGACACTAGCAAGGGATAGAATAGAGAGAAGAGGACATGGGCCAGAGCCAGGGAGGGTGCACTCAGGCTTGGTAGTTGTAAGAGGCAGAATGAACCATGAGAAGGCCTGGTCAGTCAGGACAGATAGGAGAGAGAGTGGTCATAGAAACCAAGGTGGAGAGAGGAAGCTGTGAAAAGTATCATATATTGCAGAGGCCAAGGAAAGTGAGAACTGAGAAAAGATGCATAGTTAAGAGGTCTTTAGCCACATTGAAGAAATAGTTTTAATACAGTAGGGGGAGCTGAAGCCAGATGGCCAGGATTTGGGAATTGGATACTTATTAAGGGGCAGAAGAGACAGTAAATTTAGATGTTCTAGGAGTTTGAAAGTGAAGGGAGAGGTTTAGCATGTAACTAGAGGGAGATACAGGCTCAAGAGAAGTTTTCTCTTTTTTTTAAATTTTAAAATATTTATTCATTTTGAACTGAAATACAAAAAGACCCCCCAAAAGAACATTTCCATGTACACAGCACAACACAAGAGTTTACATTTACATTTCACAGTTTTTTTAAACTATTAGACATTGTTTAATTAAAACATTAGACATTGGGGGGCGGAGCCAAGATGGTGGAGTAGAAACAGCTCTTCCAAGCCTCTCTGCCCCCAGATTCCCCACAAACTATGTAAAAAAGGACTGTGAACAACTTCTGGAGCCCCAGCACCCACAGAACGACACAGAGAAGCTAACCTCCTGCTGAGGACAGCCCAGCAGCCCTGCAGGAAGGACCAGCGCAGCGGTCTGGGAGCCGGCAGAGCGAAGGAGCAGAGCCCAGCCGAGCCCAGGTCCCCGTGAGCCGAGGTTTTAGCCCCAGGGCGGCAGGGCCAGCATGCGGCTGGAGGAACCCCAGAACACCAGGAGCTGTGGCGATTCCAGAATTATCAACATAGACATGCCTAGGACAAAGTAAGAGGTTAGTGTCCTATGGACTTTGGGACCTGTATTTGGGGAATGCGTCAGCTCCCTCCCCTGGGGGCTAGAAGCCCCTGAGGAGACACGCCATTTTGTAGTTTTCAGAGGCAGGTCTGGCTCCCAGCCTACAAATCGTGGGGAGATCCAGCGATCAGTCTTGGGGAGTAATCGCTCTTGCTTTAACCTCCCTGGATCTGGATTGTGATCTAGGGTGGAAGTCGTGGGTGGGTTTACAGCTTGCCAGAAACGGAAGTTGCCCCCCACACGTTCAGGATGAAAATTCCTCTATCTGGCCTTAAAGCCATAGTGTGGCAACAAGCCCAAAAGTCAAGCAATTAAGTGGCAACATGCCAAGGCAAAGGAAACAGAAAAATGCAACCCTAGACTCCTATTTTGGGGGGCATAGAGCGGGAAAAGGACTGTGAGGTCAGAAGTCCTGCTCCAAAAGCCCCAGGGGAAAACATGAGCAGGTTGCAGGCCATAGAGGACCTTAAGAAAGACTTTAAAAATCAAATAAGAAAAGTGGAGGAAAAATTGGAAAGAGAAATGAGAAGGATGCAGGAAAAGTATGAAATGAGGGTCAACAGCCTGACTGAGGAAAACAACACCTTAAAAAATAGACTAACTCAAATGGCAAAGGAGGCCCAAAGGGCAATGAGGAGAAGAATGCCTTAAAAAGTCGAATTTGCCAGATGGAAAAAGAATCTCAAAAGTTCACTGAGGAGATTCATTCCTTCAGAGTTAGACTGGAGCAAATGGAAGCTAATGACTTTATGAGAAAGCAAGATGCTGTTAAGCAGATCCAAACAAATGAAAGAGTAGAAGGCAATGTGAAATGTCTCATGGGAAAAACCACTGACCTGGAAAATAGATCCAGGAGAGACAATTTAAAAATTATTGGACTACCTGAAAGCCATGATCAAAGAAAGAACCTAGAAATCACCCTTCAAGAAATTCTCAAGGAAAACTGCCCTGATGTTTTAGATCAGAGGGCAAAATAGAGGTTGAAAGAATCCACAGATCACCTCCTGAAAAAAGATCCCAAAAAGAAAACTCCCAGGAATATTATAGCCAGGTTCCAGAATTCCCAGATCAAGGAGAAAATACTACAAGCAGCCAGGAAGAAACAATTTCAATATTGTGGAAACACAATCAGAATAGCCCAGGACCTGGCAGCTTCTACACTGAGGATCGAAGGGCATGGAATATGATATTCCAGAGGGCAAAAGAACTGGGAATGAACCCAAGGGTCACCTACCCAGCAAAACTGAGTATTTTGTTTCAGGGGAAAATATGGTCATTCAGTGGAATAGAGGACTTTCAAGCATTCTTGAGAAAAAAACCAGAATTGAATAGAAAATTTGACATCCAGACACAAGAAGGAAGAGATGCCTGAGAAGGTAATCAGGAAAAGAAATCAAAAGGAACTTATCAAAGTTGAACTATTTACATTCCTATATGGAAAAGCAATAACTGTGACTGATGATATCTTTCTCACTATGAAAATAATGGAAGAAGAGTGTGTGGTCATATGAATACATATGTGAATGTGTGTGTATATGGTTACAGTTATATATGGATAGAGGGCATAGGTTCAATTTGTTGGGAAGGGAGAATACTCAAGGGATGAAATTATGAGGTGAGAGAGGAAAGTGGCAAGAGGAGATGGGGAGAGACAGGGTAGTGTAAACTATCCCATGCAGAAGAAGCAAGGGAAGTGGTTGCAAAAGAGGGGGAGAATAAGGAAGGCTAAAAAGGCAAAACCACATTCACATTGAATTTGGTTCAGGGAGAAAAATGACATACATACTAAATGGGATATCTCAACCTGCAGCAGGATAGGGGGAAGGGGGATGAGAGGAGGGATGATGGATGGGAGGGCATCCTTGGGGTGAGGGGAGGTTGGAAGTACCCACTATAGAAGAGGGACAGGATTATGTAGGGAATGGACCAGGTGGGGGGTGGGATGAGTGGGAGGAATTATAAGCAGCCTTGTACAATATATCTACTATGATAATGTTTTGCATAGCTAGACATGTACAACATATACTGAATTGCTTATCTCCCAAGAAGGAATGGGTGACAAGGGAGGAAGGAAATGGACCTGAAATTCGAGGTCGTAACATTAAATGTTTCAAATATATATAAATACTATCAGTAATACTCTTTTGCTTGTAATAGGGAGATAAGATGTGCAGGCATTGGGACACAAAGATTCACCTTCCTCTAATGGAAAAGTCGATGGGGAATGGGAGAAGGTATGGGAGAGAGCAGATTGGAGGAAGTGATATCTTGTGGGACTACTATTCTGGGAGGTTGGGTAGGGGAATAATGGGGGGAAAATGATTGTAACTCAAAATCTGGCAGAAATGAATGATGTAAAACAGAAGTTAATAAAGCATTTGTTTAAAAAAAAACATTAGACATTGTTTTCAAAATTACACTCCTTTTCTGTGCTTTCTTATGTTTTCTTTTGTTTTCTGCTGTGCACTTTTTTTTCCTTTCTCCTTCCTAGAGAAGGGTACCATGTGTATGTGTGTATATGCAAAACTATACTATACATACTTCTATTCATCAGCATTTTCTTTGGATGTAGATAGCATCTGTCTTCATAGGGCCTTCATAGTTGATTTGAGTATTTATGACTTAGTTGTTCAGTTTTTCTTAAACGAGATTGCTATTACTGTGTATGGTGTTCTCTTGCTTCTGCTCTCCTCATATTTCATTATTTCATGTAAGTTTTTCTAAAATCAGCCAGTACATCATTTCTTTTAGCACAATAATATTCCATCACAACCCTATGCCACAACTTGTTTAGCCATTCCCCAACCTATCAGCTTCGCCTCAGTTCACTTAAATTCTTTATCACCACAAAGAGAACTGCTATAAATATTTTAATTAATTAATTTTTAGTTTTCAACATTCATTTGAACAAGATTTTGAGTTTTAAATTTTCTCCACCTCCCCAGGATGGCATGCAATCTGGACATAGGCTTTTCATATACATATTTAAACATTTTCACATTAGTCATATTGTCAAATAGAATTAGAACTAATGGGATGAACCATGAGAAAGAAGAAACAAAACAAAAATAAGAGGGAGAGCAAATAGTCTGCTTTAGTCTACATTCAGACTCTGTAGTTCTTTCTCTGGCTGTGGATGGCATTTTCCATCCTTAGTCTTTTGGAGTTGTCTTAGAACCTTGCATTGCTGAGAAGAGCTAAGTCTATCAAAGTTAGTCGTCGTACAATGTGCCTATAACTATGTGCAATGTTCTCTCCTAGTTCTGCTCACCTCACTCAGCATCAGTAAGTCTTTCCAGGTTTTTCTGAAGTCTACCTGGTGGTCATCATTTTTTATAGCACAGTAGTATTCCATTACATTTATATACCACATCTTGTTCAGCCATTCCACAACTAATGGACATCCCCTCAGTTTCCAGTTCTTTGCCACCATAAACAGAGCTGCTGTAAATATTTTTGTACGTGTGGGTCCTTTTCCCATTTTTATGATCTCTTTGGGATATGGCCCTAGAAGTGATATTGCTGGGTCAAAGGGTATACACATTTAGGCATAGTTCCAAATTGCTCTCCAGAATGATTACATCAGTTCACAACTTCACCAATTATCCATTAGTGTTCAATTTTCCTAAATTTTCTCCAGCATTTATAATTTTCCTGTTTTGTCCTGTTAGCCAATCTGATAGGTGTGATGTGGTACCTAAGAGTTGTTTTGATTTGTATTTCTCTAATCAATAGTGATTTAGAACATTTTTTCATATAACTGTAGATAGCTTTAATTTCTTCCTCTGAAAAATGCTTATTCATGTCCTTTGACCATTTATCACTTGGGGTATACATATTTTAGAACATATAAGTTATTTTCCTTTTCCTCTAACCTCCTTGGGAAACAGATGTAATAGTGGTATTGCTGGGTCAAAGGTTGTACAGTTTTATAACTCATTGGGTATAATTCCAGATTGTTTTCCAAAATGATTGGATCAGTTCAGTTCCACCAATAGTGAATTAGTGTCCCAATTTTTCTCTATCCTTTCCAGCATTTATTGCATTCTCCTTCTATCATTTTAGCCAATTGATAGATTAAAAAGTGTTTTATGATTATGTTCATGTAGTTCCTGGTTTGGTTTTGGTAGGCATATTCCCAGGTATTTTATATTTTCTGCAGTTATTGTAAATGGGGTATCTCTTACTCTTTCTTCTTGCAGAGTTTTGTTAGTGATATATTGAAATGTTGATTTATGAGGGTTTATTTTTTATTCTGTTAACTTTGCTAAAAATTATTGGTTCCACTAGTGTTTTAGTTGAATCTTTAGGATTTTCCAAGTATTTCATCTGCAAAAAGGGATAGTTTTATTACCTCCTTACCATTCTGATCCCTTTAGTTTCTTTTTCTTTTCTTATTACTATTGCTAGCATTTCTAATACAATATTCAATAATATTGGTGACAATGAGCAAAGAAAAAATTTTTCTAAGGATCAGGGAAACCTGATCTTGTTTTTATAACTAGAATTGATGGTAGGAAATGAACAAATGGACAAGTTAGTGGAAGAGATGATATAAAAAGTACAAGTAGAGGGAGTGACCTTTTTGAGGAGAAGGAATACCTTTTTCTCAGACTGAAGCAAAAGAAAAATGGAGGAGAGAAGAATTTTAAGGTATTAAATAGAGAAAATAAAGGAATTCCCAGCAGTAAATATAAGTTTTTACTGTGTTGATGGAAACATCCCAAGATACCTTCAAGGAATACTGTTTTCTTAGTAATGCTTAGAAATGATAGTTTCCTTCATTCTTGTAGCTTCATTTTAAAAGGATTTTAGCATTGCAGAGTTCTACCACCCTACTAAGCAACTAACATTAATTATTTTTTGCTATTTCGGAAGCCCTCCTTACTTAGAATGTATGTTCAGTTTGTAAATGGAAGTATCTGATGGCATGGCATCTGATGGTGTTGCCTTTTCTGGAGTGAGGAAGTAGGAAATCATACTCCTGTAGTTTCTGCCTGAACTAACCATTTCTGCCAATGAAAGGTCCAGTTTTTCCTCCAGGAAGTAATAGGAGACTTGTTATTTAAAATTATACATTAAATAGATATTGCTTATGTTGATTAATAAGCAGAAAGGAGTAAGATTTTTGGAAGGAGTGACAGTGGGGGGGGGTGTTTAAATCTAATTACAAATTGTAGAATCTTAAAAATAGGAGAATATTCCTTCTCCCGGGTTTTTTGTTGTTGTTGTTGTTCTGCAATAGGAAAACTCATAATTTTTTATTCTCTGTAGTGATCCAGGATGCATAGGTATGGATAGCTTGAAATCTGTACATCTGAATGGAATACCTATGTCACTGACATCATAGATCCATTGATGTATAAAATATATTTTGCATTAGTCAAAATATAGTCTCCTAACCTTACCCCATGCTACTTTGTGACAGTTTTATTACTATTGAAAGAAAACAGATTTACTGATGATCCAAAGCACGGTGGAGAAATTAATGTATATTTAGTTTAAGTAGGCTGTAGTAGTGATTTCTGTGTAATAAATGGTCTAAATGACACCACATGAGAAATATATGATTGAAAAAGTATGAGAATCAATCATACATCTCAGGCAAAGATTAACAGAGTTTAAGTGCTGTACTAATACTAATCTACTGTAAAAAGATGTAGAGGAGTAGCCCCCAGCACACTGGATATTGAGAATCTATGAGAGAATATAGAAAAGATTCACACAAGATGAGGTACATGTGGATGGGTTGTGATCTGAATTGATAGAAGGTACAATCATATTTTATGAGATCACAGATGCAGCCAGGTGGCACAGTGGAGAGGGTGCTGGGCCTCGAATCAGGAAGGTTTGAGTTCAAATTTGTTCTTAGATATTTACTAGTTGTGTGACCCTGGGCAAGTCATTTAATCTGTCTGCCTCAGTTTTATCAAATGGGGATGATAATAACACCTATTTCACAGTGTTGTTGTGAGGATCAAATAAGATAATAATTTGTAAAGCACAGTGTCATAGTAGACATTTAATAAATGTTTATTCCTGTCCTTTCCACTTCCCCTTTCTTTCCCCATCAAACTATAGTATACATTAAATATGCTATATAGGCATTTGTCATAAATTGTTAGCAACACAATTAGAAGAATTAATAAGGGGCGGCTAGGTGGCGCAGTGAATAGAGCGCCGGCCCTGGAATCAGAAGGACCTGAGTTCAGAGCCGGCCTCTGACACCTAATCCGCACAAACAAAAACCTAGCCGTGTGACCTTGGGCAAGTTACTTAACCCCAATTGCCCTAAAGGGGCGGCTAGGTGGCGCAGTGAGTAAGAGCGCCGGCCTCGGAGTTGGGATGACCCGAGATCAGATCCGGCCTCAGAAAATGAGCACCCACGCATAAATCAAATGACTAGCCGTGTAACCTTGAGCAAGTTACTTAACCGCAATTGCTTTAAAAAAAAAATAAATTTAAAAAAAAAAAGAAGAATTAATAAGTAAAAGCTACATTTACCTCTGACTTAAAGAACTTCTGGAAAAATATCTTTCTGTACAAATTTTATAGGTTAGTAATATATAGTTTTGTTGACTTCAGTAGTGTTTAATAGTACTTTGTCGCTTCTGGAGATTGAAGGAGGCACAAAGTGTGTCAACAACCTGCCTGTTACTGTATATTCATTGTTAACTTAGTAAAAAATCTTATACTTCTTTATCTGACTTACCCAAAAGAGACATCTAGCAAGGTGTTAAAAAACGTCTTCTTTTTTTTTAAAGCAATTGGGGTTAAGTAACTTGCTCAAGGTTACACGGCTAGTCATTATTTATGCGTGGGTGCTCATTTTCTGAGGCCGGATTCGATCTCGGGTCATCCCAACTCCGAGGCCGGCACCCTTACTCACTGCGCCACCTAGCCGCCCCCAAAAAAGTCTTCTTATCTTTGTTCATAAAAATGAGCATCTATTCATATAACTTTAGAGGAGAAGAATTAAATTTCAGAAGCAGCATGAAACTACCAGAATAACTTTATTCTTACTGATTGAAGCTTAATTAAAAAAATTAAATATCCAGATAAGTCTATAGCAGGGATATCTGATGTTAGGTCTATCCAGAATCTTGTTAGGGTGACAGTTGTTTTGGACTACCTAACTGCTTTACTGGTTAGAAAAATAGCGATTTAGGGCGGCTAGGTGGCGCAGTGAGTAGAGCGTCGGCCCTGGAGTCAGAAAGACCTGAGTTCGGATCCGACCTCAGATACTTAATGCACACACAAACAAAAACCTAGCCGTGTGACCTTGGGCAAGTTACTTACCCCCAGTTACCCTCTAAAAAAAGCAAAAAGAAAAAGAAAAATAGTGGTTTATCTCAACACTCCTACTTTCCTCCTTTTAGGCAGACTTACTCAGGGTTACACTTCATTTGATTAGTCCAGTTCGTTTATTTTGTTTGTTAGCATCACCATTTTCATAATTATTGTCTTTTTCGTTATAAGGATTAGAAGAATAGGAATATACTTCATTCCCTTTCTATAGTGATTAACAATAATAAACGATATTTTATAGCACTTTACCTTCACAGGCGTATAGATTTCATTTCTAGGATTATAGATCCTATTGGAACTTACTGCATATATTATGTGTATTTATTAACCTGTGTTTACATATTAGGAAACACGCTTAGAGTACGTAAGTGGCTTCCTTCTTTCTGGTCACACAACTAATAAGTATTAGAGTAGAGGTTTAAACCCAGATCTGTCATAATTCCAAGCACTTAATTAATACTTTTGATCAGTGGATCATAGACATAGAAGGAACCTTAGAGGTAATTTAGTCTAATCCTCTTCTCTAAAGTGAGGATAATGAGACCCAGAAGTGTTAAAGTGACTTGCTCAAATTACAGAGCTATTAAGGTGCATTTAGGATTTGAACCCAGGTCTTCCAGCTCCAGATCCAGCATGTTTTATACCATACTGATGGATAGAGCTAAAAAATAGTGATGCTTTGCCATCAAAGTAGCATGGGAAAGTCTACAACTTTAAAATTTTGCATTTTTAATAAAAGTTTCTGGTCAGCTTTCAATTAAATTGGAAAATAACATTTTGAAATTAATCTTTAAAAGACCACATTTTATGGGAATATTACCTGAGGGTTTTTTTATACTTTGAAAAGAAAAATTACAAGATAGAATCTATAAACTTTTTAAGATTCCATATACAATTAACACAGTAAAATGAAAGGAATTTAAGATTTTCTCCTGTCTGACATGTTGTAATCCGTGAGGATTTTCCTTAAGCACATATAAACTATATTTAGCAGCATCAGTTTTATCAATATTGGCTTATGTGGAAAACAATAAAATTTGTAATCATCTGGTGGATTTAATCTTATTTCATGTGCATACTTTGCCTAATGAATAGGTAAAACAATCCCCAACAGAGAGCATCTCCAAAGGCATCAGAAAAGAATCTTTGTGATTTGTTCTAAACAGTTATTCTCTGTGTTTCACAAAAATGATCCCTTTGGTCTAGGATTGTATAAAATGCAAGACATATACATAGGGCATTTTCTAGGATTGATTTTCTTGTTTTCCTTTTCTCTTTCTTTTTAAGTTTTTTACCATAAAATGACTAATATGGAACTGTTTACATGATTGCTCTTGTATAAGCTGTATTTATTGTCTTGGGGAGGAAGGGTAGAATTTGGACTCAGAACTTTAAAAAATTTTTAAAATTGTTTTCATTGTAATTGTGATAAAGTTTTTTTATTCAGTTAATCTAGACTTTTGATCTTTATGAATATCAATCCTACTATATAATATTAAAATAACCAAGTTTCCAGTCATAATGGAAAGAAATTTCCAATTGTGATAAAAATAAAAGGGGAGGGCTAAAATAAAGACATCTCACTGCTAAACGATATACCTCAAAGAGGTTAAAGACTAAAAGGTCCCACATACAACAAAGTATTCAAGACAATAGTTGTTTCTATGGTAATAGAGAATCATAAACATAATAGAAGCTCACCAGCTGATGAATGGCCAAATTGCATATGATAGAATATTACTGATGAATTATGAAGAATTCAGAGAAGTATGGGAAATCTTAGATGAAGTGTTCTAGAATGAAACCAGGAAAACTATATATCATTACTACAACAATGTGAATTGAAACAAATGTCAAATTATTGAAACTGAATTCTGTATAATTATAATGACCAACTTTGTTCCAGAGAACAGATTCGAAATGTACATTCCTGCCTTCTTTATAGAGGTGGGAAGACTATGTGTATATTCATTTATAGAATGTCAGTCTATATTATTGTATAGAATGTGTTGATTAGTTTTGGTGACTTGCTTTTTATCCTCCCTTTTTAAAATCCTTTGTTACAAAGGAAAGATCAGTGAGTAAAGGACAGAGATGTATCTGGAAATAAGGGAGATATAAAAACAAAAGATGGTAATAAAAATTTAAATAATGTGAAATCTGTGAACTATGATGGTTATGTCATTTGTACTTGAGTAAGTTCGTATTGTGATTTACATAGAAAGTTGGGCATCAATCCTTTGGTCACAGTAGAAACCCCCATTTAATTCCTTTGTTTCCATAGGAGAATTACAGCACATTTTCTAGAAACATAATGTGCTATAAGTGCAAGATGTCAAAGTTGTGGTTCTTGGAGTTGTTAAGTTCTGCCTCTGGGAATGGGCCATAGCTGTTCACTAACTGTGGCACAGTGCTATAATCACATCCTCCCACAGATGATCTCTGGGTTAGCTTTTAGTTGTGGTGCCTTCTTCAGTTGAGGCTGCCTGATACTTGGGGAGCTGGTGTGAAACTAGACCTCAGGAAGTCCAAGTTGCTATATCAGATTTCAACCTTCTTGAATTATTAGCGGTTTTGCTTAATCTCATATTATTGATACCAGCATTATCCTGTATACTTCACTATCCCTCAGCACATACATCCAGTCACTTGCTTAATCTTTTTATTTCTGCCTTCACAACATTTCTTAGATCTTACCTCTTTTCTGCTACCACTTCAGTTTATGCCCTTATCACTTCTAGATTATTGTATCAGCCTTCTTGTTGGTCTCCCAGCTTCACATCATTCACTACTTGAGTTCATGCTGTGCACTGCTGCCAAAAGCTATTTACTGTAAGCACAGATCTGACTATGTAACTCCACTATATTTACTGCATTGACTTTCTATTGTATCTAGGGTAAAATACAAACCCCTTAGTTTATCTTTCAAAGCCACTTGCAGCTTGGATACAGTTAATAAAAAGAAAGACATTTCCTGTCCTCAAAGAGTTTATAATCTGATGGGGGTGGGGAGGGAGAAGAGACACACCCATAAAAGGCTGGAAAGGGTTGGGGAGGAAACACCAGGAGATAACTGGGAGGGAGGGGGGGCGGTTTTTGCATCTTGTTCTTTGGAGTTGAAACTGGAAGGAGTAGCAAATGCTAAGAGCAGTGAGCTTGACCATCCAATTTCTGCCCTCTATTATGAAAAATAGTGGGAGGAGTTTGGTACTCCACCCTCTAGCTATGTAATCTGAGGGGAGGGGAACCTGAGGGAGATGTTGACATTAGAGTTATTAGAAGTGATTAGCTTATCCTAGGAGGGGTATCTTGTTGGAAACAACACAGGTGCTGTTTCACAGGTGCAGCCTCATCCCAGGGATGCAGCCTCATCAAATATGAGTCCCCTTTCAGCCCTCCTCACATGACTAGCCAGCTTTCTTTTTGTCAGAGGCAACAACACATTTTCTGTCTCTGCACTGGCCATCTCCCAGGCCTGAAATGCTTTTCTTCACCTTTGCCTCATAAAGTCCCTCCCTTCCTTTAAGGAAAAGCTCAAACTCCCTTCTAAACTAACTTATATTTACTTTTCATATATGCATGTTTCTTAACTTAAACTTTTAATTTACACTGTATATATTTTTACATTACTTGCTGTCTACATTAGAAATAAACTCCCTGTGAGTAGGGGTTGTTTTAGTCTTTGTTCTTATATCCCAATGCCTAGGTATGTATCTCAGTGCCTGCGGTAGTAGTACCTTAGTCTCTTTCTTCATTTGATTGTTGATTCAGTCAAGTTAAATTTGCTCCTTGAGAACTACTCAGTAATGAAAAGAGGTTTTTAATTTTACTTGATCATTTTGTTCTTTGGCATATGTGAAGACAGTTGCTTTGACTAAAGCATCATGCTTTTCAAACTTTCTTTTCTATTCATTTAGTTTAATTCTATAAACTGTTTAATTTTCAGTTGTTAATAACAAAAGGAAATATGGGATATTTATTAATAGATACATATCCTACTTATTAAAAAAAAAACTAGACTACCTGAAAACACACTGTGGATATTCAGTGTTTTATGATAATGAACTGAAGGATACTGCCTTACTGATCCCTGTTGTAATGGGGTAAAATCACAATCTTATGTTTTGACAGTGTTTTATTTATTTATATTGTTCATTGCTATGTAATTGAATGAGTTGTAAATTCAGTAGTCTACTTTGCAGGAAAAAACTAATAAAAGAAACTACTAAACAAGGATAGATTTTTAGTATTTAAAAATTTTTTTGTTCTTAGCAAAAAGGGAGCTGGAACTATGAAAATATTTGTAAAAAGTAAGCATATTTTGAAGTACAGTATAATTGAAATCCTTCTATTATTTGCCTTTCAGTTGTAAGATACTTCTTTTTCTAAGAAGATAAGTGGCCATTTGCTTCTTAAATCAGTTGAGTCACAAGAGAAATAGAAATGTAAACTTCTTGTTAAAAGTTCACACTTAAGGGGCAACTAGGTGGCTGTAACTCAAACTAGGCGGAGCACTGGCCTTGGAGTCAGGAGGACTTGAATTCAAATCCAGCCTCAGACACTTGACACTTACTAGCTGTGTGACTTTGGGCAAATCACTTAACCCCAGTTGCCTTGCCTTCCCCTCTCAAAAAAAAAAAAAGTTCACATTTCAGATCTATATGAGAAGAGATCATTGCTTGTTTTAAAATATTTTTGTTACTCTGCTTTTGCAACATTACCTAACACATAGCACAATAGGGCTTTGCTCATAGTAGGGCTATAGTACTGGTTCCTCTTAATTTAACTTAAAAAACTCCGACATAAAAGAATGCTGTACCATTTTAAGGAAAGTACAGTCTTAATGTGAAAATAGGTTCAATGCATTTATGTAGAACCTATATCAATTTGCATGCCATCTTGGAGTAGGGGGAGGAAAGAGATGGGAAGAAAATTTGGAGCTCAAAATATTATGGAAGGAAATGTTGAAAACTAAAAATAAACAAATAAATTTTTAAGAGAAGAAAAGTGCAGTCTTGTAATCATGTATCTGTCCTACTTATTGATTGGGTTTCACACTCATAGATTTGATTATTTTTTCCTCTACTATGATTTGCTTCATTGTACTACACTTCATACAACCAGCTTTGAACAATAGATTTTGATTCCAGAAAAAAATATGCCCCAGAATCAGTATTCTTGTGTTTAATTCTGTAGTGTTTTCAGTTGGAATGGCCAAGTGTTCAGGTTCAGAGGGGTGCCAGGTTGGTAATTTGACTCAAACTGCATGGTGAGAATAATCTCTTTCCTAAAATGAAGCACAAGGATAAGTAATAACTTTTTATGCATGATAAGCATCAAAAATATGAACCTGCTGGTCTTGGCTTTTCATTTTTCTTTACCTTTGTCTTTCAGGGAGAACCTCCTGCCGTGTGCACACGATGTGATCAATAACTCAATAACTTTTTTCATGCAGTAATTATCTCTATGTGGTATTATCTGAACACTGTTTTTCTTTATTACTCAAAAGATGCAGGAGATATTTATATAACCAGCTGATCCCATTTTGGATGAAGGTGCTTTGTGACAGCAGGAGAAATAGTTTCTTTTAAATAGCCTTTTTAAACTAACATGCTTTGGAAAGCTTTTACTTGTTAATTTTCACTTAACGTGGAAAAAGGTGAATACAAAGATGCTTCATTTATTTAACTCAATTTTTAAAATTTTATGGTAAGTTGTAAATAATGTCAATAATGTTTTTCTTACACCATTTTGACAAATATAGGCATTTTAAACAGTTTCTTGTTGAATAAGTAGAATATTATTTGTTGAATATTCAAATTAGAAAAACTAACAATATTTCATTTCTCTAAAATGTCCGTTTATTTACTAAAGGTTTTGAATGTAATAAGCATATTCTGAGATACCTTGATTTATTAAAAACATTTAACAATATTATGTTTATAGACAGAAATTTTGCAAGAATCTCGAATGATGATTCCAGATTGCCAACGCAGATTGGAAGCTGCACGTTCTGATCTTCTACAGTTGTTGGTATGTAAAACAGTAGCTTATATTTTAGGCCTTTTTCAACCAAATACACTGAAGACTCAAATCTTAATATGTTACAGAAGATCAGTTGAAAATTTTCAATTTATTTTTATTATGACATTACATTGCAAAAAAAGTGTGTTATAGATTCTGGTTTTAGTTATCAACTGCAGTAATATTTTCAAACATATTTGTCCCTTTTGTATAAACTTAACATTATATATCTATAAGTGAATTTGAATTGATAGCTCCCAGAATATAACACTGTGCCACCCTTGTTAGCCATTTATTTCAGCAACTCTTTGAACTGCTTTGTTACATTCACTTCCTGGTTAAGTATTTTATTTTACACATAAAGAATAGATACAGACTTTTCATCTGAGGTACCCCAATGTTTCATATTAATATGGAACTTTTAAAAAAGAATACAGATTTTTCAGACCCAGATACTAATCAACAATGTAACATCTAAAACTAAATGGATCTTCTCATTGTTCCCCCCACCACCACCACTCCATTTGGATCTAGATTAAAAGCATTTTTACCATACATGCAGGTATTAAAATCTGATTCAGAGGGAAAACTGTTCTATAAATTGTGAGGTTTGAGGAATAACAACAACAGTTTTTACTTTGTTCTTTTCCAGTTTTCTGTACACAGGAAATTTCAAGCATTACTAAAATATTCACAAAGGACAAAAGATCTGCACCATCAATTAATAAATTCCATGATGAATTCTAATCTCCCCTCTGCTATCCCCATTTTTGTATTAGCTTTTCTTTTTTAAATCCAGATATGTGATAGGAAACTCTATTGGGCACACTCCTCCCAAAGCACATCAGTAACTATTTTGTAACTTTAAAAATCTTAAAGAGTTACCTGAAACACAGAAAGATTAAGTGCATTGTACCTGGTTCACATAACTAGTATGACAAAAATGGAACTTGAATCCAGGTCTCCAACTCCATCCATTATGCCACACTATCTTTTATTTGTTTCTTTACCTAAAGTTAATTACTAGCTACATAGTTGTCTTCCTGAAATGTTATTTTCCTATGTAATTTTTTCAAAGCAGTCTTTAAAGAAATTATCTAAACCATATTATTAATTTTTTATTTCATGAGATGTTTTATTTATTATTTTATAATTTATTAAAATACATATGTATATATGTATTCTTGTATGGAGGCCATAAATTTTATTTGTCTTAAATATACATATTGCATTGAGCCTGGAATATAAATTTGATAAAGTTTTCAAATTTTACTATATTATTTGACAAATAATTTTTCTGTTGCTCTATATCATTTGTTGATATAAACCTTTCAAAAGTCTTTAAAACTATTGTAGAGGGGAAAGACCTGAATTATTGGCAGCCAGACAGAAAGAGGCTGTTTTGAAACAAAGGCATAAAAATGAGAGTTTTTACTGAAATTCTCAATATTGAAATACTCTTTTGGATAACAGTATACTCATTAACCCCTTAATTGCTAGAATAGCATCCTAAGAGATTGATTCTTTAAAATCACTTACCAATCTTGCCTTAGGATCATACATTATACATATTAACAAAAACATCAGTATCCCCAAAGAGGATAAAAACAGTAAAGACCTGGTGTAAGATGATAAAGAAGTTTAGGAAACAGTTAAAGTTAGTCCTAGGTCAGTATGTTACCTGCACATTTCTTAATACGTGAAAACTTAGAGCAAACTTATTTTCACATTGTTCCTCTTCCCTCTAGTAATTCACTATTGTAATCTTCAACATATTTATAATTAACCATACATTTTTTTCTTTGTCTATATTTAATAAAGTTTTAAAAAAACCAGCAACAAAATGCTTAGAATTTACACAAATGTAACAGGCTATCATGCTTTATAACCCGGTATCTTTCCATGTAATTGGTAAGCATCTTTTGAAAGTCAGTATTAGGGTAAAAAATGAATTTTAAAAATTCAGACAAGTAGGAAGATTAACTTGCTCAAGTAATAATATAACCAGAAGAGTACATTCATTTCCAATAACTGATCTGTTTTTCTGTGGCATAAGGACATGAGTATTTTCTCATAAATGTTAAACATTTATACCAGGTCTGTAAATGTTTTTAACGTTTCTAAAAATTTGGCCAGATAATTAAAGTAATACTATTTTAACTGAAATAATAGACAAGTAATTAAAATAATAATTTACCTTTTATATCATATGAAATATAAGTGATATTCCAGATGATTAAATTTTGAAAATCTTTTATGAAAATTTATTTTAAAAATTGTTGTCATATTTAATTCCTGATGATATCATAATTATCATTATAGTAAGGATATGCTATACAAAAAGTCCAGTAAAATGATTTATTCATGCAGGAATATCCAACCACAAAAAGTGTCATCTTCTCTATCTGAAAGGGACATGATTGAATTGATCCATATTTAGAGATATGACATGATACTTGGTAGTCAAATCCCTCTGATTTATAAGATTTTCATGGTTGTTATCAATACTAGAATGACAACAAATGACTGTGTGTCAGATAACCCATAGTAGACATTTAATAAATGCTTGTTGAATTTAATTGAATTGAAAAAACCTCCTTTTTTTAAATTTCATTTTAGGAAAATGAAAAAGACTTGGAAGAATCTGAAGAATATAAAGAAGCACGTTCAGTTCTGGATTCAGTGAAGTTAGAGGCTTAAAATGTTTCTCAATACTGAATGATTTTTTTTTCATCAAATATGGGGTCCATTCCACATTTTATTATGGCTAGCCACTGCTCTGTATGTTCAAGTAGTGTGAGAATGTGATTCATTTTTCTTTATGTAGTTGCATCTCTTTGCTTTTTCTTAACTTAAAAATGTAACAAATAAATTTGTTAGCCTGATACAGGTGCTTATCATTTTGTCTTTTACAGAAGAGTTTTATTTGACTAATAGCCTGTCTTGAAAAAGAATCATTTTTACCTGAAAAGTAAGATTAATAAGATTGCATTTGAATTTTTACTTTGATATGTTGGTTCCAAATCATGGTTCTGGTAAGCATGATTTGACTTGGAGATTTTTTCTTATATGGAAAATCAAGCTTTGACCAGTTTGGGTTATATATTACTTGATAAGATAGATATGTGTGTGTGTGTGTATATATGTGTGTGTGTGTGTGTGTGTGTGTGTGTGTGTGTGTGTGTGTGTGTGTGTGTGTGTATGTATATATATATAGCATCTGGGGAAAAAAGAAAGATAACTCTCAGAGATAATGCTGTTTATATTTTACCTTCACAATGAAGACCCAACATTGCCATTAACTGGAATTAGTTAAATGAATATGAACTATTACAAGTGATGATAAAGTCTTTTTTTCAAAAAAGACAAAATTATATAATAAGTATATAACAACTACCACAGAGAACTTGAAAATAGGACTCTTGATTATCTGTTCTTATTTAGGGAAGAATGTATCTTTTTGGCATAAAGAGATTTATCTGTTCAACTCTAAGGTATCTAGGCTAGTTTTGCAAAATACATATGATTGATGCTATTTATGAGATACATTTAAAAAGCTTGTTTAGTCCTGGAAAATGCATACTAGCCTAATATCACCAAACTTAATAGGAAGAAATACTAGTCTTAACAACCAAGACCAATACCAGCAGAATTGAAACGTAGAAAATTATTAGCAGAAAAAAATCTATGAAATGTTTTTTGCTTTGATTATGTGATAGATACTAATAAGATGTAAGTAATTGATTGTATTCTAAATAGGGCTGTAGTAGAGTGGCTTGTCTAATCTTGAAAATTATAAATACAAGTCAGTAAGCAATGAAAATCATAATATCCAAATACGTAATATATGTATGTGTACATATTTATGTATGTATTTTAATATCTAAAAATTTTTAAAAGTAGACAGTAATGTTTTGATACATACTACACCATTTTCAGAAGTTACTATAGATAGTACTATGAAGATGGCAGTGTGGGGAGGGTTAGGAGACATAACAAAATAAATCTCATTCAACAGATGTTTCCATCAAAGACTCACCTCTAAGATGAAAAATATGCTAGAAGTATTTTCCATCCTTTTTAAAAAAACTTTTCAAAAAAGACTCACCTTTTTAAAAGCTAGGTTAAGAAGTTTATAAGTTAATAAATGTGACTATAGTTTGATATTCCTGATTATAGGAATTGAATTTGTATAATTGGGAAATAAAAGATTTTAGAATACAGTATAGTTGTTTTCAAGTAAGTTAGATAAATATGTATAATCAGGAGGAATACAGATGCCCTTTCACACTCTAACCAATTTATGAGTAACATGTTTTAAATAAAATCTGCCTTAGTATTGTATCAGACTTTTTAAGGATCCTTTCGGTCACCCTGCTGTTTTTTAAGTTTTGACATATAAAGTATTCTTTGTAATGACCATCTTATTCAAGCCTGAAGCCTAGTAAATTTGAAGTCCATCCTCAGAAAATTTCTGAAACAGCTTATAAAATGGATTTTTTTGTGTGTGTTTTTTTTTGGACGGGGGAAGGCAGGGCAATTGGTTAAGTGACTTGCCTAAGGTCACATGGCTAGTAAATGTTAAGTGTCTGAGGCTGGATTTGAGCTCAGATCTTCCTGACTCCAGGGTCAGTGCTGTATTTACTGCACCACCTACCTGCCCCTAATATGGATAGTTTATGAGGAAATCAGTGATCCCTTGGAGTCACCATGATTTCACTAAACATGAATCATACCAGACTAACATGGTTCCTAGACTAATGGTCATGGAAATACCATGGACATCATATATATGGATTTCAGCCTGGTCTCTGATGATCTCTCAGCCTAAGGATAAATTGAAGGAATGTAGGCTGGATGACAGAATGTATTGAGTCTTTTTATGATTGGTTAAACATTGGGATCCAAATAATTTTCATTACTAGATTAGTTTCTATCAGAGGGTCTCCATTGGTGTGCTAATGCAGGACAATCCTTGACTGTGACTTGTTCAGCAAGTTTATCAAGGACTGGGGTGAAGGTACAGATGTTGTATAAATTTGCAAAAAAAAAAAAGCAGCTTAAGAGAAAAAACTCAAACATTAGATGAGATTATTACAATGAAAAAGATCTTGGCAGGCTAACGTGGGGCAATATTGACAAAATGATTTTTAATAGAAAATAATGTAAAGTCCTATTAATAATCTCAATACAAGTGAAGAATAGAGGATAATGCTGAGATGAGAAGGCAAGGCAGGAAATTACTAGTAAGAGGGGAAAAAAAGTAATTTTCTACTTAAGACCTTCCATATAACAGTACTAAAGTACTGTTTTTAAAGTATGAGAGTTTTTATTCCAGCTTTGGTGGGAGTTTGCCTGATTTGGATAATTACAAATCCGAGAATTAGCCAGAGGAACTTAGATTCAAAAAATGAACTATGCAAGTGCAGGATGGGAAGAGAGTTAGCTGCAATAGATAGCAACAATATTGACATAAATAAACATTAGCACTTGCCTTTGTGACCTTGGAAAAGTCACCTGACCTCTCTGCTAAAGATCACAATGGATGTAATTATTGAGAACAAGAAAAATTTCCCAGTATCCTACACACTACTCTGTCTTTTTGCCTGCCAGTGAGTAATGAGTATGTTTGCCCTATATGGCGATCACTTTGATTCTTTCAGAAGTATGAAAGGGTCACTTTTCTTTTATGGGCTCTCATAGAGAATGAAGTAGAACAAAGTGATTCAAAGAAATAACCAAGAATAAAAAAATTTGAAGAAGCATAAAGTAATCTGTGCCAGGAGGTTGGAAATTGGAAAATGTGACAGAAAGAAAGAAAGAAAAAAGAAGTGTTGCAGCTACATAATACTATATTCATCAATGTAGTAGATATTTGACCAAGGATTTTCTTTGCAGCATAACCTTCACTCAAGCATCTCCATTGAGGAGAAAGGTGCTGTGACCTCCTGAAGCAGCCCTTTCCTTTCTTCAACAACTAAGAACAAACCTAATCTTCCTTTGATGTGTCAGCTCTTCAGATATTTGAAGAGAATTATCATATATACCTGAAGACTTCTCCATACCAAATATATCTGTTTCCTTTAACTCTTCATATAGCATGGTCTCTAGTCGTCTCTTGAATCTCAGTGCCCTCTTCTCAATGAACTGTACCTTGTCTATGATGTCCTTCTTGGAGTTTGGCACCCAGAACTGGACATATTACTCCAAATACAATCTGAAGAAGGCATAGCAGTACTTTAGGAACTATCACCTCACTCAATAAACAAAACATTTATTAAGTGTCTACTATGTGTCAGGCATTGGGCTAGTTTCAGGGAATACCAAAAAAATGAAACTTTCAGGGTGTATGTATTTTATCAGGATCACCTGATTTATTAGGCCACATCATGAACCATATTGTACTTTTGAAGTTGATGTTTTAGCAAGTATAGAACTTTACATTTATCAACATTGAAGTGAATATAACAAAATTTTACTTATCATTTCTAGCTTCCTGAGATATTTTTTAACTTTGTGTTACATCATCTAGTTTTCCCTCCCAGTTTCTTGTTATCTGCCAGTTTCCAGGATCTTCACTTCCCCTCAAATACACACAAAGATATTCCTACTTTTTGATCTCATCATCACCCATAAATTCCACATTCACAGTCCATCACTGGAATTCTTTTCTGTCCATCACTCCCTCTACTTCATCTTTCTATCCTAACAGCAACCTTTAGTCACTTTATTTAAATCTGTTTACACAGGCTGTAAACCTGTTTATACACTATCCTCATTTTCTGCTTCTCAAAATCTTGATTCTAAATTTAACCAGTTCAAATCTACATTCTTCTCTGTCTCCAATCCCTTATCTGACTGCTCATCTCTTTCCAAATACCAACTCTGGATTGCTTCTGCCATCTACCTTCTCTATTCCTATTTGTTTGCTCCTAAATACCATTCAAGCCACATTCAAATCCCTTTTGGCTAGGATCTAGATATGTGCACTATAGCTATCTTACCATCTGCCTGGTACTTCTTTGATTAGCATGTCTGAAACAACATCCTCTGACCTGGACTGCCACAAATCATGTTTCCAGACCCTGGGAGAATTAACTCTCTAGATAAGTTAATATACTTATCTTTGAAACTTACATACTGGGGCTAAGTTTTCTTGATTGTGTGAGTTCTGCAAGCTCAACTAACCTACTGTAACTTGCACCAGACTAGACTATGATCATATCCCATCCCAGCCAGCTATGCCAACCATCTTGCCATCTGCCCTACTAACAGAGAAGGCTGACAAAAGGCTGCCAGGAAAAGCCAACACAATAAGCAGGTTTTGTAAAAAAGAAAAGTTAAAAGAAATAATTTCAAAGGAACGTAAAAGTGTTATGAAAAACTATAGTTTGCAAAGTATAAATCAATATGACTAACAAGAAAGAGAAGGTTTAAATGGCAGAGAAACTCCAAAATGTTAGATTCTCTTAAAAAGATGACACAATTAGAAAGCAAAAATATGGAAGCAGAAAGAGACATAGTTGAATGAATATTTTTTAAAGATTGGAAAATATACGAGAGCTCTTCAAGTGAAGAATATTGAGGAAGATATGAAAAAAATCTAGGAATTAAAATAATCTTCAAAAAAAATGACAAAAACTCCCAGATATCATTTTGTAGGAAGTCGCATAAGAAAGTTAACAATGGAACCAGACAACAAAGTAAAAATGTGACAATCTGATGATAGAAAATTCAAATTTATCAAGAAATGTGGTCAAACTACGTAACTATGCCACTTTAATAAGTGTTTCAGGCAGAAAAAATCATTGCCACCAAAACTTTTACATGCTAAGGGAAATCAACCAGAATGAAATTCTACTATGCATTAAAAAGAAAAAATCAAAGGAGAATCTAGAATATGTTAGTATAAAAAAACAGATTTACATACTAAATAAACATAAAGTGCAACACTATAATGACAAAAAAAATGGACTTTAGGCAAAAGGGAATAATAATCTGTCATTTCTTTGAAAGAAACCATGGATAAGTAGGATATAAAACATGCAAATTCACATAACAGAAGAAAGGCAAATTAGGTAATGAAAAACTAAACAGCAAGTTTAGTGCTTTCCTTCCACTAGGGCCAGACTGGACTTTTAAAGCAGAAACGAAAAGAACCACTACCCATAGATCACTGTACATAGAAACAGGGCAAAGCCATACATTCCTCCAAGCACTGAGCCACAGTGGAAGACAAAGCTTACTCATCACCTGGGCACAAATATTAAGTGAGCTGTTCAGGAGGCTTCAGACCAACATCTACTCCATCATCTCACCAGAGTCTATCAGGCAAAACAAGGAACAGAATAAGTTCCTTGTTGAAGATCATACAAGGAGAAGAAAAGTCAGGGATTGAGCAAGAGGATGGGACTTAATTTCAGCCCTTTCAACAGGACTGAAAATAGCATCCTGATTACAGAGAAATTGGGACAAAACAAAGCCTATTCAGCCCATACTTTAGGACCAAAGGGGACTGACCTGTGCACAAAATCACAAACCAAAACAAATAACAATGATTGAGAAAGGCAGTCAATCAACAAGCATTTATTAAGAGCTTACTATGTGTTAGACACACTAATAAGCCGTGTTGATACAAAGAAAAAGTAAAAATTGTTCTATGTCCCCCCCCGCCCAAGCTTGGGCTTATATTCCAATGGGGAAGGAGGGTACAACATTTCTGTACATACATGCAAAATATATCCTACAAACCTTAGAGGAGAAGGCATTAGCTGACAAGACCAAACCTGGTTTCCTACTAAATGGTATTTTACCTGAGAAGTAGAGGTGAAGGAAGGCATTCCAGGTTAGTTATGGGGAGTAGGGGAAGAAAACTAGTGCAAGACTTGAGGTGAAGATCTGGTGTTAGAGAACCAGCAATTAGGCCAGTATATTTGGGCCATAGAATGTGTTGAGGGGAGGAGCGTATAAGAAAAATGGAAAGGTAGAGAGTCCAGTTTGTAAAGAGCTCAAAATCCTTACAAAAGAGTTAATATTTGATCTTAGAGGTGATCAGAGAACCACAGGTTTACTGAGTAGAAGGATGACATGATCAAATCTATTCAGAAAAATCACTAGCAGCTAAATGAAGAATGAGAGGGAAGAAAGTTGAGGCAAAGGAAACCAATTAAAAGTGTGGTGTCAAATTTAAATAGGAATAGGGGCGCTAAACCATACTTAAGAATCCCTGGGACCCTATATTGATTTTAAAAATAATGTCAACATTATCTGTGTTTTATATTTTCTTAAATATTTTACAATTACATTTTAATCTGGTTCTGGGCTGTATCGTGGGCCTGGTCTGCTGCCCATGTGTTTTGACACCTAAATTAGAGAATGACTGCAAAAATACAAGAGGGAATTATTAGACTGAGCCAGTGTAGCTTTATGAATAGAGGTAGGAAGACATATATGAAAGATATTGATTAAGAAACAAGGCGCCTGCCATGAGACAAATTCCAGAATATATGAACTTCTACCTCCTATCCAGGATTCTGGCATTCATTCATTCATGCCATGACAGTGCTCAGCCTGCCTTGATGTAGGCTCACAGGCTATGTCACTCCCTGCTTTGTGGATAGATTTGCAGAAGTGTCACTCCCTAGACCACAACATTATTAGACCATTTTCTGAAATGCTATGAGGCTGTGTCTCAGGACATTCTACCTCTTGCCTTCTGATGGGGTTCCAAGACTCCTTGTGACATACTTCTTCCTGCCATGAATTTGGTTTCCTCAGGCCTTAAAGGATACAGAAATAGCAGCCTACCACAAAGAAAAGTTTAAAGGATCACCTTGTACATTTTAATTACCTCCTTATTTCCGCAGATCTCTCCTCACACACAGGAATATCATAGCCAAAATCCAGAGCTTTTAAATCAAGGGAGGAAAAATCACAAAGAGTTCTGGCACCAAGGAATGGCATTCAGGATCACTCAAGACTTGGTAGCAGTTATAGAAAATCAAAGAAAATCTTGAAATCTTAAAACTCCAAAGATAAAGGCTTTCAATTAAAAATAATTTGCCCTGAAAAAAATTTGTTTTTAGCTCCTGGGTATAACTATGAGGATTGCAGGTGGAGGAGGTAGAATTGACCTTTAGTAGAATAGAGAGCTTTCAAATATTCCCGATATAAAGAACTGATTTAATTAGAACCTTTGAAATTCAACCAGCCAGTCTGAGGGGTGGAAACATTCTCTTCTTGAGTCACTGGGAAAAAGAACTGGGTGTGGTTTTATTCTATTTTATTGTCCTTAACAGAGGAAAGAAAAAGGAGGAGAAAGTCTACACTAGAAAAAGAGGGAGAAACTATTTTGTATGAATTGAGCACTGGGGGAAAAATATGTGGAGGAGAGTGAAGCCTCACTTTTATCTGAACTGAATAAAGAAGAATGGATACACACTCAAGAGTTTTGAATGTGCATAGGTATATAGATAGTGATAATGAAAAGGAACTGGGAGCTTACTAGGGAGAATAGATCCTGGAAGAAAATGGTCATAAGCAAACAACTTTGAAAGACTTAAGGAATCTAATCAGGTCAGTGATCAAATATGATTCCAGAGAACCAGTGATGAACCAGACTCAAGTTATTGAATGAAATACATTTTTAAGCACAATTTGGAAATGCATTTTGCTCGACTGTGTATTAGCTTTGTTTTTTTCTCACTTAATGGGAAAAAGGAAGGATGAGGAGGGAAGAAATGGCATTGCCTTTCCCTTAAAAAAAAAGTAATTGAAACATTGTTGAAATTCACAAAACAGAACAAAAGGAAGACCAGAATGAACCACAAAAAGCAGGAAGCTTTGGAAGTTACATATTGATTTTTTAATACAGTTTAAGAGAAAAACTATCTGTACATGTAGAGGAGAAATGCCAGGAGCAGAACAGAAGTTTATAAAATGTTCACCAGTCTGACCAAGGCCTCTGATACTGTCAGTCATGAGGGCTTGTGGGAAATTATATCAAAATTTGGTTGCCTCTTAAAATCTGTCAGTATTGAGCATTGATTTCAGGATTGCATGCTTGCATGAGATACGGATAATGGATGATCCTTTGTGCTTTCCCAGTCACCAGTGGAATGAAGCAAGGCTGTGTGCTTGCTCCCATGCTTTTTATTTTTATTTATTGCTTTTTGGCGGGCAGTCGGGGTTAAGTGACTTGCCCAAGGTCACACGACTTCTAAGTGTGTCTGAGGCCAGATTTGAACTTAGGTCCTCCTGACTCCAAGGCCGGTACTCTATTCACTGCACCACCTAGCTACCCCTATCCCATGCTTTTTAGAATGATATTTTCAGCAATGTTGTCAGATGCCTTCAATGAAGATGAAAATGGCATCAAAGTCAGATACTGCACTGATTGTAAATTATTTAACTTGAAAAGACTACAAGCCAAGACTAGAGGGAGAGTTTGGTGTGTGACTGTTCACAAATAATTCTGCACTCAATACAGCCTCTGAGGCTAAGATGAAACAGAGTATGGATTGATTCTCAAGAAAACAAGTTCTCTAGCAGCCAGCACCATACTATCCATACATGGAGCCATCAGTTATAGCAAATGGAGAAATATTGAATGCTGTGGATAAATTCACTTTACCTTGGCAGTGTACTTTCCAGGGATGTACACATAGATGATGAGGTTGATGCACACATTGCCAGAGCTAGCTCAGTATTCGGGAGGCTCCAGAGTAAAGTGTGGGAGAGAAGAGGTATTAGAGCATAACTCCAGTGGACTGGCCATGTTGTTGAAATGCTAAATATACATTTGCCTAAAAGACTTTTACACAGAACTCATATGAGGCAAACACTCACATGGAGTTCAGAAGAAGTGATACAAGAACATACTCAAGATTTCTCTGAAGAACTTTGGAATCAGTTTTGAGACATGGGAGACCCTGACAGGAACATCCAGCATGGTGTACCAGTGTCAAAACCCTGTGCACTATGAGTAAAACAGAATTGCAGTAGTTCAAAGGAAATGTGAAATGTGCACATTTAGATACATCTCTACTCTACTCCAAATGTTCATATGAACTATTTCTGCCCCACCTGTAGTAGAACCTTCTGAGCATATTGATGTGGTCAGCCATAGACCCACTGTACTTGACTCCAATATAGTGGTATAATTTTGATTCTCTTTGAGAATGAAGAACAACAACCAACCATACTGTATATGATAGAGAGTCACAGTTTAAAATAAATAAAATCTAAATTGCTTTGAGGGAAGAAAAAAAGAATAAAAAAGTCAGAAGCAAAATAGATTTCATTTTTGTAAGGTTACCCATAAAGTTTGATCAAAAAGAAAGTAGAAGGACCAGAAATAGCAGTCTGGACTTGGTGAAGAGCAGCAAAGAGACAGAGGAGTAAAAACAAATTATCTTTAATTATAGACTGAATACTAGTGGTGGTGATTCCTTGTTCATTACAAATTTTGAAGGGTGGAATTGGAAAATATGAAAATGCAAAATAGATAATGATGGAGAGAAATACAAAATTAACAATCATTAACTGTGAATGTGAATGGAATTAATTCATCCACAAAATGAATTAAAGCCCACAAAATAATGTTTATAAGAAATATATCTGAAACATTTTTTATACTTAAGAAGAGAATTCTTTTTTAATCAAATGCTTTAACTTATAGTTTACATTATTCATTTCTGCAAGATTTTGAGTTACAAATTTCCCATTTTTCCCCTAAATAATGGTCCCATAGGATATCCCCTCCTCCAATCTGCTCTCTCCCATATCTTCTCCCATACCTCCTCCAACTTTCCAGTAGGGCATGGTGGATCTCTATGCCCCAGTGCCTATATATCTTATTTCCCATTTACATGTAAAATAATGTTGATAATAGTATATATATTTTAAACATTTGATTTTAAAACTTTGAATTCTAGATTCATTCCCTTCCTCCCTTGTCACCCACCCTTACTGGGAAGATAAGCAATTCAATATAGGTTGTACATGTGTAGCTATGCAAAACATTTCCATAGTAGATATCTTGTAAAAGACTGACTATATTTCCCTCCCTCCTATCCCACCTCCCACTTGTTCTATTCTCTACTTTGATCCTGTCCTTTTTCAAAACTGGGTGCTTCCAACTTTCTTCTCCCCCAGCCTGCCCTCCCTTCCATCATCCCCTCTCTCATCCCCTTCCCCCCTACTCTCCTATAGGGTGAGATACCCTATTTAGTGCATATGTCATTCCTACCCTAAGCCAAATTCAATAAGAATAAGGTTGACCCATTCCCTTTTGACTTCCTGTTCTTCCCCTCCATTGTAAACATTTTCCCTTACCTCTTCTATATGAGATAGTTTACCCCAATCTGTCTCTCCCTCAATATATTCCCGCTCACCTCTTAATTTCACCTTTTAAATATCATCCCTTCCCATTAAACTGGTCCTGTGCCCTCTATGTATACCTGTACACATATTTACACACATTCAAATATGTATTCCTACATCCATATACCCTTCTATATAGACATATATACATTTCTTTCCCCTTCTATTATTCTCATACTGGGAAAAATTTCATAAGTTACAATTATCACTTTTCCACATAGGAATGTAAATAGTTCAACGTTGATAAGTTCCTTATGATTTGTTTTCACTGTTTACCTTCTCATGCTTCTTGTATCTGAATGTCAAATTTTCTATTCAATTCTGGTTTTTTTCATCAAGAATGCTTGAAAGTGGGAGCCAAGATGGCAGAGTAGAAACAGCTCATCCAAGCCACTCTGCCCCCAGATTCCCCCCAAACTATGTAAAAGGGGACTCTGAGCAACTTCGGGAGCCCCAGCACCCACAGAACGACACAGAGAAGCTAACCTCCCGCTGAGGACAGCCCAGCAGCCCTGCAGGAAGGACCAGCGCAGCGGTCTGGGAGCCGGCAGCACGCAGAGCGCAGAGTGCAGGAGCCGAGCCGAGCCGAGCCCAGGTCCGCATGAGCCAAGGTTTTAGCCCCAGGGCGGCAGGGCCAGCAGCCGGCTGGAGGAACCCCAGAACACCAGGAGCTGTGGCGACTCTAGAATTATCAACATAGACATGCCTAGGACAAAGTAAGAGGTTAGTGTCCTATGGACTTTGGGACCTGTATTTGGGGAATGCGTCAGCTCCCTCCCCTGGGGGCTAGAAGCTGCTGAGGAGACACGCCATTTTGTAGTTTTCAGAGGCAGCTCGGGCTCCCAGCCTACAAATCATGGGGAGATCCAGCGATCAGTCTTGGGGGGTAATCGCTCTTGCTTTAACCTCCCTGGATCTGGATTGTGATCTAGGGTGGAAGTTGTGGGTGGGTTTACAGCTTGCCAGAAACGAAGTTGCCCCCCACACGTTCGGGACGAAAATTCCTCTATCTGGCCTTAAAGCCATAGTGTGGCAACAAGCCCAAAAGTCAAGTAATTAAGTGGCAACATGCCAAGGCAAAGGAAACAGAAAAATGCAACCTAGACTCCTATTTTGGGGGCATAGAGCAGGAAAAGGACTGTGAGGTCAGAAGTCCTGCTCCAAAAGCCCCAGGGGAAAACATGAGTGGGTTGCAGGCCATAGAGGACCTTAAGAAGAACTTTAAAAATCAAATAAAAGAAGTGGAGGAAAAATTGGAAAGAGAAATGAGAAGGATGCAGGAAAAGTATGAAATGAGGGTCAACAGCCTGACTGAGGAAAACAACACTTTAAAAAATAGACTAACTCAAATGGCAAAGAAGGCCCAAAAGGGCAATGAGGAAAAGAATGCCTTAAAAAGTCGAATTTGCCAGATGGAAAAAGAATCTCAAAAGCTCACTGAGGAGATTCATTCCTTCAGAGTTAGACTGGAGCAAATGGAAGCTAATGACTTTATAAGAAATCAAGATGCTGTTAAGCAGATCCAAACAAATGAAAGATTAGAAGGCAATGTGAAATATCTCATGGAAAAACCACTGACCTGGAAAATAGATCCAGGAGAGACAATTTAAAAATTATTGGACTACCTGAAAGCCATGATCAAGGAAAGAACCTAGAAATCACCCTTCAAGAAATTCTCAAGGAAAACTGCCTGATGTTTTAGATCCAGAGGGCAAAATAGAGGTTGAAAGAATCCACCGATCACCTCCTGAAAAAGATCCCAAAAAGAAAACTCCCAGGAATATTATGGCCAGGTTCCAGAATCCCCAGATCAAGGAGAAAATACTACAAGCAGCCAGGAAGAAACAATTTCAATATTGTGGAAACACAATCAGAAGAGCACAGGACCTGGCAGCTTCTACATTGAGGGATAGAAGGGCATGGAATATGATATTCCAGAGGGCAAAAGAACTGGGAATGAACCCAAGGGTCACCTACACAGCAAAACTGAGTATTTTGTTTCAGGGAAAAATATGGTCATTCAGTGGAAGAGAGGACTTTCAAGCATTCTTGAGGAAAAAACCAGAATTGAATAGAAAATTTGACATCCAGACACAAGAAGCAAGAGATGCCTGAGAAGGTAATCAGGGAAAAGAAATCAAAAGCAACTTATCAAAGTTGAACTATTTACATTCCTATATGGAAAAACAATAACTGTGAGTGATGATATCTTTCTCACTATGAAAATAATGGAAGAAGGGGGAGGTGGTCATATAAATACATATGTGAATGTGTGTGCATATGGATAGAGGGCATAGGCTGAATTTGTTGGGAAGGGAGAATACTCAAGGGATGAATTTATGAGGTGAGAGAGGAACGTGGCAAGAGGAGATGGGGAAAGACAGGGTAGGGTAAACTATCTCATGTAGAAGAAGCAAGGGGAAGTGGTTGCAAGGGAGGGGGAGAATAGGAAGGGGAAAAAAAGGCAAATCCACATTCTCATTGAATTTGGTTCAGGGAGAGAATGACATACATACTAAATGGGATATCTCAACCTGCAGCAGAATAGGGGGAAGGGGGATGAGAGGAGGGATGATTGATGGGGCGGGCATCCTTGGAGGGAGGGGAGGTTAGAAGTACCCACTATAGAAGAGGGACAGGATCAAGTAGGGAATGGACCAGGTGGGGGTGGGATGAGTGGGAGGGAATTATAAGCAACCTTGTACACTATACCTACTATGATAATGTTTTGCATAGCTAGACATGTACAACATATACTGAATTACTTATCTCCCCAGAGGGAATGGGTGACAAGGGAGGAAGGAAATGGATCTGAAATTCGAGGTCTTAAGATTAAATGTTTCAAATATATATAAATACTATTATTAATACTCTTTTGCTTGTAATGGGGAGATAAGATGTGCAGGCATTGGGACACAAGATTCATCTTCCTCCAATGGAAAAGTCAAAGGGGGTATGGGAGAAGGTATGGGAGAGAGCAGATTGGAGGAAGCGATATCTTGTGGGACTGCTATTCTGGGAGGTTGGGTAGGGGAATAACGGGGGGGAAATGATTGTAACTCAAAATCTGGCTGAAATGAATGATGTAAAACAGAAGTTAATAAAGCATTTGTTTAAAAAAAAAAAGAATGCTTGAAAGTCCTCTATTCCACTGAATGATCATATTTTCCTCTGAAACATGATACTCAGTTTTGCTGGGTAGGTAATTCTTGGTTTTTATCCCAGCTCCTTTGACGTCCAGAATATCATATTCCAAGCCCTTTGATCCCTTAGTGTAGAAGCTGCTGGATCCTGTGTTATCCTGATTATGTTTCCACAATATTGAAATTGTTTCTCCTTGGCTGCTTGTAATATTTTCTCCTTGATCTGAGGATTCTGGAACCTGGCTATAATATTCCTGGGAGTTTTCTTTTGGGGATCTTTTTCAGGAGGTGATTTCTGGATTCTTTCAACCTCTATTTTGCCCTCTGGGTCTAAAATATCAGGGCAATTTTCCTTGAGAATTTCTTGAAGGGTGATTTCTAGGTTCTTTCTTTGATCATGGCTTTCAGGTAGTCCAATAATTTTTAAATTGTCTCTCCTGGATCTATTTTCCAGGTAAGTGGTTTTTCCCATGAGATATTTCACATTGCCTTCTATTCTTTCATTTGTTTGGATCTGCTTAACAGCATCTTGATTTCTCATAAAATCATTAGCTTCCATTTGCTCCAGTCTAACTCTGAAGGAATGAATCTCCTCAGTGAGCTTTTGAGATTCTTTTTCCATCTTGCAAATTCGGCTTTTTAAGGCATTCTTCTCCTCATTGCCCTTTTGGGCCTCCTTTGCCATTTGAGTTAGTCTATTTTTAAGGTGTTGTTTTCCTCAGTCAGGCTGTTGACCCTCATTTCATACTTTTCCTGCATCCTTCTCATTTCTCTTCCCAATTTTTCCTCCACTCCTCTTATTTGATTTTTAAAGTCCTTCTTAAGGTCCTCTATGGCCTGTAACCCGCTCATATTTTCCTTTGGGGCTTTTGGAGCAAGATTTCTGACCTCACAGTCCTCCTCCTGTTCCCTGCTTAGATCCCCTTTGCCCCCAGAATAGGAGTCTAAGGTTGCATTTTTCTGTTTATTTTGTTTCCTTTGCCTTGACATGTTGTGACTTAATTACTTGACTTTTGGGCTTGTTGCCACAGTAGGACTATGCCACCAGACAGGGGAGCTTTTGTCCCGAATGTTGGGGTCTTCACAGCTTTCTGGCAAGCTGGATACCCACCCCAGACCCCCCCCCCCCGCCATATCACAATCCAGATCCAGGGAGGTTAAAGCAAGAGCGATTAACCCCCGAGACTGATTGCTGGATCTACCTACAGTTCGCAGGCCAGGAGCTGGAGCTGCCACTGAAAACTACAAAATGGCGTGTCTCCTCAGTGGCTTCTAGCCCCCAGGGGAGGAAGCCAACGCGTTCCCCAAATACCGGTCCCAAAGTCCATAGGGCACTAACCTCTCACTTTGTCCTAGGCATATCTGAGTTGATAATCCTGGAATCTCCACAGCTGCTGGTGATCTGGGGTTCCTCCATCCGGCTGCTGGCCTGGCCACCCTGGGGCTAAAATCGCTCACGTGGATCTGGGCTTGGCTCTCCACCTACTGCTCGATGCACTGCCGGCTCCCTGCAGGGCTGCTGGGCTGTATTCAGTGGGAAATTAGCTTCTCTGTGCCGTTTTGTGGGTGCTGTGGCTCCAGAAGTTGTTCGGAGTTCCCTTTTACATAGTTTGGAGATGATCTGGGGGCAGAGTGGCTTGGATGAGCTGTTTCTACTCCGCCATCTTGGCTCCGCCCCCAAGTGGATTCTTTCAACCTTTATTTTGCCCTCTGGTTCTAAAACATCAGTGCAATTTTCCTTGAGAATCTCTTGAAGGATGATTTTTAGGTTCTTTCAGTTAGTCCAATAATTTTTAAATTATCTCTCCTGGATCTGTTTTCCAGGTGAGTGGTTTTCCCAGTGAGATATTTCACATTGCCTTCTATTTTTTCATTTGTTTGGATCTGTTTAATATATCTTGATTTCTCATAAAGTCACTAGCTTCCATTTGCTCCACTTTAATTCTGAAGGAATGATTCTCTTCAGTGAGCTTTTGAGATTCTTTTTCCATCTGGAGAATTTGGCTTTTTAAGGCATTCTTCTCCTCATTGCCTTTTTCAGCCTCCTTTGCCATTTGAGTTAGTCTATTTTTAAGGTGTTATTTTCTTCAGTCAGGTTGTTGACTCTCATTTCATAGTTTTTTTGCATCGTTCTCATTTCTCTTTCCAATTTTTCCTCCACTTCTCTTATTTGGTTCTCAAAATCCTTTTTAAGCTCCTCTGTGGCCTGTAATCTGCTCATATTTTTCTTTTTTTTTTTAATTAAACAAATGCTTTATTAACTTCAGGTTTACATCATTCATTTCCACCAGATTATGAGTTACATTTTCCCCCCATTTTTCCCTACCCACCACCCCAGAATAGCAGTCCCACTAGATATCCCCTCATCCAATCTGCTCTCTCCCATATCTTCTCCCATATCCCCTTCGACTTTGTCATTAGGGCAAGGTGAATCTCTGAGCCCTAATGCCTGGACATCTTATGAAACATTTAATTTTAAAACTTCGATTTTCAGATCCATTCCCTTCCTCCCTTGTCATCCACTCCCTCTGAGAAGATAAGCAATTCAGTATGTGTTGTACATGTATAGCTATGCAAAACATTACCATAGTAGATATATTATAAAAGACTGCTTATATTTCCCTTCCACCCATCTCACCTCCCACCTGGTCCATTCCCTACTTTGATCCTGTCCTTCTTTGATAGTGGGTACTTCCAACATCCCCTCCCCCCAGAATGCCCTCCCCTCCATCATCCCCCCTCTCATCCCCCTTTCCCCTACTCAGGAGAGTGAGTGAGGGTAAGATATTCCATTTAGTGTGTATGTGATTCTCTCCTTGAGCCAACTTCATTGAGAATATGCTTTTCCTTTTTGCCTCCCTGTTCTTCCCCTCCCCTGCAACTACTTCCCCTTTCCTCTTCTACATGAGATAGTTTACCCTACCCTGTTTCTCTCCATCTCCTCTTGCCACTTTCCTCTCTCACCTCTTGACTTCACCCCTTAAGAATCATCCCTTCCTTGGGGCAGCTAAGTAGTGCAGCAAGCAGAGCACCTGTCCTGGAGCCAGAAGGACCCGAGCTCAGAACTGGCCCCAGACACCCAACACACAAACAAAAACCCAGCCACATGACCCTGGGCAAGTTACCCAACCCCAATTGCCCTCCAAAAAAAAAAGAATCATCCCTTCCCATCAAATTCGACCTGTGCCCTCTATCCATGTATACCTGTGAACATATGCCATGTACCCTTCTTCAATTATTTTCATAATGAGAAAGGTTTCATCAAACACTGTTATTGTTTTTCCATGTAGGAATGTAAATAGTCCAACTTTGATAAGTTCCTTTTGATTTCTTTTCCTTGATTACCTTCTCAACCATCTCTTGCTTCTTGTATCTGAATGTCAAATTTTCTATTCAACTCTGGTTTTTTCATCAAGAATGCTTGAAAGTCCTCTATTCCACTGAATGACCATATTTTCCCCTGAAACAAAATACTCAGTTTTGCTGGGTAGGTGACCCTTGGGTTCATTCCCAGCTCTTTTGCCCTCTGGAATATCATATTCCATGCCCTTCTATCCCTCAATGTAGAAGCTGCCAGGTCCTATGCTGTTCTGATTGTGTTTCCACAATATTGAAATTGTTTCTTCCTGGCTGCTTGTAGTATTTTTTCCTTGATCTGGGGATTCTGGAACCTGGCTATAATATTCCTGGGAGTTTTCTTTTGGGGATCTTTTTCAGGAGGTGATCTGTGGATTCTTTCAACCTCTATTTTGCCCTCTGGGTCTAAAACATCAGGGCAATTTTCCTTGAGAATTTCTTTAAGGATGATTTTCTACGTTCTTTCTTTGATCTTTCAGGTAGTCCAATAATTTTTAAATTATCTCTCCTTGATCTATTTTCAAGGTCAATGGTTTTTCCCATGAGATATTTCACACTGCCTTCTATTCTTTCATTTCTTTGGATCTGTTTAATCTTGATTACTTGATTTCTCATAAAGTCACTAACTTCCATTTGCTCCAGTCTAACTGAAGGAATGAATGTTCTCAGTGAGCTTTTGAGATTCTTTTTCCATCTGGCAAATTCGACTTTTTAAGGCATTCTTCTCCTCATTTCCTTTCTGAGCCTCTTTTGCCATTTGAGTTAGTCTATTTTTTAAGGTGTTATTTTCCTCAGTCAGGCTGTTGACTGTCATTTCTTACTTTTCTTGCATCTTTTTCATTTCTCTTCCCAAATTTTCCCCCACTTCTGTTATCTGCTTCTTCAGGTCCTCTGTGGCCTGTAGCCAGCTTGTATTTTCATTTGGGTCTTTTGGTGCAGGAGTTCTGACCTCACAGTCCTCCTCTATGCTTTGAGCCTCTTTGCCCCTAAAATAGGAGTCCAATGTTGAACTTTTCTGTTCATTTTGTTTCGTTTGCCTGGGCATGTTGCCACTTAATTACTTGATTTTTGGACTTGTTGCCACAGTAGGACTCGGCCACCAGACAGGGGAGCTTCCGCCCAAATGTGGGGTCTTCACAACTTCTGCTAGTTGGGTGGCCTCTGTAAAGCCTCCACTCACTCTGGCAAATTGGATACCCACCCCACACTCCCCCCCCCCCCAGACCATAATCCAGATCCAGGCAGTTTAAAGCAAGAGCAGTTAACCCCCAGACTGATTGCTGGATCTCCCTACAGTTCACAGACCAGGAGCTAGAGCCACTACTGACACTGCAAAATGGCTTCTGTGCCGCTGTTTCTTCAGCAGCTTTTTGCCCCCAGGGGAGGAAGCCACATGTTCCCCAAATACTAGTCCCAAAGTCCATGTGGCATTAACCTCTCACTTTGTCCTAGGCATATCTGTGCTGATAATTCTGGAATCGCCACAATTGCTGGTGTTTTGGGGTCCCTCCAGCCGGCTGAAGGCCTGTTCCCAGCGCGCTGTGCTGCCTGCTCTCAGAGCGCTGCGCTGGCCGCTCCCTGTAGGGCTGCTGGGCTGTCCTCAGCAGGAAGTTAGCTTCTCTGTGCCATTCTGTGGGTGCTGTGGCTCCAGAAGTTGTTCGGAGTCCCCTTTCACATTGTTTGAAATTTGTGTGGGGCAGAGCACATTGGAAATGCTGTTTCTACTCTGCTATCTTGGCTCCACCCCCCTCATATTTTTCTTGGAAGCTTTTGCTGCAGGAGTTCTGACTTCACTATCTTCCTCCTGTTCCATGCTTTTATCCTTTTTGTCTCCAAAATAGGAGTCTAATATTGAATTCCTCTGTTTGCTTTGCTTCCCTCGTTTACTCATGATGTCACTCAGTTCCTTGACTTTGGGGCTTTTTGCCACAGTGGGACTTTGGTACCAGATAGGGGAGCTTCATACCACTTGCTGGGGTTTTCTCAGCTGCCAAAGGTATTAGTTGGGTGCTCTCTCTGAAGCCTCCACATGTTCTGGCAAGCTGGTCATACCTCCCAGGACCTCCACCCTAGACAGTAATCCAGATCCAAGCAGGTTAAAGCAAGAGCAATTACCCTTCATACTGGTCACTTGGTCACCCTACAATCTGTGAGCCAGGAGCTGAAGCTGCCACATGGCAATGGCTGCATGGCTACAGCGCCTCAGCCACTTCTCCCTCCAAGGGATAAAGGCCGACCACATTCCCACACTATCAGATCCCAAGTCCACAGTGCACTAACTTCTCTCTGTGTCCTTAGCATCTATGTGTTGATAATTCTGGAAACCACCACAGCTGCTGGTGATCTGAAGTCCCTCCAGCTGGAGGCTGGTCAGGCCTGCCCTGGGGCTAAAACCTCCAACTCAGGCCAGGCTGGTGTTAGCTCCCAGAGCACTGAGCTGGCTGCTCCCTGCTGGTTTGCCAGGCTGTCCTCAGCAGGAGGTTAGCTTCTCTGTGTCATTTTGTGGGTTCTGTAGCTCTAAAGTTTGTTCAGAGCACCTTTTATGTAAATTTGAGGTGGTGGGAGCTGGAGCTTAGCAGAAGTCCTGTTTCTACTCCGCCATCTTGACTCTGCCCCCGAAACATTTTTTTAATCACTGTTATAGTGAGGAGCTAGAACAGAATTTATTATGCTTAAAGGCACCATAGATAATGAAATAATAAAGGATACATCAGAACTGAGATTTTATTAGCATAGAGAACTCCCTCTGCCAATTCAAGTTTTCACTTTCTCTGCAATGTACAGTCTTAGCAAGCTTTGTAGAACAATGGGAGGTTATGTGCCCTGAAGCCAGTGTGTGCATGCCAGAAGCAGTACTTCAAATGTAGTTCATTCTAGTTTCAAAGTTAACTCTCAACCATGCTATGCTGCTGTTCATATATACTTAATATATATGCATTTATTGGAGCAACATTAAAAGACTTAAAGGAAGAGTTTAAAGGAAAATTAGACAAATATGTAAATAAGAATAAAGTCAAGGACCTGAAAAACTAGATACAATAATGAAAATAGAAAATGATCATAGATACATTTGTGTGTGTGTGTTTAGATATGTGTGTGTTTCTATTATCATTCAGTAATTTCCAATGGTGCATTGCTCGTGACAAAGGCATACATATGTATGTATAGATAGGTATATTTATTAGCTGTGCATGACAACTTTATGAAAGTTAATTGTGCTAAGACATGAAAACCTTAAAAATACTCACAGAAGTAGAAATATGCATGAAAACCTTTATTGACTGCAAGGCAATTCAGATTATAATGAATAAAAATCCTTGGAAGAAATAATTTGTACTTAAATAGAGAATAATTTAATCCTAAAAATTGGTGGGTCAAAGAACAAACATAGAAATAATAGAAAATAACATTAAAGGAAATGAAAACAATGGAACAGTATGCCAGAACCTTTGGACTGCATTCAAAGCAGTTATTACAGGAAATTTGATCTGTAAGCACTCTCATCAATGAAAGAGAGAATGAAAAAATGTTAGTGAATTGTCCATGCAACTAGGAAGTAGCAAGTCAAAGAAAGTCAAGCAAACACAAAAATAGAGGTTATTAATAGCAAGAGATGAACAAAACCCATTAAATTGAGAAGTTCAAAAGTTGGGTTTTTTAATAATTTAATTTTTTTTAATTGTGCTTTTTTTTTTAGGGGGGGAAGGTAGGGCAATTGGGATTAAGTGACTTGTCCAAAGTCACACGGCTACTTTTTTTGTGTTAAGTGTCTGAGGTCAGATTTGAACTCAGGTCCTCCTGACTCCAGGGCTGGTGCCCTATTTACTGTGCCACCTAGCCACCCCTGTTTTTTTTTTAATTAATGAAACAGATGAGAGTTCACAACAAATGAAAAATAAATAAAGGAAATTATTAGAAACTCTTTTGCCCAATTATAATTTCCTATAAAACTGATAAATGAATGGAAGGAATACTTTACAAAAATATGAAATACCAAAATTAACAGAACAAAATGTATAGTATTTAAATAATTAAAGAAGCAGAAATTGAACTTCTATAAAGGAATTTTCATTTTAAAAGAAACTATATCTTAAATCTTTTCTGAGTCCTTTGTTTCCTGGCTCTCATTAAAACCTAACTCATGATGGCACAGACTCCCTGACTAGCACTGTTTGCACTAACGTTTTTCCCAAATCAGTAGTTAAGGTGGGGGAATTAAAATACTCCTTTCTCCTCTTTGCCTAGCCTCTTGATCTACAACCCATCATTTCTTTTTCTTTTTTTTTTTTAAGCAATTGGGGTTAAGTAACTTGCTCAAGGTTACATGGCTAGTCATTATTTATGTGTGCGTGCTCATTTTCTGAGGCCGGGTTTGATCTCGGGCCATCCCAACTCCGAGGCCGGCGCTCTTACTCACTGCACCACCTAGCCACCCCTTTAGGGCAACTGGGGTTAAGTAACTTGCCCAAGGTCACACGGCTAGGTTTTGTTTGTGTGGATTAAGTGTCTGAGGCTGGATCCGAACTCAGGTCCTTCTGACTCCAGGGCTGGCGCTCTACTCACTGCGCCACCTAGCCACCCCTACAACCATCATTTCTTAACCTCTCTTCTCTTTTTGAGGTTCACTCAATCCTCTACCAACCAATCAACTTTCTGGTAGCTGTTGTCTACCAACCTCTAGGACACTCCCCTTTTTTCCTCAATGAATTCAGTGTCTGGCTTAGAGTGTTTCCTCCCCAATTCCTGCCCTCATACTAAAAGACTTCTACGAACATATTTGTACTTCCTCAAAGACTACTACCTCTCAGTTCTTCAACTGGCTCATTTCCTATGACTTACTGGAGGAGTAAGTATACACCTGAGCTACACGCAGAGGTGATCATACTCTTGAACTTGCCATCACCCAAAAATACTTCACTTCTATGTTTATTAAATCTGAAATTTCATTATCTGATCACAATATGTTGTCATCCCACCTCTCCTTCTGCCTTGCAACTCCAAACCCAGTTCTTTGTCTTCACATGACCTCCAATATCTCTACTCCTGATTTCTTTCTTAGACTATCACCCTTGCACTGCCTACCCTCTCCTTTTTCCATCTTGATCCTTTGGTGAACTAGTTCAACTCAGCGTCCTCTTTTCAATCTCTTACCCTTTATCCTACCAAAGATCTTTCCCTGACAAGCCTAAATCTTGGATTGCTCCAACCATCTTCAGCCTTCACTTCTACTCATGTCCTGCTGAATGAAGCTGGAGAAAATCATGAAACCATACTTCCTGGATTCACTACAAATTTATATTGTGTGATCTCTAATGAACTATCACTTCTGCAAGGCAATTCTTATACAATTTACCTAATTTATTTGATATCTTAGTATGAAAGTTTTCTGAGACATTTCAATCCTCTGCAAACCTCTCATAGTTCCCCTCTCTCCACCTTCTCAACTGTGAACCTTGCCTAATATTTCACAGTAACTTTGATATATTAGACTTTGTTTTTCCCCCTCTCTAAGGATATACCAAAAAAGGTTAAACTTTCTTTTGCATCACAACTCTTTGGCTTTTCATATTCATCATATCTCTTCCTGAGTTCTGTTAAAGTTAACATTTCTAGTTCCTTCACCTTGCTCTACAGTTTCATCAACAATTCTTTTTAGTGTCCACACCAATGTTGTCCTATAGATCATTCTAGTTTCTAAATTCTTCAACATTTTAATAGCTTTGTGAATGAACTCATGTAGATATTCCCTCTGAGCATGTAGACTAGGAACCATCCATGCTTTTTCTTCCTATGCAAGTCTCTTCCATATTTTCCCATAAACCCTCCACAGGGGACCCATTCACCTAACTTTCTAGGAACTTACTTCTAGCTCTCTTGACATTGCATGAGTATCTATGTTTCATCTTGACTGTTTATCTGACATCTGTATTCTCATTAGATGACTGGAGAGACCTTCATGAAGGTCCATTATTCTCCTAATGAACGTAGGTGAGGGCAGAGCATAGATTCTAATTCGGACATGTATTTGAGGTGCCTGTAAAATGTTTAGTTTGAAATGCCCTGTAGGTTGTTCTTGATGCCATAAATATAGATTTAGGAGTCATCAGTGTAGAAATGACGACTGAAGTCATAGGAGCTGATGAGGTCAGCAAGCTAAAAGAAGGAAAAGAGATCAGAACATGAGAGATACTCATTAGGACATGGATGATGAACCTGCAAAGGAGACTGAGAAGGAGGAATCAGACAGCTAGAAGCAGAACCAAGAGAGAGCAATGTCATGAAAATCCAGAGAGGAGACTGAAGAATAGAGTAGTTAATAATACTCCTAAAAAATTTTAAGGACTGTGAAAGGACTTGGATACACCTACCTCCTCCTCTCCTGTTCAATTCTGAGTCCAATTCATCCATTTTAAGTACCTGTATAATATATGCATACATGTATATATTTGTGTATGGATAGACATAAACATACACACTGATAGATAGCTATGGGTTATTCATCTAATCACATATCAGAGTTTGGAAAATAGACATTCTTCATCCATTTTGATGAGTTTATCCTGGGTAGATAATTAGGTCAAATTATTTGAAGTGGTTATGGATCTCAGTAAGAAGGTTCTGCAGAATTCTAGAGTTTGATATAAATAGTAAAATCCACAATGGTAGACATCTACAAGAGCTCACCATCTACAGGGAATGTCTTTTTAACTTGGACTCTACTCCAGATCTCTTCCGTGACAGTAGCAAAAACTACATGTCCCTATTTCATGTCTTGACTAAGATTAGTGATCAAAGAGGGAATATCTCTATCATGATATTTTTCAAGCACCCTTGTGTGCATGGGAGGTAATTGTTAGAGAACAGTCTTTAAAATAGAGTTGTCCTATACCAAATCAAAAGCTTATTTTAATAGTCGACAAAGAATAGATGAGATCTTTTAGCGAACTGTATGATATTAAAGATATAGTCTATTGTGGAAAATCTATTACTTTCACACACACATACATACACTACATAATACATATATACACATGTATAATATCTCTTTATATGCCATCTACATGCATATGTTTATATATGCATGTGATCATATATAATATATACACATGTGTGTATACACACATACATACACACACACACACACACACACACACACACACACGCACGCACAATACCTGTTATTTACTTGGTAGGTAATTACCAAGGATCAGCAACTGTTCTGCAACTTGTGTTCTAATAGAGTTGCCTGGGACAGTGAGAGGTTAAATGATTGGTTCAGTGTCACAAAGGCAGTTTGTGTCAGGGGTTGGAATTAAATCCAAATCCTCCAGATCTTAAGGTTGGCTCTCGACCTACTATGCTACTATTATGCTATGCTACCTCTAATGTGTGACTTGTTTTCACACACACACACACACACACACACACACAAGTATATATATAGCCAAGAAAATAGTCATATCAATTAAGTTTTTGCTGGGCAATAACAAGTTCCAATGTTTTCCCCACTGTATCTTACCCTATTTCAGATACCTTGAGCACCAATAGCTCAGTGCCCTCATAGTTGTGTTGCTTCCAACACAGACCACCTCTTAGACTCTTTTTTCTCATCTTTGTCCTCTTTGCTGTTACTTCTACCTGCTTTATAAGCAAAACTAGAACTGTGATATTAGAGTCTAAATGTGGCAGTTCCATTGTTCTTGACATCGAAAGTTTGTCATAAGAACTTTTACAGATATTTTCCATATTCTGTCTCTTTATTATCTTGCCTCCACTTTCATCTTTAAAATACTCTTAGGACAATTTCGATTAGTTGGATTTCTCAGGAAGTTTTCTAAAACTGACTTTACTTTTTGCTACTACTCTTAGTTTTGTGATCATTCTCATAATCTTCCATTATCCTTTCTAAGATTTCACAGACAAGTTTACAATCTATACTGATGTTGTCACTGGATGATATCTTTTGCCTCTTAGCAAATAAGTAGAGTGTTTACAGACTAAGATGGCTTTTAAGCTCTTTTGGTCTCCTTGTTGTGGCAATTGACTTTGTCACTTAAACTTTTACATGAAATTATAATTGTCTTCAATGTCCTTTCATCCTTATATATCCCACCCCATTTGGGGGCATTATAACTCATTTAAACAGTCAAAATGGAGTTGTTTTAATTGCATTAGATGTCTTTTTTCTCATCTCTCTAGCTACATATTAATTTTGACCTTTGCTCTAACAGGATGACAGTCTACACACAGATGGTTCAGAAATGACTCACATTGGTAACCAGTAATTTCCTATCTGTCAAAATGTAATCATTTTCATTTTTGGTGGTGTTGGCTAGTTTTTACCATACTGAGTACCTCTTGGTTCTTTTCTTGATTCATAATTATGTAGGCCACAAGACTTTGGACTTCATTCTCTACTTTTGATCTATATCTTCTGATATATTTTCATTGCCCTTACCTATTCCCAATTTTGCATTGAATTCAGTATCAAATCATATGTTGATTTAATTTTGGAGGGTCTTGAGACTTTTTTATAAAATAATTTTTATAGATATATATATATATATCATTATTTTACATCAACATGGTTTTCTCTAGCATCCCTTATCCCTTCCCAGACATACTACATAATGAATAGTATTTTTAAATTTTTAAAGGCCACCAAAAAGAATAGAAAGGAGATAAGAAAAAGAGGGAAAATTAGCATAAGTGAACAGCACATTAAATATGTGCAACCTATTGCACTTATGGGCCTGTCGCCTCTGTAATGGAATGGATTTGGAGTGTCATCTTTTTTCTTTAGAGCAATACTTTTGCTTTATAATTCTGCAACATTTGGTTTTTACTATTATGATTTTATTTATATTGCTGTAGTTGTTGAGTTTGTTTTCTTGGATCTGTTCATTTCACTCAACGTCAGTTAATATAGATCTTTCCATGCTTTTCTGTGTTCATTACATTCATTATTGCTTACAACCATAGTAATATTCTATTACATCTATTATGCACTAATGTTTGTTTAGTCATTCCCCAACTTATGGGCATCTCCTTTGTTATCAATTCTTTGCTGTCACAAAAAGTGCTGCTATAAATATGTTGGTGTAATTGGAAACTATTTTTTTCCTTGTCAGTGACATCCTTGGGGTTTATGCCTAGTAGTGGAATCTATGGGTCAAAGGGAATGGGCATCTTAGTCATTTCACTTTCATAAGGGCAAAGTGTAGGCATATGGGATAGATGATGGTACAGTGAAATGGATTTGTAAGCGATTGAATAAAGGACCCAAAGAATAGCCTTGAATAGTCTAATGTCAGTTTAGAGGGAGATACCTATGGAATACTGTAAGAATCTATCCTTTGTCAAATGCTTTTTAACATTTTTATTAGTTAATAGGTTGTGCTTATTAAATTTATCAACATAAAATTTGTGCTTATCAAATTTGCAGATGACATAAAACCAGAAATCATACCTAATACAGTGAATGACTTGAGATCCAAGAAGATCCATAGACTAGGACTATGGACTGACTCTTAATAAGATGACATTTTAAAGGGACAAATTTAAAAGTCAACATTTTGACTTTAAAAAAAATTAACCTCATGAGTATACAGTGAAAGTGTTATGGCTAGCCAGATACTTCTCTGAAAGAGAATTTTATTGGATTGTAAGTTCAATATAAGCCAAAAGTGTTACAGGACAGTTAATAACAATAACAACAAAAGTTATATATCCTAGTTTTCATTTTATAGAGGCATAGTGTGCGTAATGGAGAAGGCTCTGCTATACTATCCATAGGTAAGAAATTACATCCAGAGCCATGTTTTTAAAAGAATGCAAATAAACCAGGCTATATATGGAAGATGGCAACCAGGACAGCCAGAAGAATAGGAAATGTAGGAATTTCAGATCAATATAAAGAAAAACTGCCTAATAATTTGAAGTGTCCAAAGATGGAATGAGTTACCTTGGGAATAATAGGTTCCTCCTCACTGATGATCTTCAAGTAAAGGCTAAATGAAAAATTTTCAGAGATGTTATAAAGAAAATTCCTATTCAGGTACATCCTGATGAACTCCATTGTCTTTGAGATTTTTTTCTATTCTTGGATTACATGATTTGATACAACAAAGGTAAATTATAAATAATTTTCAAAGACCTCTATAGGCATAATTGGCAATAGGTATAGTAAAAGGAATATTTGGGATTAATACCCAACCCTATCATATACTTGTCTGAAACCAAGAAAATACCTAATTCTTCTTTTACATGGATAAACCTTCAAATGTTTGAAGACCATTGTATCACTTTGGATGAGTCTCTTTAACAGCTCTATGAGCTTCTATGTTTTCATTTATAAAGTGGGAAGTATACGAGGTGGGAGTGAGAGAGAGAAAGCAATTATATAGCACACACTATGTACCAAGCACTGTAATAAACTCTTTATAAATATCTCATTTGATTCTACTTCTACTAGCTGCTGCTGCTGATGTGACTACTACTACTACTACTACTACAATTTGATCCTATACTCCTACCTACCTAAAAGAATTGTTGTGAAGGAAAAAATAAGATAATGTATATACAGTATTTTCTAACTATCATATATCTGAGCTATTATTGCATAATGCCTTCTTTAGTTAAACCCTATATTTATGTTGATTAAAATTCAGGGTCAAAATTTAAATATGGTATAGAAAAAAACACACCTAAGATAATTTTTGAAGACTTGAATTCAGTTAGTTAATATAACCAAATAATCTTTATCTGAAGTTATAATGCAAAGTCCCTTGTATTTTTAAAAGTATTTTAAAATTAGTACACATAAAATTTGAAGCAGAGGAAGAAATTCCTAGAATTTGGCTATTTTAAACTACAAATTTTATTTAAAGCCCTATTATACACTTTTTTAAAGGAGCTTCAGATTTTGGAAAGTAAATAGATCATGTTGTATATTTGTAATATGGATCTGAGAAATGACTGACTTCCTAAGATTTGTAGTTCAAAGCATTAAGCATTCACTCAGTTCTGGGACTATGGTAGTCTTTGAACTGGAAAATAGACCAATCATTCCTGGGATTTCCTTCTGCAAGAGACAGAGTAAGGAGTAGGAATTAAAAGAATCAAGAAGCCATAACAGGGAGACAAAATCCTCATCCTCTCCCCAGACTTAATCAAACTGAAATGGAAAGAATTAGGAAGCCCAGGGATAACACCTGAAAGGAGAAATGAAAGACAGGGCAGAGTTGTGACACAGAGGCAGAAATTGAGGTGGGTCATCAGGCTGTATAAGCACCTTAGAACACAGGTCCTGAAGGTATTAGTTGCACTCACGTCTTCAGAAATTAAGGGAAGTTACCCCAAAAAAGTTGTTCCAAAGCATACGTATAAAATGAATTTACTATTATGTATGTTTTTTAGGGCTGATGGGTACACTAATAAGACATACTCATCAAAGCATAAAATAGAAATTATTGACTATTTGACAATACAAACATCTACCTCTCCAGGAACAAACTACCAATCTGATTCCTGAAGGTTCTGGTAAGTGTGTCGTCTGCCAGTGCTCACAAGAAGATGCCCTCTCTGCCTAGCCAGAGGCTTTGTGTCCCCCTCATAGGTGACAGTCTGTCAAGCCTCTTATCAATCAGCTCAACTCTCAAGCCAACACAGGATAAATGAAATGTTCCAAGTGTGGGCAATGCAGGACTCCATCCTACTTATGACTTGTGGCTGGGACACCTGGTGGGTTTTTACGGTTCTGGCTAGGTATGGTTACAAATTACATCTAAGTTCTGAGTGGTAATTGACTATTAAACTTATAATGAAAGGAAACTATCAATAAGAGCTAATATCATTAGTAGGTATTCATCATTTACTTTCTAGATCATTATAAACAGTTGTTTACTATATCTGGATTTATATTAGTAGTTGTTTACCAAATTTGGGGGATAGACATATCCTTGTTGAACTATACCACTAAAATGCATATCTTACTACAGAAAAAACATGTTACATAACAACTACATAGTTGTGAAATGAAGGCATAAAATGAAATGGAGTTGCTTATCCTAAGTTAATGTACTTATTCCCACTACTGTTTGCTCTTTCCACATCTTCACCTTCGCTTGCCTGGATAGTAACAGATAATATTATATTCTCTCTTCACTTCTTATACCTAACCATTTCCTGTATCTTCATTTTTTTGTCTCAACATTACAAAACTAGGAATTAGCTGTAAATAAATTAATTGAGGACACAGAGCCAAGCTTCTATCTCAATGTTAGATGACCTAATAATAATCTAAATGTTAGTAAATCTCCAAATGATATTTCCAAGCTATTGTGATTATATTAATTATTTTTTGTATAAAAATTACTACATAAATAGAGAAAGGGACCATATGGACTTCAAGGACATTTTATTGCCTGTAGACTGAAAAGCAAGTTTTTCACCCTCCCCAACTTCAACTCTCTCTAGCAGGTAAGAGGAAGCAAAAAGAATTGAATGCCAGCCAGCCAACTCCACATGCCATAGTGACACCCAACAGTGCTACTTATTAATATTATCAAAATAAATATAAAATTGTTTTTTTATTTAAAGAAATTAGTAAGACAATAAAAAATAACTAATGGTCAAGTAATATAATTAAGTGAGTATTTTTAGATACTTCTGTATTGTAGGTTCTAAGTACTAAATAGAAACAATTAACTCCTATGAATTCACTATCATGTGTAAAGACATAATTTACCCTCTCAAACCTAAATCACAATTTAATCATGAAAGAGTCAGCCTTTTGATCAGAAATGTTTAACAATATAGTAAGGTTATAACTGAACTTAATTAGGGAAACAGTTTTACAAATCTAATCATTCTCTAGATACAAGTGTATTTCTGTATATTAAACAAAAACCTGAGTGATAATAAACAAGTTGCTACAATTATCATATTAATCCACATGTCAAGGGTCACATACTATGAAAGAATGTGGTAAGTTATTTTTAATTAAATATGAATTTTCATGATACAAATTTGTCTAATTAAAACTGTTAAAATTGGGACACTTACTGGAGATATTTGATGCAAAGGGTTTTTTCCTTAGTCAATCACTTTCCATCTGATCCTAGTTACACTGACCTTTCTCACATAAAAGCTTTTCAATTTCATGTAATTGAAGTGATTTACTTTTCTTTGTAATTGTAATTGCCTCTATGCCTTGTTTGATTTAGAATTCAGCCCTACCCATAAAGGTATATTATCTGCTTTTCTCTCTCTCTTTCTTTTAATGGTATTATATTCATGTCATGTTTCCATTTTGAATTTATTGTGGAACATGTTAAAATATTGATCTAAACGTAATTTTTGCCACATCATTTTGCAGTTTTCCCAGCAATTCTTATAAAATAGAGAATTCTTGCCTAGTTCGTTTAAGTTTTAGGTTCAGCTACTTCTGATTCTTCATTGTCTAGTCTTTCACTAATCTATTATTTTTTTCTATTTTTTATAATATAGTTTGGGGTCAGAAAGTGCTATTCTCTCTTCATTCCTACCCTTTTTCATTGTTTCTCTTGTCCTAGAAATTTTGTTCTGCCAAATGAATTCTGTTTCTCTTTTGTACAGCTCTGTAAAGTATCCTTTTGGTCATTTGGGATAGTGCTAAATCTGTAAATTAATTTTGATAGTACTGTAATTTTTTTTATTACACTGTCATCATTTAGCCATGAGGGCTGAATATTTCTCCAACCATTTAAATAATTCTTTATTTCTTTAAGGTTTACTTTGGAATTGTATTTTGACAAGTATAGAATGTCCTTTTGTATAATGAATCCTAGATGGTTTGTGCATTTTATAGTTAACCTCATTGGGACTTCCCTTCCTGTTATTGCCTCCTGGATTATGTGGTTATTATAGAAATGTTATTAAGTTTTGGAAGTTTTCTGTTTTTTGTAGCCTGTAATTTAAATTAAGCCATTAATTGTCTCTTTCTTAATTCCCTAGGAATTACTAAGTAGATCCTCATTCCATTAGTAAATAGTTATAGTTTTGTCACCTTTTTATATATCTCTATTATTTTAATTTCTTTCTCTTGTTTTATTGCTATTGCTTACATTTATAAGAATTATATCAAATAGTAGCAAGAAAAAGGGGCATTCTTGGTTTACACCTGTTATGTACTGAGTAGTGCTTCCTAATTTCATATAATATTAGCTTTGCACTAGGCATTACTAAGAGGGGGTGGGGCACCTTCCTACAGATCAAAACTGAACCTTCCCTGGCAATAAAGAATAACAATTAGCAACTATATAGTGGCTACAGCTGATGATGTATACAACCTTCTGCCTAGTAGTCATTTTAGTCATTAATATTACTTCATTTCAATGAGCTGAGGTTAACTGGGACAACTTTTTTTCTTTTTGGAGGGCAATTGGGATTAAGCAACTTGCCTAAGGTCACATGGCTAGTAAGTGTGTCAAGTGTCTGAGGCCATATTTGAACTCATATCCTCTTGACTCCAGGGCCGGTGCTCTATTCACTGTGCCACCTAGCTGCCCAACAACTTTTGTCTTAAGGTTTCCTCAAGTCCAGTAAATAAGTATTGATTAAGTACCTATTTTGTACCAAGAATTATATTAAATGCCAGAGGTGCAAAGAAAATAAAAAACAGTACCTGTTTTCAAGGAGCTCGTGGTCTAATGGAGAAGACAACATACAAACAACTATGTACAAAAAAATACAGAATAAATTGGAGGTGATTTCAGAAGGAAAGCACTAACATTAAGGAGGACCAGAAGGTGAGATTTTAGCTGAAACTTGAAGGAAGGGAAGGAATCCAGGAAACAGGAAAAAGGGAAGAACATTCCAGGCATTGAAGACACTCAATAAAAATGCATGTAGTCAGGGGGCAGAGCCAAGATGGTGACATTAAAGCAGGAAAACTCCCTGTGCTTCCCCCATAACCACCTCAAATACAAATAAAAAATGACTCTAAACAAACTTTGGGGCTACAAGAACCCGCAAAGTAACAGGTAGAAACAAACCTCCTGCTGAAGGCAGCCCAGCAGGCAGACAGGAAGGGTTCATCACAGCTCACTGGGAGCCAAGCCCAGTTCCACCTGAGCCCATGGTTTTAGTACCAGGGTGGCCCCGACCAGCAGAGGCTAGAGGGACATTGGGAAAGTAGATCACCAGCAGCTATGACGGTTTCCAGAATTATCAACCCATAAACACCAAAGACAAAGTGAGAGGTCAGTGTGGATTTTGTGTGAACAGGGGGTCCTGGAGTGTGGTCCGGCCTTTGCCCCTGGAGGGAGAAGAGGGTGAGTTGTGGCAGCCGCCACCATGTGGCCACAGAGCTCCTGGCCTGCAGATTGTAGGGGGACCAGCAACCATTCTGAGGGGTAATTGCTCTTGCTTTAACGTGCTTGGATCTGGATTGCTGTCTAGGGTAGAGGTCCTGGGGTATGTGACCAGGTGCCACAGCTTGTGGAGGCTTGTAAGAGGGCACCCAACTAATAGCTCCAACAGCTATGAAAACCCCAGAGATTTGGGACAAAGCTCTCCTCTCTGGAAGCAGAGTTCTACTGTGGCAAAAAGCTCAAAAGTCAAATAATTGAGTGGCAACATGAGCATGCAAATGAAGTAAAGCAAGCACAGCAACCCAACTCTAGTTTCTTTTGGTGGGGGTGCAAAAAGGATCAAAGCATGGAACAGGAGGAAGACAGTGAAGTCAGAACTCCTGAACCAAAAGCTTCCAAGAAAAATATGAATTGATTACAGCCCATAAAGGAGCTTAAGAAGGATTTTGAAAACCAAATAAGAGAAGTGGAGGAAAAATTGGGAAGAGAAATGAGAATGATGCAGGAAAAACATGAAAAGAGAGTCAACAGCCTGACTGAAGAAAATAACACCTTAAAAAATAGAATACCTCAAATGGCAAAAGAGGCTCCAAAAGGCAATGAGGAGAAGAATGCCTTAAAAAGCCAAATTTGGGGGCAACTAGGTGGTGCAGTGAGTAAGAGTGCTGGCCCCAGATTAAGGAGGACCCGGCATCAGTTCCAGCCTCAGAAAATTAGCATGCACACATAAATAAATAACTAGCTGTGTAACCTTGAGCAAGTTACTTAACCCCAATCGCTTTAAAAAAAAAAAGGCAAATTTTCCAGATGGAAAAAGAATCTCGGAAGCTCACTGAAGAGAATCATTCCTTCACAATTAGATTGGAGCAAATGGAAGCTAATGACTTTATGAGAAATCAAGATACTATTAAACAGGTCCAAACAAATGAAAAAATAGAAGGCATTATGAAATATCTCATTGGAAAAACCACTGACCTGGAAAATAGATCCAGGAGAGATAATTTTAAAATTTTTAGACTACCTGAAAGCCATGATCAAAAAAAACAACCTAGAAATCATCCTTCAAGAAATTCTCAAGGAAAATTGCCCTGATATTTTAGAACCAGAGGGCATAATGGAGGTTGAAAGAATCCACAAATCACCTCCTGAAAAAATCCCCAAAAGAAAACTCCTAGGAATATTATACCCAGGTTCCAGAGTTCCCAGATCAAGGAGAAAATATTACAAGCAGCCAAGAAGAAACAATTTGAATATTATGGAAATACAATCAGGATAACACAGGATCTGGCAGCTTCTACACTGAGGGATTGAAGGGCCTGGAATATGATATTCTGGATGTCAAAGGAGCTGGAATTAAAACCAAGAATCACCAACCCAGAAAAACTAAGTATCATGTTTCAGGGGAAAATATGGTCATTCAATGAAATAGAGGACTTTCAAGCATTCTTGAAGAAAAAACCAGAGTTGAATAGAAAATCTGACATTCAGATATAAGAAGCAAGAGAAGCATGAGAAGGTAAACAGGGAAAAGAAATCATAAGGAACTTCTCAAAGTTGAATGATTTACATTCCTATGTGGAAAAATGATCATTGTAACTTATAAAACTTTTCTCAGTATGAAAATAGTTGAAGAAGGGCATATGGGGGAAGGGGTACAAAGTGGGATCACTAGTTTGTGGTGGTGAGTAAGGGAGGTACGGGGAGAAGATTTGTAACCCAAAATCTTGTGGAAATGAATGATGTAAACTAAAAATAAACATAAAATTTAATTAAAAAAAGAAAAATATATATAGTCAGGAGATGGAGTGTCTTGTGCAAGGAATAGCAAGGAGGCTAATTTCACTGTACATGGAAGTAATTAAGGTATAAGAAGACTGAAAAACTAGGAAGAGGCCAGGTTATAAAATGTCTTAAAAGTCAAGTAGAGGGTTTTATATTTAATCCTAGAGGTAATAAGGAGTCACTTGAGTTTATTGAATAGGAGAATGAGTTGGTCAGACCTGCACTTCAGGAAGATCATTTTGGCAGTTGACTGGACAATAGATTGGAATGGAGAGGAAGTGGAGTTGAGACAGCAAGACTAATCAACAGACTACTGCGTAGTCTAGGCATGAAGTGATTAGAGCCTGTACCAGAATGGTAGCAGTGCCAGAGGAAGCATACAAATGTAAGAGATGTTACCAAGTTAGAATCAGCAAGATTAGATATGGGGGGTGAAGGGAAGAGAAAATGAGAAGTGAAGGATGACAGCTTGGTTGCAATCCTAGATGACTAGAAGGAGAATGATGCCCTTTACAGTAACAGGAAAGTTGGGGAGTGTTTGGAGAGAAATATAGTGAGTTCAGTTATAGACCTGTTGAGTTTAAAATGTCTATGAAGATGGGAAACAGGAAGTCAGGATAATAGTTAATAGATAAATCAATCAATCATTCAAATAGATCTGAGAATCACATGCTTAGAGATGATAATTGAGTCCATGTTTTCAAGTATGTGAAAGGCTGTCATGTGGAAGAGTGATTAAAATTCTGTTTGGCCCTAGAGGGCAAATTTTTGGCGGGGGGAGGGAGTGAGGACAAGTTGCTGTATCATAGTGATGAGTAATATGAAATTTACAATTCACTAAGATTCTCAGATCTTTTACAGACAGACTGTTCTCTGACTGTCTCTTATTCATCTTTCTTCTATTTGTAAAGTTCAGTTTTTTAAACCTAAGCTTAGGAATTTAAGTTATATTGATCCAATTTCATCTCTTTAGGTTTGATGCAGTGTTTTAGTCCAAGGAGGGTGGGTAAACTATGGCCTGAAGGTCAAAGCCACAGAGCTTGGGCTAATAAAACCAGGCCTCAGGCTGGATTTGACCCACTGGCTGTAGTATTGTCTTAGCCTCTCAGAATCTTTTTAGGATCCTGACTCTGTCATCCAGTATGTTAGCTATAATTCCCATATTTTGGTTATCTGTGGACTGGATACTTATGCCATCTATGCTTTTGTCCAAGTCATTGATAAAAATGCTAAGCGGTGCAGAGCCAAGCACAGATCTCTGGAGCCCTGCACTAGAGACCTACCTCCAAATTGACATTGAGCCATCAGTTACTACTCTTTGGGTCTGGTCATTCAGCCCATTCTAAATCAATACCAATTATATTATAAGCTAGGCTACCAATATTGTCCTATTCATAATCTGACACTTTTATGGAGCTTTATTTAAAACATGCAAATTTATTAATAATGAGCTATCATTTGGGGATCTCAGTACAAATAATTCAAATGAATGTATAAAGTTGATTTGTTACAGTGCCAATTCATGCCACCTCAGGGAAAATTCTGAAGAAGCTTAAATGGATATTTTTTATCATCTTCCTTTCTTTATTAGTAAGAACATTTGCATGAAAGAAAAATTTTTTGTTTTATTAGTCAGTTGCCTCACTAAAACTCATAATTCTCCATTTGCCAAATGAGATAGTTGCTGTGGAAATTAGCTTGATGTTGTAACGGGATTATTCATGATTTAGAAAAACCAGTTGCCAAAACAGAACAACGCTAAAGAAATAGATTTTGTAATACTGTCTGTTGGTACAAGAAAAACAGATTCACGACAAATAACTAGTAAGACAAGATCTGGAAGGGCAGTAGCTCGATGTTAAGCTACCAAAATTATTTCTTTGGCTTGTATTCTCTTCAACCTGAGGTTACATCTATATAACACAAAGTAGAGAATTGATAAGCAATCAAGATAACTCACGTTGGAATCAGTTTTTAACCATTGTTCCTGTCTGTCTATGCTGAAATAGATTGACTGAAGGTTTGCCAACTCTTTCCTTCTCTAAGGGAAATGTGTTCTAAATGAAATTTTCATTAGGGCAAGAGCAATCTACATAATACCCTTTATGTCGTCAGATAAATTTACATTGTACCCTCTTAATAAATTTCCAAATGTGCTACATTTTAAAGTTTTATTTCTTGCAAATCTTATCCAGGCTCACTAAAATGAGTAGTCTACACTTTTTGATATCAAAGCTTTCTTGTTTCTTCCTCTTTGCAGCTCAGCCAATTTTTTCTCTTAGGCTTAGTTTATGGTCACATGCATTTACTGCTTTAAAAAGAGTTTTATGCTGAAAACTTTTCTACTGCATTAGCTCTACTATCACATATTTATACTTACAATGACTATTTTATGGATAAATTTTGGTGTGGATTGTGATTTCACTGGTATGACGTAAAGATATAATTCTTTCATTAGTGCTCCATGTTCCTAGGGTTTGCAAACTCTCTGCTGATTCTGACTGACAACTTGTCTATAAAGTATAATCTTAGGGACTTGTCTGAACATTGAAGGTTAAGTGAATAGCCCATGATCAATCAATCAACAAACTTTTATAACATACCTACTGTGAATTTGCATATATACAATACATAGACATATACCCTATACACATACACATATGTGTATGTACGCATACACGCATAATACTGTACACGTGCATACATTTACACACATATGCATATCTATCTATATTTATTCCTATCTATCAAATTTGTTCTGTTAGCTACAAAGGGCAGACCTTGGAACAATGCTTGGAAGCTCCAGAGGAGCACATTGAGGCCTTGATGTTAGGAAATTAGTTAGCAATTAGAGCTGTCCCAGGGTGGAAGGCACTACCTTAGGAATGTGCTACCTTCACCTTGTTACAAGTATTCAACCAAATGCTGAATGGTTACTTTGAGCATATTTTAGAGGGAATTCTGTCTGTACTTGACTTTACTGGGGCCATCATTTCTGCTATCTCTTCCCCAGATAATGGATTCCACCCCTGGTGCCACCCCAAGCTTTGATAATCCAGCTTTAGCCTTATTTTGTTCAGTTCTAGACTTCCACAACATTTCCAGAACATCTCCAGGCATGCTTCCAGTAAGCATTATCCTTCCCTTTATAGTTCCCCAGCCCCACTTTAGGTGTTGACCTATTCCATTAGAATGTTAGCTCCTTAAACAACCTTAATCACTAAATAGGCTTTGCCTCAGTCAAAGTGAGGACTCAAAAAGACCTTAGCTTGAAAAAGGCCAAGGTCTCCCACTGCATCCTGGGCCTTCTCTGGTTGTCCTGTTCTATATCTGTCTATCGGACCCAGATGGCTCTGGAGGAGAAAGTGAGGCTGGTGACTTTACACAGTGCTTCCTCACTTAAATCTAATTCATTTGCATGTCATGGCATCATCTTCCTGGTGTCATGGGCTTCTTTGAGAATGAAGGACACACCATAACTCCCTGAGGGCAGGCAATATCTTGCTTTCATTTTACTTGGATTTCCAGTGCTGGGACTGTCCTGGCATCAGCTCAGACCATCTTTCAAAAGCCCAGTTTTAAACTTTCACTATGAGCATTTGCATCTTGGAAATTAGTAAAGACTATAAATCATGGCTTGATTTTTTTTGTTGGTTACCTACAACAATGGTGTCAAATTCAAATGGAAACAATCCCTGTTGGCCACAGATTGACTTAGAAAATCACAAATGAGCATTATGTTATATTTTTATGTATTTAAAAAAAGTTCTCAATTACATTTAAATCTGGTTCTGGAAGCACTGGAAGTTCTTCGAACTTAACAAAGTGATGGAAGAAATGTTAGTTGTGCTGATTAAAATGTATAATGGGTGCTGAGATCTATTTGTTAAACAATTATCAACATACCACTGATCAATGGCTTAGCACATGTCCTGGCATTGTACTACCTAACTATTATTTTTCAGATATTATGTGGACTAGATAATCTCGAGTTCACTTCCAATTCTGAAATTCTGTGTTTCTGACCATACTAGGCCATGAGTTAAATATATATATATATATGTCACCAAAATACTGCTTTTCTTTAAAAAGCAAACACAGTTTTGTAATGCACAAAAATGAGTATAGAAAGTAATAACTCTGAGATTACAAATATTTGGATTATAGGGAGTCATTTTAAAAGAATTCTAGAAATATATGTTCTTATCAGTGTATTGTGTACATGTGTTTTAAACAAACCTGGAGTTTTTCATAAAGAGCTGCCAGTACAATAATTACTTCACATTTCCTATCCAAACTATTAAAATTATGCCTTCATGGGAAGAACCAGGAGAACATTGTAACAGCAAGGATGTTAGGATGATTACCTGCAAAGGACCTAGCTATTCTGATCAAGACAATGATATAAGACAATTCTGAGTGACCCAGGATAAAAAATTCAATTCACCTCCATAGAGAGAACTGATGAACTCTGAGTGTAGATTGAAGCATATTTTTCCTACTTTATTTCTTTTTTTCTGTGTTTTTTTTTGAAACTTGACTAATATAGAAATATGTTTTGCATGACTTCACATGTATAATTGATATCAAATTGCTTGCTTTTCCAAGGGGCGGGAGAGGGGCAGGAGAGGGAGGGAAAGGATTTGGGACTCAATTTTTTAAAATGAATGCTAAAAAATGTTTACATGTAATTGTGAAAAATTTAACAAAAGAAGTAAAATGTATTATTAAAAAACAAAATAAAATCATATCTTCACCTGACATTATAGGTCTATATGGTTCCTTGATCCTTATGACTCCTAGGAGGTGGTTGCTGGCTTGGCAGCTCTTGTTGGGCATCTATGCAACTGGGCTAGAATTAATATTTCATAAGATTCAGATTACACAGGAGGAAAAAAATATATACTTTGATATATTCAGCAACTTTGAGACAGTTGACACAAACAACTTGATCATAATTTGATGGGGAAAAGTCAGATAGGGAAATATGCAACATGGAATGAAATACACATTGCCAAACTCAATAGGCCAGACATTGAGAATAGGGAAAGCTTCTCTGAATGACTTGCCATAGTGATCCCCTAACACTTGTCAGTTTTCCTATCAGTATAATGAAAAGCCTACTATTTAAAGATTTGAACCATACCATACCTGTGCCCTTGCTCATTTCCAAACTGAATAACCAAGCCTGGTTAATCTAAATCACTTGGCAAGCTTCATTACTCTATTTGGATTTTTAAGAATTCCATAAAGGTCAATAGCTGCATATCCTGTGGCTGATTGTCCCTTGTCTTATTGTCTGATCATTTGGATGAACTGGTGACAGACTAATCCCTGGATGCCTGGGGATAAGGTCCAGATGCCAAGTGCTGATTGTGCCAGTACTTAAGGCAAGAGAGAGGACTAAGCATCTTTAAAGGGTTAACAAAATCCTTCTGTCCTTTAGAGTCCTTTGAGTGCTTTAGCAAGAATGGAAATAGAACAGGTCAGAAATGGTTTACCAGGAAATAAGCTCTGGTTATTAGCATACTTGAAATGTTGAAGAGTGCTTCACCTAATCTTATACTGCAATTCACTGTATATCACAGAACTGATCTAACAATACAAGCAACATTTGTTCAGGTATTGAAGTGCTGTGCAGTGGAATGAGCTTCTTTTTTCCTTTTTATCATGTTAGTACCCAGCATGTTCTCACCCAAGGGTGCCCTAATTCTCCTTCTCAAAAGGAGGTGACATGGTAGAATGGAAAGCACAATGCATTGGGATTCACAGGATCTGAGTTCCAATCTTGACCCTACCACTTGTGACCTCAAACAAGTCATCTGAATCTGTTTCCTCATACATAACATAAGGGAGCTGGACTAAGTGAGCTCTGAGGTCCCTTTCCTGCCTCTGTCTATGATTTTATAATAGTCCAGGGGCCTGAATACTCAAATGTGTGAAGTACCTGTGATTTTATTAGTATAGGGGAGCTTTGGAGTCTAAGTCATTAAAAGGTTAATGACTTGCTTGGGGTAACACAGCTAAATGTCACTGGTGAGATTTGAACCCAGACCTTGATGCTTTGTCCCAGATTCATGAAGTTTATATAGAACTGTCAGCTAATAGGTGACTAGGTCAGCTAGATGGTACAGAGGATAGAGTGCTGGGCCTGGAATCAGGAAGACTCATCTTCCTGAGTACAAATCCATACACTTTCTAGCTGTGTGACCCTGGGCAAGTCACTCCACCCTATTTGCCTCAGTTTCCTCATCTTTAAAATGAACTGGAGTATGGGGGGGAAGGAAGTTGTAAGCATCCACTTTTGAAAAGAGACAGGATCAAAGTAGAGAATAGAACAAGTAGGAGGTAGGATAGGATAGAGGGAAATATAGTCAGTCTTTCACAATATATCCACTATGGAAATGTTTTGCATAGCTACACATGTACAACCTATATTGAGTTGCTTAACTTCAAAGTAAGGGTGGGTGACAAAGGAGGAAAGGAATGAATCTGGAATTCAAAGTTTTAAAATCAAATGTTTAAATATATATGTAGTATTATTAATAGTATTTTACATGTAATTGGGAAATAAGATATACAGGCACTGGAGCATAGAGATCCACCATGCCCTACCGGAAAAGACAAAGGGGCTATGGGAGAGAGAAGATTGGAGGAGGGGATATCCTGTGGTACCGCTATTTTGGGGTGGTGGGTAGGGGAAAAATTTGTAACTCCAAATCTGGCGGAAATGAATGATGTAAACCAGAAGTTAATAAAGCATTTGGGGAAAAAAATGAACTGGAATAGGAAATGGCAAACCACTCAGTATCTTTGCCAAAAATACCCCAAAACAACAAAATAGGTGACTAAACTGCCCTCCCACAAAAACTAGAGACAATAGTTGATTGACACATATTAAGAACTTGAATCAGGCCACATCCCCCACCCCTGAAAACAAAAGTAGTCACTGACAAGGGCATGGGAGATTCCAAGCTCTGTAGCTACGTTCTTTCCAAATACCCCCAACAGAGCCTCTGTGTCTACTGTGTCTAAGATGCTATGTCGACAGCCAGAAGGCACCTCAGAACCCATCTAGTCTAACCCTTTCATTTTATAGATGAGGAGCATTACAACTAGGCCCAACACCAGAACTGTGCAAGTTCAAGTTTGATTTGAAGACAAAACGATGCCCTTGTAACAGTTAGCGAGAATGAGTTTTCCTTTGCCCTAACACAGCATGGATGTACTTAAAGATAGAGACATACTTTTCTTCCAATTGAGTAGATAGGGCCTCCCTTGCCTTTTTAAGAAAATGTCTGGTCAGCAGATGTTAAGAACAAAGTTTGGTGACTTATGGGGTCTCAGGTGCCTACCAAATCTCAGAGACCTAGATTCCACATGGCTAGGACTTTTTGTGCCTTAGGTGACCAGGAAGCTACACCAATCCAGTCTCAGTGATAGCTTTATCTCCTCTTTAGAGAAGGAGGAAGGGCCTGGGTCTACTCCATGTTGGGGATGGAAGGAAAGAAGCTATGTCAAGGAAAGCATGGCTCAACCAGGTCCTGGGGCAAAGGGAAAGCTAATTTCTGGTTCTAATGCATATTGTAGGGAAGGGAAACACTGTTAGTCTTATCACATGGGGACTGACACCCAAGGTAGTTAGATGGCTTGCTTAGGGTTGCACAAGTAGCAATAGGCAGAGGCAGAATTTGAAGCAGGTCCTCTGACACCAGCACCAGTGAGTTTGACAGGCTCTAAGTACCATGAACTGCCTCAGTTCTCTTGAGAAGGTCTTGCTCTGAAGCTAGACAATCCCTCCAAAAAAAATAAAAGTACAGAAAACCTCATTTTTCAGAAGATCTAAGTTCAAATTTTGCTTCTGACATGTACTTCTTGTGTGACCACAGGCAAATCATTTAACTTCTTTGGGCCTCAGTTTCCCCTATAAAATAAACTAGTTGAACTGAATAACCTGCAGAGGTCCTTTCCAGCTCAAATCCATGGTCCTATGAAATCTGTATCAAAAGAGAAGCAATCTCAAATGCATTGAAAGAAGCATTTATTAAATGCCTGCCTGATATGTGCCAGGCCCAGTGCTAAGTATTTTACAAATAATATCTCATTTCATTCTCACAACAACCCTGGGAAGTAGGTGCCTTTATTATCTCTATGAGACAGAAGTTATGTGACTTGCCTAGGGTCACACAGCTACTTAAGTGTCTGAAAGTGGATTTGAACTCAAATCTTCTTGACTTCAGATCTAGACTTCTAGACCATCTAGCTGCCTACATGATGCATTGAGATATCATTTTACTAGATGACTCACAATTGGGAAGAGACCAAAAGAATGAACAATGTTAATGCCCCAAATAAGTAATAGGGTGAATGGACCTCAATAATTGCCCACCTATATGTCTACTTTCTAATCTTTATAAAACCTTGAGCTACATGGAAAGGAAGAGCTTTCAAGAGTGGGCAGATAATGGTCCTCCTATAATAGGTCTTGGTCCGACCAAGAAGAACTCTGGGAGTATTATATTCAGATAGGCAGGAGAATTTCTAGTGAAGGGCAATTAAGATGATGAAGGCCTCAGGTCATATCATATTGAAAGAACTGGGGATTTTTAGCCTGGAAAAGAAAAGACAGAAGGAATCATAAAAGCTTTAAATGTTTTGTATGTTTTAAATGCTTAAATTTTGTTGGCAGTTGTATGCAAAAAAGGTCACTTAGGTGGCACAGTAGGTAGAGTTCAGTTCAAATTTGGTCTCAGACACTAGTTATGGGCAAGTCATTTAACCCTGTTTGCCTCAGTTCTTCATCAGTAAAATGAGCTGGAAAAGTATCTCCAGTATCTTTGCCAAGAAAACCCCCAGTGGGGTCACAGGAAGTCAAACATGACTGAAATGACTCAACAACATGGAAAAAGAATTTCCTTGTTCTTTCTTTTGGAGATAATCAGAAATGTGTTTTGCCTAGGGTCATACAGCTAGTATCTGAGACTGGATTTGAACTCAGGTCCTCCTGATTACAGGCCCAGTGTGCTATTCACTGCATCACCTAACTTTGGGGGAGGTGGGAGGGGTTGGGGTTTGGGGATAGGAATGGAAATTCAACAAAATCAAGGATTTTCTGATGAAAAGACCAGAGATGAACAGAAAATTTGACATTCAAACACAATTTAGATCACAAGGGACTCAATAAGGTTAAACTGTTTACATCTTGTATGGGAAAATGATACATATAAATCCTAAGAACTTTATCATTATTAGGACAGTGAGAAGGAGTCTATATAGAGGGCATGAGTGTGAGTTCATTATGTTGAGATGTTTTTTTTTTTTTTAAAAAGAAAAGGCAGGAAAGAGGGATAACTAGGAGAAGGGGGAAGGGAAAGGAAGAATAGAGAAATAATCACAAAAAAGGGACATGTAAGAGTTTTTGCAGTGGAGGGGAAGATGGGGGGTGGGCAACTCATGAACCTCACTCTCATTGGAATTGATTCAAAGAGGGAAGAATATGTATATGTCTATAGATCTATATTTAGAGAGAGAGAGAGCTAGCATGTTTCAGCTGATGTGAAAAAAGGCAGAAGTAGCGACCATGATTATGGACAAAGCAAAAGTAAAAGTAGATCTAATTAAAAGAGATAATCAGGGAAATTATATTTTGATAAAAGATACCATAGACAATGAAGTAATGTTAAATTTTACAACAAATTTCTCAGATAAAGGCCTCATTCCTCAAATATACAGAGAACTGAGTAAAATTTACAAAAAGAAGGGCCATTAACCAATTACAAATGGTCAAGGGATATGGACAATTTTCAGAAGAAGAGATCAAAGCTATCTATAATCATATGAAAAAATGCTCAAAATTACTATTGATTAGAGAAATGCTAATTAAAAAACTCTGAGGTACCACCTCACACCTATAAGAAATGACAAATGCTAGAAGGGATGTGGGGAAATAGATACACTAATGAACTGTTGGAGGAGTTGTGAAGTGATCCAACCATTCAGGAGAGCACTCTGGAGCTATGCTTAAATGACTATAAAACTGCACGTACCCTTTGACCCAGTAATGCCACTATTAATCTGTCTCTCAAAGAGATCAAAGAAAAAGTAAAATGACTAAAAAATGTACAAAAATTCTTAAAGCAACTGTTTTTATGGTGGCAAAGAATTAGAAATTGAGGGGATGCCTATCAATTGGGGAGTGGCTGAACAAGTTGTGACATATGATTGTGATGGAATACTATTATGCTATAAGGAATGATGAGGGGGGATGGTTTCAGAAAAATGTGGGAAGACTTACATGAACTGATTCAGAGTAAAGTGATCAGAACCAGGAGATCATTGTACACAGCTACAGCAATATTATAATGATGATTGACTATGAAAGATTTAGCTACTCTAATCAATACAATAATCCAAGACAATTCAGAAAGACTCATTATAAAATTGCTATCCTCCAGAGAGAGAGAGGGAAAACTACTAATCTCTTACTTTATATTTCTTGCTTTTTAAAAAATGGCTAATACGAAAATTTTCCATTATTTCACATGTATAATGCATATCACATTCCTTGCCTTTTCAGTGGGTGAAGGAGGAGCTAAAGGGAGGGAGAGAATTTGGAATTTTGTTTAAAAAAAAAAGGCTAAAAATAAATAAATAAATTTTAAATGAATTAAAAAATAAGATCATGGGCCATAAATTTAGAGTGGGGAGGGATACTAAAAGTGGTCTATTAGAGCTACCCCTGGTCTGTTGGGAGTGCTTGTCCCTCAAGTCACCTCATAAGTGTTACAGTAAGGGTATGGTAGGCAAAGGGAGTCTCTATGCGTACACAGGGATGTGCAGGACTGGACATGGCATAAAGCTACATCTGGAGTAACTACAATGCCCTCTCACCCCATTTTATTTCCTCCCAGGGCAGCCCAAGTGTTGCCATACCTCTGGTGTGAGGGGACCTCACCACAGCTATTGCACTGGCTGACAGAACCTTGTGGTTGGGTACCTAGCTTACAAAAAGTTTATGATTAAAGAAGAACATGACAAGTCCATGGTCAATCTCACTATAAAGAAAGATAACCCCAAAGTTGTCCATGCTTTTGACACAGAAGATTTAGGGAGAGAAAGCTGTGTATAGCCACTGATAAGGATTCAAAATTTCCCCATTCTCCTAACTAGTCTCACACAAAGCACAATGAAGAAACCAGGGACAATGTGAGACCACTGATCATCAAGAAAAAGGAGCCTTATTCAGTGGACAATGTAGACTGATTTGTCATGATGTTGCTAATTGGTTCAAAAGAAATTAATATTGTTTAGGTTCCCTTTGCTTTCCCCAGTGGTTCTTAGTGTGATCACTTGCAAGGTGTAGCTTTCATTTTCATGCCTGCTTCCTCACTACTTGTCAAAACACCAGGGTGGTGGCAGAGCTGTAAAGAATCCTTCTGGTCCATGGGTTGGTTTTCAGTCTCGTAAGGATTGGGCTCATCAGTTTCTTTAAATTTAAATTAATGACCAGAAGTTGTTGGATCTGTATGTTGACATTACTATATTAAATTATTTTCAGAATCATGTAAAAAACAAGTCATTTATTCCAACCTCTTCACTTGACAGTTCATGAAACTGAGGTCTAGGAAGTGAAGTAACTTTGCTCAAAGTCACATGTGTCATGTGACAGAGCCAGGATTTGAATGTAGCATTCTTTCCACTTGACCTTCTAAATTTAAAAGAAAAAGACAGAACTTGGGAAGAATAAAAAATAACACAGGATTCTAGAAAAATTGTGGCAGAGTACAAATTTAAATTTATAGTTTCTCTGGCTAAGGAAAAATTCCATAAAAATCGATCTCATGTTGTATGGTAAACAACTAGGCATGACTAGAAGAATGGAATTTCTGCACTAAGAGGAATATGCTAATTAAGTAGGGGAGCCATGTGATTGGAGAGGGCAGAATCACAGAAACGGGAGTAGAAGAGCCTTCAAAGGCATTCTAGTCCAACCCAAGAATTTCTTTGTAATGTGACTGTCTTTTGGTCTTTCATAATTTGCTTGAAGACCTCCAAAGAAGGCACTGCCTTCTGAGATAGTGGATTCTACTTTGGGATGGATAGTTTGGGAAATTTACCCTTCAGCAAGCCTAAATTAGCCTCGTTGCAACTTTCACCTATCATTCCTAGTTCTTTGCCCTCCAAGGCCAAGCAGAACAAATTTAATCTTCCTCTTCCATGCAATAGCCCTTTAATTACACAGTGATAATGTCAACTTAAAGTCTTCTTTTATCCAAGTTGAACATTCTCAGTTTCTTCAATCCATCTACACAAGGTATGACTTTAATGCCCTTCCCCACCCTTGTTGTCCCCCCAGAAGATTCTTTCCTGCTTCTCAGAGTCCTTCCTAAAAGGTGTCAGCCAGAAATGGAAATAGACACTCCAGATGTGGTTGGACTTGGCAGAATACTGTGGGATTATCAACTTTCTAGTCCTGGACACTATGCCTCTTAGTGAAGTCTGAGATCACATGAATTTTTCTTACTGCCTATCACACTCTTGACTCATATTGAGCTTAAAATTCCCTGTATTTGTGCCTGTGTTATAATCCACAGGTATTTTTCAGAAAAATGCCTCTTATTATTGTGAAACTGATCTTTTTGAACCCCAAGTGTAGGACTTTACATTTAATCTTATCGAATTTTATCTTACTAAATTTGATGCTTTCAGTCAAGGATTCTTAACATGATGTCCATGGATATATTTGAGTTTGTGAATTTGGATGGAAAACAATTGTATTTTACTTTCACCAATCTTTGGCTTCCTTTGCAATTCCATGAATTTATTTTTTTTCCATTTAAAAATGTGATTCTGAAAAAAAGTCCCTTGGCTTCACCAGACTACTAAAGGGTTCTACAACACAAAAAGGTTAAAAACCCCTGCTCTAGGCTGTCAAGAACTTTTTGAATTCTGTCCATGCCATCCATCATGATAGGTATGCCTCTGAACTTCATGTCATCTGTCTTGTGATGATAATATTTTGTTTTCCTTCTGTTCAGCTTTATTATGCCATTCCTCCTAAAACATTTGGCTAACTGAAAACTGTTTCCTATTATTATTAATTTTACCTGGCTAAAACCTGACTCATGGAATGATAGTATAAAGGGAAGACTTTTGAATTCCTGAGATAAGAAGCCAAAAAATAGGAAGAAGGGAATATAGCATAAGAATTTCCCAGACATGAAACCTTTGGTTATTGTTATGACATGGAAGACCCTTCCACTCAATTAGCTCATTGTGACTTCCTTAAAATAGTAGCCTTGTAGTTTTGTAAGTGGAGGATTTTGTGAAGTCAGTGTTTAAATCTATAACTTAGTCTGCTTACTAATTAGTTCTAACTTAATTTTTTCACTGTTAGTTGAAGGAAGCATAAGATAATACATCTGTTTGACTAGGCTATGTAACCTTTGAGGCCTAAAAGGCCATAGAGATGGTTATATGTTTAAAAATATATTTCTCTGTTACCCTGAGGTAATTTTCTCCATAAAGGCTTTGTCAGAAACTCCAGGGTTATCTTTTCTACCTCCTGTACATAATAAACACAATAAAGCTTAAACATAATAAAACCTAGGTTTTTACCTCTATACATTTCACTGACCTTGACCAATCCTGAATGTTTTTAAGCACATTTTTCTAGATCAAAGCAGAATTTTGGAGTATTCCTCCCTTTCTGGAGCAAAAGTTCTCTAAAAACTGAAAATGAGATCTCTCCCACCTGCTTTGTCTGGCTGCTTTCCAAGCTAGTTGTTACCATCAGCACACCCCTCTCTACTATCTTCTCCATGTGTTGTGTTTCCCATCAGAATAGGGAGTGCAGCCAACCCTATGGTGCATTCTATTCCCACCAAACACCCCAATACCTCAAGGGTTTTATTTTCAGTCAGAGTCATAACTTAGAATTCTGAGAAGAGATCAAACTCAGTCTGGGATTGGAAGGTAGAGAAAGAATATAATTACACTAGGCAAACCCCAGGGGGAAATGGAAGAGAGAGGAAAGCCCAGAGGTCATGGTGGGACCTGAGAGGAGTGCATTCTCAGGGTACTGGGTGGGACCAGTGGCAACATGGGGATGGACGATGGACTCAAGTTCTGCTTGAGGGAGGATTTTGACTCTCTCAGGCAAAGCATCATTTGCTCCCACACCAGTTATGTCTGCTTTCAGTGCCTTTCTATGTTCCTCCCCTGTCTTGAGCTCCCAGATAGAATTCTTAAGTTTGAGGGGAAATGAAAAAAGTAGAAAGTAGCTCTTCACAAACCTGATTGGGGATTCTTGTGTCCACAAAAGAGCTCTAGAAGTTAACATTCCACAAGTTTATTCTAAATCAAGGTGGCAACTCAGAGTCTTAGAAGTCAGATACATGTTTCAACTTTCCAGGAGTTTGGGGGAGGGAAAGGGGGAAAGGACAAGAGGAAGGGAGAAGCATTTTGTCATAGAGCAGTGATTTTGAAATTCAAGACCCATATTAGTAGTCTCCAAAGGAATACAGAAGGGACTTTCTGCAGCATACTGGAGACAGATGGAAATTCTTGTGGTATCATCCCCTTACCTCAACATTTATCTCCCTCATTTCCTTCTCATTTTACCCCCAGAGAAAGGACCTTACATTAAAGCTAAGAAGCTTCAACTTGGGTCCCCAGGACTGTAGACTTCTTAGCTTGATGGGAAAACACAAACACTCAAAGAGGGAAGAACAAAGTACTTTCCTTTTTCTTTTTTTAAATATATTTTTAGTTTCCAACATTCACTTTTATAAGATTTTGAGTTCCAAAATTTCCCTCCCCTCCTCTCCCCCTTTCTAAGATAGCATGCAATGTGATATAGGCTATACATGTACAGTCATATTAAATATATTTCCACATTAGTTATGTTGTGGAAGAAGAATGAGAACAAAAGTGAAAAACCATAGGAAAGAGAAAGAGAGAGAGAAGGGAGAGAGTGAGAGAGAGAGAGAGAGAGAGAGAGAGAGAGAGAGAGAGGCAGAAAGAGAGAGGCAGAGAGACAGAGAGAGAGCAGAGAGAGAGAATATTATGCTTCTATCTGCATTCAGACTCCAAAGTTCTTTCTCTGGATGTGGATGGCTTTTTCCATCATGAGTCTTTTGGAATTGTCTTAGATCACCATATTGCTGAGAAGAGCTAAGTCTGTCAAAGTCTATCCTTTTACAGTGTTGTTGTTACTGTGTACAATGTTCTCCTTGTTCTGCTCACTTCACTCAGCATCATCAGTTCGTGTAAGTTTTTCCAGGGTTTTTAAAAAAATGTGCTGGCCCATCCTTTCTTATAGAACAATAGTATTCCATTACATTCATATACCATAACTTGTTCAGCCACACCCCAATTGATGGATATCCCCTCAATTTTCAATTCTTTTCCACCACAAAAAGAACTGCTATAGATATTTTTGTACTTGTGGTTCCTTCCCCCTTTTTTATGATCTCTTTAGCATACAGACCTAGCAATGCTATTGTTGGATCAAAGGGTATGTAGTTTTATAGCCCTTTGGGTATAGTTCCAAATTGCTCTTCAGAATGCTTGAATCAGTTCACGACTCCACCAACAGTGCATTAGTGTTCCAGTTTCCCACATCTTCTCCAACATTTATCCTTTTCTATTTTTGTCATATTAGCTGATTTCATAGGTGTGGTGTGGTAGCTCAGAGTTGTTTTAATTTGCATTTCTCTAATCAGTGGTGACTTAGAGTTTTTTTTAATATATGACTATAGATTGCTTTAATTTCTTCCTCTGAAAACTGCCTGCTCATATCCTTTGACCACTTATGAGTCAGGAATGACTTGTATTCTCATAAATTTGACTCAGTTCTCTATATATTTTAGAATTTAGGCATTTATCAGAGAAACTGGCTGTAAAAATTGTTTCCCAGCTTTCTGCTTCCCATCTAATCTTGGTTGCATTGGTTTTGTTTGTGTAAAAACTTTTTAATTTAGTGTAATCAAAATTATACATTTTGCATTTCATACTGTTCCCTATCTCTTGTTTAGTTATAAATTCTTCCTTTCTCCATAAATCTGACAGGTAAACTATTCTTTGCCCTCCTAATTTGATTATGGTATCACTCTTTATGTCTAAATTCTGTATTCACTTTGACCTTATTCTGGTATACAGTGTAAGATGTTGGTCTATATCCAGTTTCTGCTGTACTATTTTCCAGTTTTCCCCAGCAATTTTTTAATCAAATAATGAGTTCTTATCCCAGAAGCTGGAGTCTTTGGGTTTATCAAATAGTAGATTATTATAGTCATTTACTACTATGTCTTGTGTACCTAACCTATTCCACTGATCTACCACTCTTTTTCTTAGTTAGTACCAAGTAGTTTTGATGATTGCTGCTTTATAATACAGTTTAAGATCTAGTATGGCTGGGTCACCTTCCCTAGCATTTCTTTACATTAATTCCCTTGGGTTTTTTGGACCTCTTGTTCTTCCAGAAGAATTTTGTTAATGTTTTCTCTAGTTCTATAAAATGGTTTTTTGATAGTTCGATTGATATGACACTGAAAAAGTAAATTAATTTAGGTAGAATTTTCATTTTTATTACATTAGCTCAGCCTACCCATGAGAAATTGATATTTTTCCAGTTTTTTAGAACTGACTTTATTTGTGTGGAAAATATTTTGTTATTGTGTTCATGTGGTTCCTGGGTTTGTCTTGGCAGGTAGATTCCCAAATATTTTATATTATCTATAGTAACTTTTAATGAAATTTCTCTATCTCTTGCTGCTGGACTTTGTTAGTAATATATAAAAATGTTGATGATTTGTGTGGGCTTATTTTATAATCTGCAACAACAAAGTACTCTTTTGAATATTCTCATGAGAATGCACCCTAATATCAGACTCTGGAACTGCTATGTTAGGAGGAAATGATGCCTCAGATTTATTGAGCCTAGTTCCAAAGAATAGCAGCTGCTATCCATTCAGGTGCAACACAGTATCTCCACATCTTTGTTGAGTATATCACAATCCCAAGAAATTTCAGTGTAATTCTGCCTCTGGGAGGATGTATGGCATTTAAATAGCATGGATTTAGGACTAGAAGGCACCATAGAGATCACCTAGTCTGCCCCCTCCTTTTACAAATGAGTAAACTGAAGCTCAGAAAGGTGAAGTGATTTACCCAAAGTCATACAGGTAGTGTCAAAGGTGGGGCTTGAACTCAGATCTTCCTCTTTTTTTTTTGCTTTTTGGAGGGGGAAGGCAGGGCTTTGGGGTTAAGTGACTTGCCCAAGGTCACATAGTGAGTAAGTGACAAGTGTCTGAATCTGAATTTGAACTCAGGTCCTCCTGACTCCACGACCAGTGTTCTATTCACTGTGTCACCTAGCTGACCCAAGAACTCAAATCTTCTTACAGTAGAGCTGGCACTCTGTACTGTACCATGCTGATCATGGTTTGATTATAGTACAAGATGCTGGCTGGTGCTTCAATGGCCTGGGGCATTCTTCCCTGCCCCATGGAGCAAAACCTGGCTACCCTCATTCAACCACTCTCCTTATTTCTTCATAGATGCCATTGGAACAGTTCTTGTTTCCCTCAAGACTTTTAGGTGAACAAAATTTAGCTTACATGTTAGATCCAGTTACGGCCTGTTCTCTTTTCACAAACCACCCATCACATCCACTTCCTTTCCAGACAGAGATATGTACATCCCTGAGGTAGTTTAGAAATTGTAATTCCGAGCAAAACATGCATCTTTCTATTTTGGGAAAAACTAGTCTGAAAAAAGTTATCAAATAGTTGGGAATTGGCTTTAAAGTGATCAGATTTCATACATGTATATAGATATGTAAGGATATTTTGAGGCTGTTGGCTTGATGTCTGTCTATAAAGCAGACAAGACAATGATGCGTTAATTTGTAATGGGGACAGACTTTTGGAAACTTTCAGGCCAGAAACTTTTTAGGGGGTTTATGTTTCAAGTAAACATTGTTTATTGTTCCACAGCATCTCAAGCAAGAGTATCAGGAGATTCCTGAGGCCCTAGTGAAAACTAAGATGTCCTAGAGCCCAGATTAATTTATTGGACCAGCCTAGTTTTCTTCCAAACCTTGGTACTTAATTGGACTACCTGGGATGACAGATGTTGACCTGTTGGACTTGAGGATTTTCCCCTATACACATAAGCAGCAGTCATGGACACAGGAGAAGTAACATGATAAAATGAAACAAATACTGTACTGAGAGTAAGGCAACTTGGGTTCTAGATAACTGCCATTTGTGACCTTGAACAATCACTTCTTCTCCATAAGTTTCCTTCTTCATAAAACAAGGGGATTAGCCCATGGTCTCTAATATCCCTTCTTGTTCTAAATCTATAAGCTCATTTTAAGGACACAACCACCAACTTTAGTCACATTAATAGTTGTAGTAACAACAACAACGGAACAGCCTGAAAAATGTTTTCTGGCTTTCTTCTTCCTAGAGTCAAGTCAGTGGTACAGTGGGTAGAGTGCTGGATCTGGAGTTAGGGAGACAAGTTCACATCCAGGCTCAGACAGTTATTTGCTGTGTAACCCTGAGCAAGTCACTAAACTTCTGTTTGTCCCAGTTTCCTCAACCATAAAATGGAGATAATAATTTTCCAGGCTGGTTGTAAGGATCAAATGAGATATTTGTAAAGAGTTTAGCACAGTGCCTGACACACAGTAGGTGCTTAATGTCCATTTCCTTCTTTCTTCCCAACTTTTGACTTATAGCTTTGATATGACAGCGAGCAATGAACATTTGTGTTTTTCTTAACTTTGTTAATATTTTTTGTTTCAGCTTCACCTACATTCCCTAGCAGACCGTATTCCCAGAAAGTCATCCTTTAGAACAAGGAATAGATAAGAGAAGGGGGAAGGCAGTTCCCCCAAAGTAACCTAAGCATCAGCAGTGTTCCATACACATCAGAGTCAAACAATGGGTAAGTCTATGAATTTCAGGTTCTTCATCTGTAAAACAAGATTAATCCTGGCATTGCCTACTTGAAAGGGTCATGAGGAAGGCACCATCAACAGGCACTCTTAAGGTCCTTGATCCTAACAAAAGTGGCTGGGTAAGAAGTCAAAGGTGGAGAATGAAAGCACTGGATGTGCTCTCTAGAGCATACAACCCACACTGCATTTACTTCACTCCCAGGATCGTGGTGAGTGAATTTGTTTGAAAATGAATGTACCTGCTGGGCTGATGGATCACTTGAGCTCTTACATTTTGAACTACAGTGGCTTAAAGTCAATTGGGTGTACTTACTAAGACCAGAACCAAAATGATGAGTCCCTGAGAGCCAGGGGCCATCAGGCTCCCCAAGAGGGGACAAACTAGCTTAGTTTGGAAATGAAGAGGGCCCGAGGGGCCACTGTACTTCCAGTCTGGACAAGATAGGAAAATCCAGTTTTAAAAGAGGAGAAGAGAGAAAATAAATGCACATCTGACCTGCAGACAGTGCAATTCCTTTGGCTTGGAACCTCTATCAAATTTATAATTTTAAATTAAGAAGTAGAAGCTTTTAAACATTACTTTAAAACATACAAATGCTTTTACACATCCCCCATATCTATCCACTAATACATTAACAAGCAATGTAAGCCCTTACTATGTGGGTAAAGAATGGAAATACAGGATCTTAGTGTATGACAAGAGTAGATGTGGGAAAAGATGCATGAAATACCAAACATCCTATTCTAAAGATGTACAGTACAATCTGTGTTCACTAGAAATGATTGATAAATTTTTTTTAATTAAGATTCTAATTTCTTCTCCTGAGCAGAAAATGTGGAGTGTGAATGGTTTTTTTTTAAATGATGAAATAAATGAAAATCAGAGATAGGTTGGCTGGTGGAAACAAAATAAAGCCACATCTGGAAACAGCTGCAGCAGCAATTAAATGGTGTTTAATTGGACTAATATTAAAAGGGTGGTTGTATTTTTTTTTCTACTTAGCATTTGGAAAGCAAAATCCAGGCATCTAAGTTGATCTCTTACGATGGTTTTTGAGTCATTGGGTGTCTTGAAGTCAGTCTGATATTTATTTATTTATTTATTTTAAATTTTAAGACTTTGAATTTCAGATACATTCCCTTCCTCCCTTGTCATCCACTCCCTCTGGGAAGATAAGCAATTCAGTATGTGTTTTACATGTATAGCTATGCAAAATATTACCATAGTAGATATATTGTAAAAGACTGCTTATATTTCCCTCCCACCCATCCCATCCCCCACCTGGTCCATTCCCTACTTTGATCCTGTCCCTCTTCAAAAGTGGGTACTTCCAACCTCCCCTCCCCCTAGAATGCTCTCCCCTCCATCATCCCCCCTTTCATCCCCCTTCCCCCTACTCTCCTGCAGGGTGAGATATACCATTTAGTATGTATGTGATTCTCTCCCTGAGCCAAATTCAATGAGAATAGGGTTTTGCCTTTTTGCCTTCCTGTTCTTCCCCTCTCCTGCAACTACTTCCCCTTGCCTCTTCTACATGAGATAATTTACCCTACCCTGTCTCTCCCCATCTCCTCTTGCCACTTTCCTCTCTCACCTCTTAACTTCACCCCTTAAGTATCATCCCTTCCCACCAAATTCAACCTGTGCCCTCTATCCATGTATACCTGTAAATATATATACACACATTCACATATGTATTCATATGTCCATATACCCTTCTTCAATTATTTTTATAACGAGAAAGGTTTCATCAAACAGTTATTGTTTTTCCATGTAGGAATGTAAATAGTTCAACTTTGATAAGTTCCTTTTGATTTCTTTTCCTTGATTACCTTCTCAAGCATCTCTTGCTTCTTATGTCTGAATGTCAAATTTTCTATTCAACTCTGGTTTTTTCCTCAAGAATGCTTGAAAGTCCTCTATTCCACTAAATGACCATATTTTCCCCTGAAACAAGATACTCAGTTTTGCTGGGTAGGTGACCCTTGGCTTCAATCCCAGCTCTTTTGCCCTCTGGAATATCATATTCCATGCCCTTAGGTCCCTCAGTGTAGAAGCTGCCAGGTCCTGTGCTATTCTGATCGTGTTTCCACAATATTGGAATTGTTTCTTCCTGCCTGCTTGTAGTATTTATTTTCTCCTTGATCTGGGAGTTCTGGAACCTGGATATAATATTCTTAAGAGTTTTCTTTTTGGGATCCTTTTCAGGAGGTGATTGGTAGATTCTTTCAATCTCTATTTCCCCCTCTGGGTCTAAAACATCAGGGCAATTTTCCTTGAGAATTTCTTGAAGGATGATTTCTAGGTTCTTTCTTTGATCATGGCTTTCAGGTAGTCCAATAATTTTTAAATTGTCTCTCCTGGATCTATTTTCCAGGTCAGTGGTTTTTCCCATGAGATATTTCACATTGCCTTCTATCCTTTCATTTGTTTGGATCTGCTTAACAGCATCTTGATTCCTCATAAAGTCACTAGCTTCCATTTGCTCCAGTCTGACTCTGAAGGAATGAATCTCCTCAGTGAGCTTTTAAGATTCTTTTTCCATCTGGAAAATTCGGGTTTTTAAGGCATTCTTCTCCTCATTGCCTTTCTGAGCCTCTTTTGCCATTTGAGTTAGTCTATTTTTTAAGGTGCTATTTTCCTCAGTCAGGCTGTTGACTCTAATTTCATACTTTTCTTGCATCTTTATCATTTCTCTTCTCAATTTTTCCCCCACTTCTCTTATCTGCTTCTTAAGGTCTTCTATGGCCTGTAGCCAGCTTGTATTTTCATTTGGGGCTTTTGGTGCAGGAGTTCTGACCTCACTGTCCCCCTCCTGTTCCATGCTTTGATCCTCTTTGCCCCCAAAATAGGAGTCTAATGTTGCATTTTTCTGTTTATTTTGTTTCCTTTGCCTAGGCATGTTGCCACTTAATTACTTGATTTTGGGGCTTGTTGCCACAGTAGGACTCTGCCACCAGACAGGGGAGCTTCTGTCCCAAATGTGGGGTCTTCACAACTTCTGGAGGTATTAGTTGGGTGGCCTTTGTAAAGCCTCCACCCGCTCTGGCAAATTGGATACCCACCCCAGGCCTCCCCCCAGACCACAATCCAGATCCAAGCAGGTTAAAGCAAGAGCGATTAACCCCCAGACTAATTGCTGAATCTCTCTACAGTTTGCAGACCAGGAGCTGGAGCTGCCATTGATGCTGTAAAATGGCCTCTGTGCCATGTTTCACCCCCAGGGGAGGAAGCTGACAAGTTCCCCAAATACTGGTCCCAAAGTCCATAGGGCACTAACCTCTCACTTTGTCCTAGGCATATCTGTGCTGATAATTCTGGAATCTCCACAGCTGCTGGTGTTCTGGGGTCCCTCCAGCTGGCTGCTGGCCTGGCTGCCCTGGGGCTCAGCTCCGATATTGATTCCCAGCTCGCTGTGCTGCTTGCTCTCAGAGTGCTGTGCTGGCCGCTCCCTGCAGGGCTGCTGGGCTGTCCTCAGCAGGAGGTTAGCTCTCTGTGTTGTTCTGTGGGTGCTGGGGCTCCAGAAGTTGTTCAGATTCCCCTTTTACATTGTTTGGAGGTGGTGTGGGGCAGAGCACCTTGTAAGTACTGTTTCTACTCCACCATCTTGGCTCCCCCCCCTGCCCCCCCAGTCTGATATTTATTTTAAAAAAGCCACCAGTGGAGTCATAGAAGGGAATTTGAGTCAGAAAATGAACAAGAAAAGCACAGTTTGAATTTTGAGACCCAGGCATCAATTTCACAGCTTCCTTTCCTCCCTTAACTGTTCACTGTTTCAGTTCAATGAAATAAAGGCCTCTCATTTCCCATACCAATCAACTGACCTCCTGCCTTGTCATAATTAGTGGTAAACTTCAATATGCAATCCAAAAGACCACATAATTAAAAAGAGTAATTAATTTACATAGATCATTCAAAATGGCTAGATTAGATAGCTTATGAAGATAATGTAAAAATCTCCTAGCTGCTTTTATTGGCACCTTTCCCTGCTGTTTGTCAGGTTCTATGTATTTCCATGGGAATAAGTTTATCAAAGTGGAAAAAGGTTGGAGGTGATGGTTTTGGCTAATCTCTGCAAAACCTTTAAAGCTTTGCAGTTTTAAAAAATCAATTATCCAAATGTAAATGGAAGAATAGTCTTAATCTTTCTGCTTAGAAGTTGTATGGTCTATTGCCATTAGAGAATATTTAATGTATTAGGAGCCTGCAGAACGCTAGGTGCTCCATGAAACATGCAAGAAATGCACTTCTTCCCTCAAAATACTTTTTTTTAAAAAGCAATTGGGGTTAAGTAACTTTCTCAAGGTTACACGGCTCGTCGTTATTTATGCGTGGGTGCTCATTTTCTGAGGCTGGATTTGATCTCGGGTCATCCCAACTCTGAGGCCGGTGCTCTTACTCACTGCGCCACCTTAGCCGCCCCTTTAGGGCAATTGGGGTTAAGTAACTTGCCCAAGGTTACACGGCTAGGTTTTTGTTTGTGTGGATTAAGTGTCGGAGGCCGGTTCCGAACTCAGGTCCTTCTGACTCCAGGGCCGGCACTCCATTCACTGTGCCACCTAGCCGCCCCCCTCAAAATACTTTTATCCTAAGGAGCCAACATATTAATAACATATTATTTTGACAGTCACTTTCCATAGTTACAGAATTCTGGGTCATTGGGCTTAATTTTTCCTTTTGTCTTCTCTATTTTATTCTTTCTTTCTTTCTCTTTTTCATATCCTTCCTTCCTTCCTTCCTTCCTTCCTTCCTTTCATCTTCTTCCTTCCTTCCTTCCTTCCTTCCTTCCTTCCTTCCTTCCTTCCTTCCTTCCTTCCTTCTTTCTTTCCTTTCTCTCTTTCTCTTCTTTTTCATCTTCTTTTCTACTGAAGGTCTTTACTTATTAGAGTTTATGAATCACATTTTTTCCTTCTCCTCCTTGGCCATTCATTCATTCAACATGGCTCTATTAAATCCCCACCAGGTGCTAGGCATTATATAAGGTAGTAGGGACACAAACATGAAAATGAGAAAGTCATTGTCCTCAAAAAGCTTACCTTCTGCTGAGAGAAAACAATATGTACATTAATGAAGAAACAAAATACATACAATGTAAATATGATGTAACCTTAGGAGGTAGGGGAGCACTAACATCTTAATTTGATTGATTTTATAGCATTTATTAAATATCTACTATGTGCCAAACACTGGGTATATAAACCTTACCAACACCACCAATTTTCTTACCCCCAAGGAGTTTACACTGTACTGGGAATAAATAAGATTTACATAAATCAGTAAGTGTAAGGGGAAGGACTGCATGAGGCCATGGTCTACAGAGCATACTCAATGTGCCCTGCCTGGTATCACCCTAGGTTGAGGTTCTCTGAACCTGCTTGAGGCAATTGAGATTAAGTGATTTACCCAGAGTCACACAGCTAATAAGTATCTGAGGCTGGATTTGAACTCAGGTCCTCCTGACTTCAGGACTCTTGTTCTATCTGCTGGGCAATCTAGTTGCCCCTCTCTGACTACTTCTTGTTTGTTTACTATGCAGTGCTGGAAACTCTTTTAATTGGTTGCTGAACTGTAACTGTGTGCCTACAAAAGTCTTATACAGAAGAAATCTTTTTCTAAGGTAATCTTTGAGTGACGAAGAAGATATGCTGTAAGCCTTTAGGTTGGGGAACCCCTGACTCACCCAATAGCCATGTGACTGAAAACATGTCCTGTGTTTCTTCTCATCTGTGCTTATTCTTTCCTGATCTTAAGTGAATGGTTATCAGAAACAGAATGGATCAGGATAGTATGATAAAAATTATCCTAGGATCCATTGATTAGGTACTGTTGCCAATCATACTATCAATAGAAATAAGGTCTAGGGGTGGAGCCAAGATGACAGAGTAGAAACAGCACTTCCAAGGTGCTCTTCACCACACCACTTCCAAACAATGTAAAAGGTGGACTCTGAACAACTTTTGGAGCTCCAGCAACCACAGAATGACACAGAGAAGCTAACCTCCCACTGAGGACAGCCCACCAGCTCTGCAGGGAGCCAGCACAGCACAGCACAATGCTCTGGCAGGCAAGCCCAGGCCCTCTTGAGCCTCGGTTTTAGCCCCAGGGTGGCCGGGCCAGCAGCCAGCAGGAGGGACCCCAGAACACCAGCAGCTGTGGAGATTCCAGAATTATCAACACAGATATGCCTAGGACAAAATGAGAGGTTAGTACCCTATGGACTTTGGGACCAGTATTTGGGGAACTCTTCAGCTTCTTCCCCTGGGGGCAAGAAGCAGCTGAGGAGCCGAGGCACAGAAGCCATTTTGCAGCTTCAGTGGCAGCTTCAGCTCCTGGTCTGCAAACTGTAGGGAGATCCAGCAATCAGTCTGGGGGCTAATCGTTTTTGCTTAAACCTGCTTGGATCTGGATTTTGGTCTGGGGGGAAGGTCTGGGATGGGTATCCAACTTGCCAGAGCCGGTGGAGGCTTTACAGAGGCCACCCAACTAATACCTCCGGAAGTAGTGAAGACCCCAACGTTTGGGACAGAAGCTCCGCTGTCTGGTAGCAGAGTCCTACTGTGGCAACAAGCCCCAAAATCAAGTAATTAAGTGGCAACATGCCTAGGCAAAGGAAACAAAATAAACAGAAAAATGAAACATTAGACTCCTGTTTTGGGGGCAAAGAGGATCGAAGCATGGAACAGGAGGAGGTCTGTGAGGTCAGAACTCCTGCACCAAAAGCCCCAAACGAAAATATGAGAATATGAGCAGGTTACAGGCCATAGAGGACCTTAAGAAGGATTTTAAAAACCAAATAAGAGAAGTGGAGGAAAAATTGGGAAGAGAAATGAGAAGGATGCAGGAAAAGTATGAAATTAGAGTCAACAGCCTGACTGAGGAAAATAGCACCTTAAAAAATAGACTAACTCAAATGGCAAAGGAGGCTCAAAAGGGCAATGAGGAGAAGAATGCCTTAAAAAGCCAAATTTGCCAGATGGAAAAAGAATCTCAAAAGCCCACTGAGGAGAATCATTCCTTCAGAGTTAGACTGGAGCAAATGGAAGCTAGTGACTTTATGAGAAATCAAGATGCTGTTAAACAGATCCAAACAAATGAAAGAATAGAAGGCATTGTGAAATATCTCATGGGGAAAACAGTTGATCTGGAAAACAGATCCAGGAGAGATAATTTAAAAATTATTGGACTACCTGAAAGCCATGATCAAAGAAAGAACCTAGAAATCATCCTTCAAGAAATTCTCAAGGAAAATTGCCCTGATGTTTTAGACCCAGAGGGGGAAATAGAGGTTGAAAGAATACAGAGATCACCTCCTGAAAAGGATCCCAAAAAGAAAACTCTTAGGAATATTATATCCAGGTTCCAGAACTCCCAGATCAAGGAGAAAATACTACAAGCAGGCAGGAAGAAACAATTCCAATATTGTGGAAACACAATCAGAATAGCCCAGGACCTGGCAGCTTCTACACTGAGGGACCTAAGGGCATGGAATATGATATTCTACAGGGCAAAGGCATTAAAACGAAGAATCACCTTCCAGCAAACCTGAGTATCTTGTTTCAGGGGAAAATATGGTCATTTAGTGGAATAGAGGACTTTCAAGCATTCTTGATGAACAAAACAGAGTTGAATAGAAAATTTGACATTCAGACACAAGAAGCAAGAGATGCTTGAGAAGGTAATCAGGGAAAAGAAATCAAAAGAAACTTATCAAAGTTGAACTATTTACATTCCTACATGGAAAAACATTAACTGTGACTGATCAAACCCTCCTTATTATGAAAATAATTGAAGGACATATGAATACATGTGTCAATGTGTGTATATATGTTTACAGGTATACATGGATAGAGGGCACAAGTTGAATTTGGTGGGAAGGGATGATACTTAAGGGGTGAAGTTAAGAGGTGAGAGAGGAAAGTGGCAAGAGGAGATGGGGAGAGACAGGGTAGGGTAAACTATCTCATGTAGAAGAGGCAAGGGGAAGTAGTTGCAGGGGAGGGGAAGAACAGGAAGGCAAAAAGGCAAAACCCTATTCTCATTGAATTTGGCTCAGGGAGAGAATCACATACATACTAAATGGGATATCTCACCCTGCAGGAGAGTAGGGGGAAGGGGGATGAGAGGGGGGATGATGGAGGGGAGGGCATTCTAGGGGGAGGGGAGGTTGGAAGTACCCACTTTTGAAGAGGGACAGGATCAAAGTAGGGAATGGACCAGGTGGGGGATGGGATGGGTGGGAGGGAAATATAAGCAGTCTTTTACAATATATCTACTATGGTAATGTTTTGCATAGCTATACATGTAAAACACATACTGAATTGCTTATCTTCCCAGAGGGAGTGGGTGACAAAGGAGGAAGGGAATGGATCTGAAATTCAAGTATTAAAATTAAATGTCTCAAATGTATATAAATGCTATTATTAATACTATTTTGCATGTAATTGGGAGATAAAATGTGCAGGCATTAGGGCACAGAGGTTCACCTTGCCCTAATGGCAAAGTCGAAGGGGGTATAGGAGAAGATATGTGATAGAGCAGATTGGATGAGGGGATATCTTGTGGGACTGCTATTCTGGGCTGGTGGGTAGGGGAAAAATTGTAACTCAAAATCTGGCTGAAATGAATGATGTAAACCAGAAATTACTAAAGCATTTATTAAAATTAATTAATTAATTAATTAAAAATAGAGATAAGGTCTGCAGTTTATTATGTTCAGAACATGAGCTACACCGATCGTGTACAAAAGGGTCAGTGAGCCCAGAGCTTTACTTTTAGGAAACTTATACAGAATGTGAATACATAAGCAGGATGGGTACAATGGATTTTGTAGAAAGCGGAAGGGGAAGAGTTTATTTACCAGTAAACAAGCAACAAAAGGGGAAAGATAAGGATGTCTACATCAGAAAGGTCACAGGGAACTAAGTGGTCCAAGCTGGAACTGAAGTTTAGGTGCTCATGCTTGATTTTTGCAGACTTCAACAGGTGACAATGACCAGCTTGCTTCAATGTCAAAAAGTTCAAGGAGAGTCTGGGGCAGAGGTTTTCTTAGCACAGTGTCAGCAAGAAACCTGAGTCAGAAATTCTCTTGTCACAGTACAGCCTGGTGAGCTTCAAAAAGTCAAGAAGAACTATCAGAGCTTCAATAAGTCGAGACTATGCCAGAGTCTGCCAGTAACTACATCAGCTGAAGGTGAGGAGTCATCCCTGAGGAACTTACCTGCTTGACACAGGCCATCAGTAAATAAGCCCAAGAACCAAGTCTTGCAAGCAAGGGAGTGATTCACCCATCAGCTATAGCTGATTCAATATATTGAATATCAATATTCAATATAGCTGATGCCACACCCAGAAGTGAACTTTGTGGGGGAAATGTTGGTAGTGATCAACTTAAGATTGACTTAGTCCCACCATTGACTTAGTACCAACTAGTTCCACTCTTTCCAGAGACCTAAATGGTGGAAGAGAGTGACCTAAGTTTATAATGTAATAGGGAGATATTTGCATTTTGGGTCTTCTTGGTAAATAAAAATCCCTTTGTAAAAGGTGATTTATATTGAGGAAATATCCATGGATTATCTAACATAGGGAGATACGAATTGATGATTGATATTGGTGAAATTTTAACTAATGATGATATTAAGAGAATGTTATGGATGGGCATTTGTGAGCTATAGTACTAGAGAAGACATCCTAAATACCTCAGGGTTACCTCTAGAACTCTGAGGGGAGCAGTAGTCTTACTCTTGGGAACTGCTCATCTAGTTATAGCACATGTTGGAAAAGTGAGCCCAAAAATCATAAGTGCCACATTAGTACAAAACAAATTCAAAATGAATGGGAGATGGGGTTGAGAAGAGCATTAATAGCTTGAAGGGGGTTGGGAATTATAAGAGATGAAGATAATGGGGGAGAGCATTCCAGGCATGGGCTTTAACCTGCGCAAAGCACTGCCACATATGATCTAAAGTTGTATGTACAGGATATAAGAAGTAAGCCATTTTGAATGGAATGTAGAGTACAAGAAGAGGAGTAAGGAGAGATAAACCTAAGAAGTCAGCCTGGAGTGAGATTATGAAGGGTTTTAAATGCCCAACAGAAGCAAGAAAACACACTTTTGCTGGGCCTGAATTCGATATCTAAACTGTCTACACTGATCAGAATCACTAGGGAACTCGCAAATGTCAACTTTATTTCGTATTTCATAGACAGAGCTTGGATTCCAATTCAGGTTCTTCTATTTGCCTTAAGGACTTGAGGAGATAAAGTTCTTTCTGCCTTGGTTTCTTGGGTTATAAATTAGAGATTTGGGGGCAAGAGAATGGAAAAAAATAAGCAGTGGATTCAAAGTGATATGAAATCCCCAAACTTTATTTAAATTTAGATTAGTCTCACTCAAAATACTCTCTATTTTTCTGTTATAACAGTATTTTCAGATTGATGAAATATCAAATGTTACTACTTGTAATAAGCCAGAACATCCTTTTTAAGAGAGTAGAAACTAGGAGCCAAGAAGGACAAAATTGTAATATGAAGGAAGGTCAAGGAGGAGAAGGAAAAAAATTTTAAATGATAAACTCTAATAAGTAAAAACCTTAGGTAGTAAACCAAACAAGCAAAAAACTTTGAGAACTAGTATTAACTTGCCATGGGTGATAGACAGCATTGTATTCACCATACAATGGCACTATATCATTTTGGAAAGGGAATGAACACAACTGTTTAACTGAGTAACCAGAAAGATAACACAAACTCCTGAAACTAAGTGGGAAAAATTCATCCAGAAATAGAGGTTGTTGAGCTACTGTGGTTTTCCAAGCACAGCCTAGAGTTCCTCCCAGTTGATTAATTCTTTACTCCTGCTCACTCTTCCTGGAGCCACTCATTTTGTTCTTAAGTCTAGGAGTATAGAAGAGAAGGGAATGAGTGGTAGCTAATGATGGTTGCCTTCTCCCCTCACTAGATAAAATTTTGAGAATTGCTGATAAATCCTGGTCTACTGGCTAGGTAGCCCAGGTTTAAACTCTCTTAGGGTCTTAGTTGGAAATGTACAACCCTATGATTATCATAAAAAAGTATAGGAAAAAAAATGAACTGCTCATTCCTCAAACACCAGCCCAGCACTCCAAATTGCCGAATGACTAGATAAGAATGGGGATAGCTATTTCTGGCTCTGCAGATGCATTAAACTCATGTCTCCTTGCTCTTCTGATGTGGCCAGTGACAATGCAAAAGACTAGAAAAATGAAATAATTTCAGCCTTTAGGATAACAATAAGACACTTAAAATCTGAAATTGTTTGAGCTCTGGTTGGGGAATGACTATACATAGTGTGGTATATAAATACAGAGTTGCAGCAGGGTAGGAAATGATGATGATGGAGGATGAAGATAGACTTGGGATGACTTGTTTAAACTTATACACAGTGAAATATGCAGAACCAGGAAAATAGTTTATATGATAACCAAAACAATGCAAATGGAAAAAACAACAACAGAAACTGAACACTGGGTAATTATAATGGCCAGGCTGAATTTAGAACAAAAAAATGCAACTACCTTGCTTCTGTGCAGAGATGAGGGACTATGGGTGCAGAATATTGCACATACTGTCAGATTCAATTGACATGTTGTTTAACTTTTTTTGTAATGTTTTTTTCCATTCTTTTTTATTCTTTTTTACAGGGGATGGCTCTCTCTGGATAAGGGAGGGGGAGAGACACATGAAAATGAGGGAGATGTAAAAACAAGGGATAGCAATACATTTTTAAAGAACTTGAGAATAGATTACATAATTATATAATTGAAATGGAAAATTATTCATATATTCAACAGAATTTGTTGAGGATCTTCTATGTGAGAATTGCTGTGGTAACACAAAATGGCATAGAAAAACTATGTGAAGAAATACTGTTCGACCTCTAGGAGCATACATTCTAATAACTAAGTTAAGACACAAAGACAATAATCTCAATGCAAGGGTTTATAGGATACCTGGCATATATATGATATAAACAAAGTACTATCAACCTCAGTTCACTGAATTTAGGAACTACATTATTTGAACATTGCAAAGAACACAAAGTATTCTGCATAGAATAAGTGGCTAATTAATATTTCTTTATTCGAGGCAGAGATCAGTGCAGATTTTATGGAGGTGTTAGCATTTAAGTTGGGCCTTAAAGGATCTTGTTAGATGGAGGTGTGAAGGAGGAGTAAAATTTCTACTCTGAGTAGAAATGGGGAAGTAATAAAGGGACAAGTCAAGTTCAGGGAATAGCAGGTTGGAAGCAACCCTAAACTAAGAGCTTTTTAAAAGGAGGGAGTGTGGTAGAATGGAAAGAGCATTAGGCTTGGAGTCAAGAAGATCTGGGGTTAGATTCTGCCTCAAATACTTACTATATGCAGTGTTAAGCAAATCACTTCACCTTATTGGAGTCATTTTCTTGTCTTTAAAATAGGATTTTCATCTGTATAAATTATCACAGACTTATTGTGAGAATCAAAGGACATACTATATGTAAAGTCCTTTAAGATACTGAAGCACTTTCCTTATTTGTTAACAATTTTTGGGAAAACTGGAAAGAAGTATGGCAGAAATTTACCTTAGACTAACACATACACCATGTTGCGAGATATATTCTAAATGGATACCTGACCTTAATATTAAAAATCATAGGATAAAAAAATTAGAAGGGAATCAGATCACATACATCATGCAGCTATGGGTAGGAAATGTATTCTTAGACAAACAAGGGATAGAATAATTATAGATGATAAAATAGATAACTTTTATTACATGAAGCCGAAAATCTTCTGCACAGACAAAAATTAATGAGCCTAGAAATAGGCAAATGTGGAAAAAATATTTGCATCAAATTTCTCAAATAAGGGCTTAATATCCAAGATACATAAAAATTAACAAATATGTGTGAATATATACATCCATATATATTTATATATGAGTAATAGCCATTCCGCATTAGATAAGTAGTCAAAGAATAGAACCCAAAAGTTTTTAAAAGAAGGATTACAAAGTATATACAGCCATAAGAATTATCCAAATCACTAAGAGAAATGCAAACTAAAATAGCTCTGAGGTTTCACCTCAAACCCTGCAAATCAGCAAAGATGACAAAAACATAGCAGTACTTAATGTTGGAGGTGTCATGGGATGGTAGGCACACTAATAAACTCTTGGTAGAACTGTAGATTGGAAAACCTTTATAGAAAGTTGTTTGGAATTCTGCAAATAAAATGTCTAAAATGTCCATATCATCTGATCCAGAGACTCCATTCCTGGGCTTCTATCTCAAGGATGCCATTGATAAGAAGGAAGTCCCCATATTTTGTTGTTGTTATTGTTCAGTTATTTCAATTATGTCCAACTCTTCCAGACCCCATTTGGAGTTTTTTTGGCAAAGATACTGGAGTGGTTTGCCATTTCCTTCTCCACTCATTTTACAGATGAGGAAACTGAGGCAAACAGGGTGAAGTGACTTACACACATCTAGGAAGTGTCTGAGGCCAGATTTGAATTCAGGAAGATGAGTCTTCCTGACTCTAGGCCCAGTGCTCTATCCACTGTGCCACCTAGTTGCCCCATATATACCAAAATAGTTATAGTAGAACTTTCTTTAATTACAAACAATTGTACCCAGAATACAATGCTATCAACTGGGGAATAGCTAAACAAATTGTGGTACATGAATGCAATGGAATAGTATTATGCTATAAAAAACGATGTGTGATAAATACAGAGAAGCATGGGAAGATCCACATAACTTGATGCAAAGTAAAGAACACAGAGCCAAGAAAATAACATGTACAATAACTACAAAGATGTATACGGAAAGAAACACACACACACACACACACACACATACACACACACACACACACACACACACACACACACACACACGGTGATTGTAGCAAAATTGCAAAGATCAAGCATGACAAATAAAGAGAGGTGAAAGGACACCTACAACTCATACATTTGTGGAGGAGAGACCTCCACAAGTGTTGCATTTTACATGTTTGCGTGCTTTTAAAATGTATTGATTGCTTGTGCTAATTTTTCTTTTCTTTTCTTTTCTTTTTTGGTCTTTATTAATTTGTTTACTTTTAGTTTACAAGATTCACTTCCATAATTCCTTGAGTTTCAAATTTTCTCTCCTTCCCCCCATGGCGGCAGACACTCAAGTATAGTATCTGCAAATACTTTCACATTGGACATTAGTCACGTTATAAAGAGGGGTTGTATCGGATGGAATGAATAATGGGAAAGGGGAAATATAAACAAACAGGAAAAAGAAAAAGAGCAGGTAGTTTGCTTCAATCTGGATTCAAACTCAGTTCTTTCTCTGATGTAGACATCTTTCTTCATCATGAGACTTTTGGGGTTGACTTATAACCTTGGATTGCTGAGAAGAGTCCAGTCTATCAAAGTTGGTTGTCACACATATGTTGTGTTTGCAATTGTGTACAAATTTCTCCTGGTTCTACTCTTCTCACTCAGCATCAGTTCATATAAGCCTCTCCAGGTAGATATGAAGTCCATCTGCTCCTCACTTTTTATAGCACAATAGTATTCCATGATTTTTCTTTTTTTGTCTTTAAAAATATTGTTTTTATATGGGATGACTCTCTAAAAGATGCCCAAATGGAAAGAAATCCAGCAGGTGGTACTACAGTGTGAGGGAAACAAACACCTACCTACTTACCCAGGAACAGTTCACAATCTTGGAGCGGTCCCAGGTCCTGGAGACAAGAGCAAGAAAAATAACATTATAGAACCACAGAGTCACAAAACTGGAAGATATCTTCTAGGCCATCTAGTCTAACTTCTTCATTTAAAAGCTAAGCAAGCTAAGACTGGGGGAAAATTCATTACGTTGAGGAAGACCAGAGCTGAATGACCATCTAGACTTTCTCTCTGTCTCTGTCTCTCTGTCTCTTTCTGTCTCTCTTTCTGTCTCTGTCTCACTCTCTCTGTCTCTGTCTCTCTGTCTCTGTCTCTCTCTCTCTCCCTCCCTTTCTCTCCCTCCCTTCCTCTCTCTCCCTCTCTCCCCCTTTCTTTCTCTCTAACTGGCGATTTCTTATACCTAGAATGTACTCTCTTCCCTTCCACCTCTTGGAATTCCTTTTTTCCTTCAAAACTCAGTTCAAACACCACCTTCTACTTTAAGCCTCTCCTGATTTCCCATAGTACTAAGTGTGCATTCCTCAAAATCATCATATTTCTGTTGTATATATTTTACATATTCTTTTTTTTTTTTTTAAAGCAATTGGGGTTAAGTAACTTGCTCAAGGTTACACGGCTAGTCATTTGATTTTTGCGTGGGTGCTCATTTTCTGAGGCCGGATCTGATCTCGGGTCATCCAAACTCCGAGGCCGACGCTCTTACTCACTGCGCCACCTAGCCGCCCCTTGAGGGCAATTGGGGTTAAGTAACTTGCCCAAGGTTACACGGCTAGGTTTTTTTTGTTTGTATGGATTAAGTGTCAGAGGCCGGCTCCGAACTCAGGTCCTCCTGATTCCAGGGCCGGCGCTCTATTCACTGCGCCACCTAGCCGCCCCTATTTTACATATTCTTAAACCTGACCATATTATATTCCTTCCTCCTTCTCCCATGAATCAAATGCAAGCTCCTTGAAGGCAAGAACTGCATCATTTTTGTGTTTGTATTCCACAGCATTTGTTGTTTGATTGATTTATCAATAATAATCCATCAGGAGTGTAGTAGCATTAATTTTCCATTCAAGTTAAGAGCTCAACAAAGTAATTGATTTATTATCATTTGGGGTCACATTTTTCAATAAAACTAGATCCAATATTTTCAATAGAAAAAGAGGAAGTGGGGAAACTAGGTGGCGCAGTGAATAGAGTACCGGCCCTGGAATCAGGAGGACCTGAGTTCAAATATGAGCTCAGACACTCAACACACTTATTAGCTGTGTGACCTTGGGCAAGTCACTTGACCCTGATTGCCCTGCCTTCCCTCCTCCAAAAAAGCAAAAAAAAATGCAAAAAGAAAGAAAGAAAAATAGGACGCATATTTTGAGGTTGATATGTATAGAGACATTTTTAAAAGGTAAGCAGTTTTTCTAATTAAGTCATTCCCTAGTGTATCTAAGTTAGAAAGACAAAGGAATTCTGTATTTTTAAGAAGAAGGTCTATAACACAGATGAGAGGCTATTGACTAGAAATATAGATATTCAAAAAGATGATCCGGACCAGAGGAAAGGGAGAGACAGAAAATGAATGACAGAGAGGGAATGAGCACTGAGGACAGGTTGTAAAAGTGGTGAGAGGAAATGGGGTCAAGAGCACAGGTGGAAAGATGAACCACTTCTACTACTAGTAAAAAGGAGGGGAAATCGATGATTGATGATAGTTAGAAAATTTGACTAATGGAGGAGTGGGAATAGAGAGACCACAGGAAAGGTTTGGAAGGAAGGTCATGTTGGATGGCCTCAATATTATCCAAGAATAGGCCAGATGACCTATTAATTGGTTGGGGAGAGGAGGAATAGGGGAAGAAAGGATTTGGAATAGACATTGTGGAGAATAAAGAGTTGTTAAAGACAGGCAAGGATTGTTTGGGTCCAAATGAGGTTATATATTTATATGTTTATGGTGGTAAAGAATCAGTTCTGTTGATGTCAAACCCAAGGTGATAGAAACTTTTCCTGGCACATAGAAATTCAGTTCTTTAGGTGCTTGCAGATCTGTTTGTGGCAAGGCTGTGTCTATTTAGAACAGAATTTCTGCAGCGATGTGGTTTAGAAATCTAGGGCAGTGGAGAGACTGAAAGAGGCAATAGCAGACTTGATGTAATGGGGAAAAAACACTGAGCTGAGGAGTCTCAGCTGTCACTGACTGTGTGATGGTGAACAGCTCCCCTCCCCTCACCTGTTTGGGTCTGATTCCTCATCTATATAAGGGATCAGATGAGTGCTTCCTAAATTCTTTTCTAATTGTTATGGTTCACCCAGCCAGTGTGGAGGCAGCTTGCTGGGTGGGGGTTGGGGAGCAGTGGGGGTATTTGGTAGGAGTCTCTGCTAAGTGGAGGATCAGAAGCCTCTTATTTATCCAGGCCTATGTATCCAGCACTTTCCCCTGGTTCTGTACCAAAATTCAGGAGGGAAACAAAGCAAAACAGTTCAATTGGGAACTGATGAGCTGATCAATGCTCTCAATTTAGCTCTTTAGCTCAGAGACCCAAATTGAAAACTGGATGGCCATAGTCTCCAATGGGCTGCTGCCGGTGGCACTTTCTGTGATGGTTCAGCCATTCTGTGATGAGCAGCACTTTGAGAGGGGTGGAAAGCCAAGGAAAACATTGTGTTTAAGCTGCTGAGTGTCAGCCCTTCTGGAGCTCCTCATGGGGACCATGGAAATTCATTTCAGTTAGCATTTTAAATTCATAGGCCCATAGGGCTGAGAGGAACATTCGGAGGCCATCTAGGCCATTCTCCTTTGTCCAGATGGGATAATTATGAAGCCTACTCAAAAGTGAAACTTTTAAGAAGAGAAATGGAAAATTCACTGGACCCTAAGCCCCAAACTCTACTCTCATAAGATAGATGACCTCATCTTTTCTGTTAGGGAAGAGATTGATATTTCCATAACTCCTTTCTTCTCCATTTCACAATTCATTTGTTCGTTCCCACATCCTCTGTTCCTTTCTTCCTGTCTTATTCTTAATGTCGATATTGTCCCTACTTCTTGCCAAGGCTAACCCTTCTCCCTGAATCTTTGACCCGATCCTTACCTGCCTCTCCAAGGACATTGATCCATTCATCATCCCTCTTTGTCTTCCACATTCAATTCCTTCTTCTCCATTACTTCTTTCCCCTTTGCCTACAAAAATGTTTGGTTCTCCCTTACTCTTAAGAAAATCACAAAGCTCTCCTTTGACACTTCTATCCCTTCAAGCTGCCACCCACTCTCCCCGTCCTTTCCCTGTCAAACGTTTCAAGACTATTCTTTACTTTTCACTTCCTATTTTCCCTTCAGCTTCTTATAATCTGACACCTCTACACAGCTGCTTACTCAGAGGTACACAGAGAAAGTGCCTTGTATTGACTTATCTGTATTTCTGTTTTACCCATGTAGGAGAGTACTAGGAGCTTTTTATTTTTATCATTGTTTCCCCGGTATTTAACACATAGTAGGTGCTCAATACTTGTTTCTTGGGTTGAATTATAAAATTATTCGCTGTTAGGGGTGATATATGTATGTATGTATACATGTATACATGTGTGTGTCTTCATATTCCCTACAGTGCCTAGCATAGTTCCCTGAATGCTCAATAAATATTGAATTTGTTGATTGTGGGGGAAATTTGTAAGCAAGAATTGTTTATTTTTAAAGGTTCTTTAACATACTTAGGGTCTTATTCTTTACAGATGGGCTTAACCCTTCTACTCTTAAAAACTCAAAGGCATTGCAACTTTCCCAGAAGAAGTTCTTAGAGGAAAAAAAAAGCTCTTAGATTAGACAAAACACCTATTGAGTATCTTCTTCATGTAGGTTACAGCTCTAAGCACTAGGAATGCAAAGATGTCATCTTTGCTCTATTCCTAACATCTATCTTCAATCCTTACTAGTAAAATTAAAACACATTTTCTCTTGTCCTTTTCTGACTAGTGATGAAGAGAAGCTGGTCACGACCCATCAATCAATCAATAATTATTAGATCACTTCTCAGCCATCTCTTCTGGAGGTCTTCCAGCAGAGGATGAATTAACAATTGTCAGATTTGTGATAGAAGAGAGTCTTATTGAAGTATGGCTTGAACTAGATGGCCTCTGAGGTTCCTTCCAGCTCTGAGATTTTGTGATTCTCAGATTCTCAGGCTCATTAATACCAAATTCTTGAATATTTTTCTCCTCAAAAGTCTTGACTACAGACCATTTTATCATTTTTGTTTCTTCCCTCCAAATCCATCTTTCTGTACTTTGTCCATTTTGGAATACACGCATGCACATGCACACACACAGACAGTCACTCACTCAAGATTCCAACAAGATTCTGACCATTATATACTTGTTACTATACTTGTTATATTTGTGTATACTTATATTTGTGTTACACACGCCTTTTAAGAATAGTGCTACCTTATATTATGATTCTTTCATGGTGAATTATGATCCTGTAATACACATTATACTCATGCTTAACCAGTTGTTTTCTACATTGTATTGGAAGACAGAATTATGGTCGAAAACCAAATGAAATTAGATCATATCTCATAACCCAGATTGGTTTTACCTACTTTGTTTCCATGATTATAGGATACTTTCTTTTCTTTTTTAAAAAAATTATTTATTTTTAGTTTTCAACGTTCACTTTTATAAGATTTTGAGTTCTAAAAATGTCCCCCTTCCTTTCTACCCCCTCCCCAAGATGGCATACAATCTGATATAGGCTATGCATGTACAATCATATTAAACATATTTCCACATTAGTCATGTTGTGAAAGAAGAATCAGAGCAAAAAGGAAATACCACAAAAAAGAAAAAAACAAGCAGAGAGAGAGGAGAGAGGAGAGAGAGAGAGAGAGAGAGAGAGAGAGAGAGAGAGAGAGAGAGAGAGGGAGGGAGGGAGGGAGGGAGAGAGAGAGAGAGAGAGAGAGAGAGAGAGAGAGAGAGAGAGAGAGAAGTATGCTTCAATCTGCATTCAGACTCCATAACTCTTTCTCTGGATGTGGATAACATTTTCCATCCATTCATTGCTGAGAAGAGCTAAGTCTATCAAATTTGGTCATCACAGTGTTGCTGTTACTGTGTGTAATATTCTCCTATATCTTCTCACTTCACTCAGCATCAGTTCATGTAAATCTTTCTAGGTTTTTCTGAAATCCATCTATATAGCAGATTATTTTCTAATGACTAATTGGAAAATGCTGATGAAAAAAATTTCCTTTGCCCAGAGTGGAGTCTGTAATTATAGGCACCAAAACGTGATCTTGTGTTACTGTGACCAGATTAAAGTTCTGTATGAAGAAGCACAGAATAATGTGTCTTAAGTATAAGAAAATTCATTAATATTTTATTCTGTTCTTCCCCTTATGAAACTTTAATCTTAATTACCATTAGGAGTCAACTCTATGCTCCTTCCAATCCATGATTTTGATTTTGCTGCTGGTCTCAACACATGGGAATGGTTTTCCAGCAGGTGTACTCCCCAATAGAAGAATATCCTCCACATATTCCCTTTAACAATACATCAAATGGATAGACTAGTCATAGATTGTGTCTAAACTTTCAAAATTTGTTTGTAGTTTCAGCAAGAATACCTTTTAGTGGTAATGAGTCTCACAAGTTTACCACTCATTGTAATAGTACTTCCTTTACTTTTTCAAAATTCCTTTACTTGGAGCTTTGAAGAAAGACACAGAATCATTCATACATTTGCAGCAAACATTTAATTACCTTTTGTGTATGTAACCCTGGGCTAGATGCTATGGGAGACACAAAGAAGAAAAAGATGCTGTGTCTACCCTCAAAGAGCTTACAATCTAGCAAGGGCGTTGACATAAGTAGCCATAAAACAAATTAGAATATGACGAGTGCAAAAAGAAGCATAATGTTCTACAGGAGAGTTTAGCATTCCAATATTTTATCAAAGACAAAGCCTAACCACGTTTCCCCTATTAGCTATATTTCTATACACTTCGGTTATAGCCTTTCTCAACTGCTTCCTTTGCAAACTGAAGAGTTCTGAGGTTTTCATTCTGAGTTTCATAAAACAGTTTGCCTACCTCCTTATATCTAGTGACTTCTCTAAGTGACCAAAGCCAATGTATGCTTCCATCCTGACCTCCAAGTTGAAGGTCCTGATCACATACCCCTATAAGGGGAAGTTGACAAACAAGCTCTTTATATATCACCTAAATGTTGGTGTGATCCAGACCCCAAATAAAGCCATGTAGACCACCATTTAGTCTATCAGCTCATGTTAATATTATAAAGCTGAGGGGGCGGCTAGGTGGCGCAGTGAGTAAGAGCGCCGGCCTCGGAGTTGGGATGACCCGAGATCGAAACCGGCCTTAGAAAATGAGCACCCCCACATAAATAATGACTAGCCGTGTAACCTTGAGCAAGTTACTTTACCCCAATTGCTTTAAAAAATATTATAAAGATGAGGAGGGGGGCATGAGAAGAACGTAGGGGTCAAGTTACTTAAAGGACATATGGTATTGAAGCCTTAGAGAGAAAAAGAAAGAATACCTCTTGTAAACTTCTATTATTATTTCAGAAACAAAAAGAGGTTGGACAGAGAAAAATATTTTTTTTCAAAATACACATTGAAATGTGACTTCTTTCATTGTCCAGTTGATAAATGATCAAAGGATATGAACAGGAAGTTTTCCGAGAAAGAAATTAGAGCTATCTATAATATATAAAACTATCTAAATCATTATTGATTAGAGAAATTCAAATTAAAATAACTCTGAGGTACCAGAACTGATCCAACTACTCTGGAAAATAATTTGGAATTGTGCCCAAAGTGCAACCAAACTTTGCACACCCTTTGATCCAGCAGTACCACTGTCAGGAAGTCTACATGCCAAAGAGATCATAAAAAAGGGGAGAGGACTTACATGTAGAGAAATATTTGTAGCAGCTCTTTTTGTGGTGGCAAAGAATTGGAAATTGAGGGGATGCCCCTCAATGCATATGAATGTATTATAATATTATTGTGATGTAAGAAATGATGAGCAGGTGGATTTCAGAAAAACCTGGAAAGATTTACATGAACTGATGCTAAGTGAAGTGAGCAGAACCAGGAGAACATTGTACACATCAATAGCAGCCTTGTGCAATGATTAACTATAATAGACTTAGCTCTTCTTAGCAATACAGTAATCCAAGACGATTTCAAAAGACTAATGACGGAAAATGCTAACCACATCCAGAGAAAGAACTATGGAGTCTGAAAGCAGATTTAAGCATACTATTTTCACTTTTTTTGTTTTTTCTTTCTTATGGTTTTCCCCATCTGTTCTTATTCTTCTTTGACAACAGGACTAATGTGGAAATATGTTTAATATGATTGTACAGGTATAACCTATATCAGATTGTTTGCTCTCTTGGAGAGGCGGAGAGGAGAGAGGGAGGGAGAAAAATGTGGAACTGAAACTTTTACAAAATGAATGTTAAAAACTATTTTACATGTAATTTTAAAAACACTATTAAGGGAAAAACATAAATGTGGCTTTCGGATTGCTTAAGGTTTGTATAGGGCTACTTTGAACAATAATTACTCCATAGCTATATGATCTTCTAATATTTACTCCATAGTACTTATAAACGTAGCTATCACCCAGTTACAGTGCATTAAACATGGCCTATGGATATACTTGCTCAACAAAGTCAGTCCTCTATTGAGAACTCTTTGTGCATGAAGATGCACATTTCACGACATCTAGAGCCTCTCAGCAGTAGGAGAGTGTCCTGCTATAGTGAGTCAGCCAGTTGTCACAAACTAGGAGTCATGGGATTCTGGTCTCCTAGGAGCCATGGCATTTTTTCTTTGGTCCACTTAACTCTAGTTTCTAACTGACTGCCCTGAGTCAAGGTAAAGATTGGGGATATGGGGTATGTTTGTGCTTGCCCTCTCCTAAACCAACTCAGCAGTCTTGCCAGATGTAAAAGTTGATTCTGGGAATCCTGAATCTTTAATCTTTGAGAAATGTGTCTTATAGAGACCCAACACCCAGTCAGGAAAAAAAAAAAAACCTTTAGGACTTCCCTATTTCCACAGATTCATCATCTCATTAGCTTGGATCCTCCTTCCCATTGCATATATTGCTGCCCATGCATACTCTCAACCTAAGCGATGCTTGTCCGTGACCTCCCACAAATTCTTCGTGGAAGATCTACCAAATGGCCTAGAAACCTTCTTTTAGATTTTTTAAAAGAACATTTCACGTGTACCAGTACTGTATCTGGGGAAATAATCACCAATACACCATCAGAATCTTCTAAACTCTCAAAGGAATGCTGTTATAGAAGTGAAGATCTTCCACTAAAAGGGCTGTGGGCAGTATGACTAATGTGGAAATATGTTTTGTTTAACAAGATTGCACATTTATAATCTATATCAGATTGCTAGCTGTCTTGAAGAAGAGAGCACAGAGGAAGGGAGGGAGAGAATTTGGAACTCAAAATTTTTTTCGAAAGAATGTTAAAAATTGTTTTTATATGTAATTGGGGAAAATGAAATATTTTTAAAAAAAGAATAATTTCTCAAAGAAGGGCATTGTAGATACAGAGCTTCAACAATTGGCCATCAGTAAACAACATATATTGATTATACACTTTGTAAATGGCACTATACTTGGCAGTGAGGTGGGATAGAAAAGAAACAGAGATACATCTCCTTCCCTGAAATAATTTTTTAATTAGGGAAATAAAACACATACATGAAAAGAAAAGAAAGCAACATGTAAAGCATGAATGAAATACAAACTGTGTATACAAGCACTACCCAGACATTGAGTAATGATATGATCATGATCAAACCAAGTAAACAGAAGAAGGCTTTCCTGAGGTGAATTTTGAACTAGCTTTTGAATTGGGAGAGGGGATGACTTGTCGGGGAGAAGACAGGTAGGAGAAAGGCATGTGAAATGATCTAATTAGGATCGGCAATAAGTCGGTTGTGAATGAAGCACAACAAATAGATTTACTTGGTTAGGGAAGAGAATCTCTGTTCAATAAGTCAGTTGATGTTATTTGGGTGGGATAACAGCTGCAATTACCTTTGGACTTCAAAGAATAGTCCTGATTAGGGCTACCCCCAGATAGTCTATATTAGCAACCCTTGGTTTCAATCAGAGCAATTCAGCCAGACCACCAAAGCTGGCCGAAGCTATCCTAAGTAACCCGAACAACTGAGGTCACTGTTTATATCCATTTGCCAAACTGAAGTGGAACATCATTGAATAGGGTGCTAGATGCATCAAAGAAAACCATTCTCTCTTGAACTTCATTTTATGGAGTGTTTGAGGATGAGGTGGCTTTTACAATGAGAGAGAGTGATACTATAGTTCTTTTGGCAATTTAGTTTTACTCTCCTACCTCTGAATTACTACGATTGGATTTGCATTACCCTTTATGCTCAGAATCACAGGAAAGGGAGCTCAGAGATAATTTGGCCCAATCCTCTCATTCTATAGATGAACACCTTCTTTTTCCTTTTCCCTTTCCCTCTTTTCTTTCCCCCATTTTCCATTCCTTCCTCCTTTCTTTCTTTTCTTCCTCCATAAAATCCAGACCGATAAGTGAGAGAACATGGCAAAGGTTGGAAATCACCCCCACTTCTTTATCCCCAACCCAAACTTTGCTTGAGGTATAAATTTACTGAAAAAAAGACTTTATTAATTGGCTAAGGTTTGGGTGTCATCAATGTTAGTCAAACTCACATGAAATATATCTTGGTATCTGATATGGTTCATGATACCTGTTATATATGGAAAATCATAGCATCATAGGCATGGATGTTGTTGAGCCCCTAGTTTTTCTGTTAAGTAGGATAATGTCTAAAATATGTAAAATATAAAACAGAAGCACCTTCCCTGTTCACTTCAAAAATGGCAGAAAATAATATTCCCCGGGATCTGAGTTGGAAGGGCTCTAGGAAAACATCTAGTTCTCTCTTCCCTTTCCCCCAGCCCATACCTGTCACCCTCTCCCCGCCACTTCATTCTATAGGAAAGGAAACTTTGAATCAAAAGTGACTTGCCAAAGACAGAAAGGCAGGTAATAGCAGAACCATGATTCTAACTCATCTTCGAACATGAATCCCAACATTCTTTCCACTATACTATTGTGCCTGTGATTTCATCCAGTAAAAGCCACATGCGAAAATCAATATCCCTCCTAATGGGAGGCTAGGGATCCTCTCAAACACCAGAAAAAGAGGGAAAGCAAATCCTCATTCTAAGAAGCCAGGAAAGAAAGCACCTACAACAGCCAACCACGACTCCCTGGTTCCATATGTTAGCACTCATCAAAGAGTGTGAGGGTGGAGGTGGCAGCTTGTGGCTGTGGGCTTTTAGTCCCTAATGCTTAAAATGTCTTAGTGGGATGAATGAAAGAATTAGCCTAAGCTCTGATTTTTTTTTCCTTTTTACTTTAGTAGGCTTAAGGAAGACTTGTAATGACCCTCTGCTCTCTGTGACTCCAGTGTGTGAATTTTAATCACCTTCTTAAAGGGATGAAGAAGAATTACACCTCCAACTGATGGCATAGATCTCAATTGTCACAACTCAACAACCCAGCAGTCCAGCAACCCAGTGGCTAGAGCCTGGTAGTGCATCCATAGAGCGACATTTCAGGAGAATTCTAACTGGGAACAGTCTTAGGCATATTATCCTCAATATGAATATGTAATCACAACAAAGCCTTCATGGCTACAAGAGAACTGTCAAGGTCCGGTAAAGAAAAATTTGAATTTGTGGAAGGAATTGAAAAGCTTGTTTTTTGTATTTGTTATAATTGATTCCACTAATCAGCTCTTTTGTTTTAATTTACCAGCTCATCTAATTGTCTTTTGTCATTTTCTTTCTGAGACTTGACTCAGCTTTTTTCTAGATGGAAATTTTTGACTTTATTGATGGGAACTCTTCAGGATTCATTCTTTCTTTTCTGAAGTTCTTAATGAGAAAAGCAAACACTTATGTAGCACTTTAAGGTGTACAAAATGTCTGCTGTATATCAGAAGAGTCACTATAAAGTATATAAGTTTATAAAGTACAATTTCTCTCAGGAGAGATATCAACTCAAAGTCCCTAGCAGTATAGTGTTAGTGAGATGATCAGATCCCTTTCTTTTGAGAATTCTGGTTTGGGTTTTGTTTTTTGTTTTGTTTTGTTTTTTGCTTTTTGGAGGGGGGAAGGCAGGGCAAATGGGGTTAAGTGACTTGCCCAAGGTCACACGGCTAGTAAGTGTTAAGTATCTGAGGCACAATCTGAACTCAGGTCCTCCTGACTCCAGGGTCCGTGCTATATTCACCGAGCCACATAGCTGTCCCTCTTTTGAGAATTCTGAAAATCTAATGGGAAACAAAATAGAGAGAGGAAGAAGGCAGTAGGCCTGGGAACATCAAGACACATTCCACCAACTTTATGGTGTTGTCTCAGATTGCAATGATTTCTGTGTTGGAGTCATCCTCTGTCTGACTATGTCACTGCTCTGCTCAAGATCCTTGCATACCTCTCTGTTGCTTACTGAAGGAAGACCAGATTCCTTTTTCAGGCATCTGTGGTCCTCAACAATCTGGAGACTCTGTGTTTAACCATACATCACCCTGGTCCTTGCCACATACTCTAAGCTTCAAACAAGGTGGACTACTTATTGTGTGGTGCTTCTCCACCTCCATATCTTTGCTTTTGATCTCCCCTAGTCACACCCCACTTTTCTATCTGTTGATATTCTACTCATCCTTTAAAGTTCTGCTCAAATGCCACATCCTCCATGTGGGCTTCCCCAACTCCCAGGCTTTCCCCTTATTATCTTATGTAGACCTTTACTGGCACCTTTCTTATATGT
>WOXC01004838.1:1800000-2115000 GCA_011680675.1 Gymnobelideus leadbeateri | reverse complement strand
TGAAGTGATTTCTGAAGACATTCTTGTCATTCTGAAGATTTTGGGGCCATTGCGCTAAAGCCTTTCCTTGTTAGGGGCTTCAGCTCCCATGATCATGTGGGAAATGCCTTCAATTATCTACGAAAATAGGCCTGACTGGCTCTTTTCTGGCTGCCCCGAGAACGTGGAAAGATGACGGGAATAAAATTCTTGTAAATACATCTCAGCCACAGCACAGGTGGATGCAGACATTTGACAAAACGAGTGGAGAAGAGGGAAACAGCGCGGGAACGCCGTTTTACTCCCAGACTATTGTCATTTTCTTCTGACGTGCCTCCTGTCAGCTCCTTTTCTTTTCCTTCTCTGCTCCTCCTTTCCCTCCCCCATCCAACCTCCACCCGTAGCGTGCCCACCCCCACGCCCTCCACATAACACCAGTAGACTTCCTTTCCTCTTTTTTCGTCCTTTCTGTCTTTTTCCCTCCCTGAGACTATTGTGCTCTGAAGTCTTGGAAGAAATGATTTAGTTTGTTTATACTGCTATAAAAATCAAGAGCAGTTGAAAACTCATAAAATGAAGCGGGCTATCAATCACGCCGCAACATTGTTATTCAGCAGTTACTAACAGAGATGGATAATCCTTAGATTTCGTCCCATTGTTATGACTCTGATGTGTCTTCACATTAACTATTACACATTTATTTATCGACCTGAAAGATACAACAAAGCAGAATATATGAGCGAGTGCAGGAGCGGGTGTGTGTCTGCGTGGCTGGAAACTTGTTCGAGAGTGTGGAATTCGTGCCATACACAATATCTACCCATCTATACGCACACTTGTGGAGATGGTGTGTTCCTCTCTCCTTTTCCCAACCGAGTGCAGCCCTGTCCTATATCCCTCTGTCCCCACCTGCTCCCGGGTGACAGAAACCCTTTTTTTCCTCTGGTCATTCTCCCAAACGAGCACATCTTCCTATTCTTATTTGAAAAAACAAACAAAAAATAATAATAAAGAGTAAGGCCATTCTTCTTCTCCTTTACACCCCCCCCCCCGCCCTTTCCACGGTAGCTTGCTCCCAACACCCAGCTTAAGATCTACACCTTAAGAGTTGTAAATGACCAGCAAGCCCCACACTCGTCGAAGAAGAAACGACTGGCTCTCAGAGGCACTGGGAGGCGCACTGCAGCCAAGACCCCACTGTCCCCCCAAGGGCTAGCGTGGGACTGGGCCCAGTTTTCCTTCCTGGCAACTATGCCTCCGGGCAATGCAGGGCACTTCTCCGGATTCTTCGTGGCTGGGGCTTCTACGGTGCTGGTGGCCGCAGATACGGCTCCCCGATCCTTTCTCTCCTTTCTCTCCCTATTTATTGGGGAAGGGCGGGGTAAGAGGAGGTAAAAATCAAGGCCAGTTTAAAAAAAAAAAAAAGAGGGCAACCTGGGAGGGACACTGAGCTGCTTGGGGGGCTCGGCGGTTATCTAACCCGGCAAGCTGAGCTTTCTCTAAAAGTACTCACAGGCACACATTCCACGAGGGGAGGTTGTTGAAACTGAAACAATGAGTGAAAAGCTTCCACCCAAATAAACAGTTGATAGGCACTGTTACTCAGAGACCAGCTTGGGTTCGATCTCCATGTCTGTGTGAGCTCGCGTGTGTATGTGTTTTTCCCTCTCTGTATCCCCAGCTTTATAAAAAGATGCAGAGGCAGCAGGACGGCCGCGGCCCTGCCGGCTGGTTCAGGGGAACCGCCTGCCATCTCTGTAAACTGGAAATGAATAAATGTGGTTGAGGCCCTGAACACTCTCCTGCTAAGAGTGAGCAAGGGAGCGCGCGCGCGCCTCCGAGGCTGGGGGGTGGGGTGGGCAAAGTGTAAAGACAGGAGGGTTTGGGGGGGAGGGCGGATAAGGGAACAAAACTGCCCCAGAGTTCGCTCTGTCGCCTCCTTTGTCTCCTCGATCAGTCCCTGTCGAAACACATACTGGAGGAGATACACACACGCGTACGCACACACACACGCACGCACGCACACACACACACACACACACACACTCAATTTCTCTCGCATCTGGTCGAAAGCAGCATTTTCAATGTTTTGTGTAAGTCAATTGGACGGCGAACAAAAAAAGCCATTTGCTCGGTATTATTTAAAACAGACTTCATAGGACCACCCTTTTGTGGAAGCTTTATTTGCACTAAATGAATAATCTTAATTGCTTCACTTTCGAATTAAAAATCAATGTTAATCAAGTTGGGAGTAGTAAATATCCGTTTTCATTGGGCCTGGGTAGAAGGCATTTTTCTTGTTTTGCAAATAAAAATACAAGTCAAATAACTTTAAAGGGGCATTATGTTCTGCTACAAATACAATTGAAACGGATTGTTTAGGAGCGGATCAGAAATGGTACAGAATTTTGCACTTAATTTCCTCAGTTATCATTTACAATAAGACCCTCTTGGCTTGACAGCCAAGTCTAAACAGTAGTAAATTAGTACAAATTTATACTGATTTTACTCTAATAATCGTAATAAAAGCTTATAGATTTGGCACTAATTACATAAATGCCTAATGATCTTGAAAATTACTCTGGTTAGAAATATATTACTAATCTAAACTTTGTTGTTGGCTGGCTTTGAAAAATCAGAACATTAGAAATGGTTCGCTTCACTTGTGCAAAGCACTTTAAATTGTTCAACTAGTTTAACATATTCAAGAGGAAAATAAAAAGCCTTTAACTTTATTTACGGCCTTAAATGGAGTTTGGGGAAAAGCTGAACTTGAAAACTTTCACCAAAAAGACCCCCTACTCCAGTCCTGGGGGGTGAGGGGCCAGAGTAGGGGAGGTGTTAAAATTTCAGTCAGGACCAGGGAAGAATTGGGGAGGCGGAGGGGGATGGGGGAAAGGGCTAGTGGGAAGGCTTGTGTTAGCTCAGCGCTGACCCTTGGAGGCCCTACGAACTGAGTCTGGGAGCACCGAGGAGCATAAAGCCTGAAAAACAGCGTGCCAGCTCCGCTCACTGAGGAGGAGGGAGCTGGGCTGGAACTAGTGTTCTGTAAGCTGGAGGAGAGTAGGCGCATCCTCTCCCACCTTTCTCTCCGGACCTCCCAGTCCCGACCTCAGGTACAAGCCTAGGGATAGAGCAAGGAAAAGTTGCGACTCGAGTCTCTGGGGAACTCCGAGTCTCTTGCCTTCGACCTCCCCACGTCTCCAAGTTCCTGCCCAAAAAGTGCGTTTGGACTCAGGCCCCTGGAGTCCAAAAGTCCCCCCACCCTCCACCCCAAACACCTCGCTCTCCGAATCTCCTCCAGTTTATTGGGTTGGATTTGTCAAGTCATTGAAGGGTCATTCTCGACAGGATCTCTTTCCCCCTGCACCTCATTCACACATCCCCTGGTCTTTCCTCCCCACCCCCACCCCCACTAAAAAAAAAAAAGGGTTGGATAAAGAAAAGAAAAAAGGAGCAGGGAGATGGGGTGGGGGGGTGGATCTTGGAGGGAGGGTGCGAGGGAAAAGAAGATGGGATCAGAGAACATGTTGGGAAGAAAAAAAGATAAAAAGTCCAGGCCAGCAGCCCTGAGATGATGCCGTGGTTGCTGCAACTGCAGCTGCTGAGTTTCTGTTGTTCAGTCTGTGTTGCTGCTGCCGCCGCCGCCGCCGCCGCCGCCGCCGGCGCTCCGGGCTGCGGGCGGGCGGGCGGAGTGGGGGACTCTCCGGGCTCTGACATTTGCAGGCTGCCCTCCTGATTGGTCCCCTCGCAGAGCTGCTCACGGGTTCATTCAACTGTTAAGCACCTCCCCGTCTCTCTAAAGGACATTATAATGCAAGAAGCCCCCTTTTTAACCACAAACCGAATTTTCTTTCATTTAGGTGATCTATATATATCTATATCTTATAGCTTATATCTTATATCTATTTTAAATAACTTAAAGCCGCTAAAATTTGGGGGGGAACAGCTTTCGCCCTGGAGCGGTGCGCGATGCTATCTCACGCCGACCTCCTGGACGCCAGGCTAGGTGAGTGTGTTCCTCTCGCCCCGGCAACCAGGAGAAGCCAGGGCAGGAAATTGTCAATTTGTTCCTTATTTTACCTTAATGCGCCCTAAATGGGCTAATTTCTTTAAAAGTAATTGTGCTGCATTAAAGTTTAATTTGATTTAACATCGTCTTTAAAAAAATCTATGGAATATGTAGATTCAAAAAAGGAGTTGGAGAATGTTGCTACTTTTGCTTTTCTTCCTTTTTTCTTTTTTCTTCTTTTTCTTTCTTTTTGCTTTTCATTTTTTTTTCTTTTTGGGGAAGGGGAGAGCTACACCACAGATAATTTGTTTGGGGCTTTTCCCTCCTTTTTCATTTGTTTTAATTTGAGTTTCTCTCTCTCTCTCTCTCTCTCTCTCTCTCTCTCTCTCTCTCTCTCTCTCTCTCTCTCTCCTTTCTCTTGTTCCTCTCCATCTCTCTCCTCCCCTCCCAACTTTAAAAAATAAGGTTAGTTTGTCAAAAATCTGGCAGGATGGAGAAGGCGATGAAACGGAGGCATTTTTTGTTTAGTCTATGCCTTTGGAAAAGAAAAGACAAAATTTACTTTCACAGCCTGGCTCTTCCACTTTCTGGAAGGGGTTCTAAGATCCTGCTGGCTAGAGATTCTTGCCTTTCTTTTCACTGAAGAGAAAAGCTGAATTCTTTAAAGTCTGATTCATTGTCCTAGAAGCCTTGTCAACTTTAGTTCAGTTATATTCATTGGAGGGTTACTGGCTTTTACTTTTTTTTATTACTTAGGTTTTGTTCAATGTGGCTTCCAGTTTCCAAACCCATTCGCATATCTGGGAGGAGATAGGATTAGTTGGGGTTGAGGTTAGGACTGGGGTCTCAATTTGTTCCCGAGATGGAAAGGTTTGGAGATTTTCGTCAGAAGGTGAGAAGTGTATTGGCCGTGGGGGAGAGTTTGCTGCTCTTTGAAATGCAGGTGGGAAGAGCGATGGAGTTATGTTTGGTTTACTGTTGCACTGGGGATGCGGTTTATCAAAAGGGCCTGGGACATGTTTTATTGCAGGGGATGGGAGTGTATTTTATTACAGGAGATACGGAGGTATGTGTTGTTTATCACGGGAGATGGATCTAGAGAGTGGGGAAGGGGACATGAGGTATTAATCCAGCTTGGGTTTCCAGATCGTGGGCTAACGAGGCGAAGATGTTGAGAACTTTGATGGGCCGGCTGGCGTTGACGCTGGTAGCAGTCAGGCCTTGATGGGCGGAGAGAATAGGAGGTTTCGATAACTGGGGTAAGAGAGTTAGGAAAGGGGTCCCTGTCTCGGCCTCTTGGGGAAGGTAGTGATGCCATTTCCTTTACCTCTTCAGGTATGAAAGATGCCGCCGAGCTTTTGGGACATCGGGAGGCGGTGAAGTGTCGGCTGGGCGTGGGGGGTTCCGACCCTGGGGGTCATCCGGGAGACCTGGCCCCCAACTCGGACACGGTAGAGGGAGCAACACTTCTCCCGGGAGAGGACATCACCACGGTGGGCTCTAACACGGCCTCACTGGCGGTCAGCGCCAAGGACCCGGACAAACAGCCGGGGCCACAGGGCGGGCAGAACCCCAGTCAGGCTGGACAGCAGCAAGGGCAGCAGAAACAGAAGCGCCACCGCACTCGTTTCACCCCCGCGCAGCTCAACGAGTTGGAGAGGAGCTTCGCAAAGACTCACTACCCGGATATCTTCATGAGGGAGGAGCTGGCCCTTCGAATCGGCCTCACCGAGTCCCGAGTACAGGTATGTGGGGCCTTGGGGATTGTACTGCTTTTTCCTACTGGGGAAGTCAAAGGGGGCAGAAAGTGGAGAAAGGTGATCTCTTGCTCTCCTCCTCCTTCCTCCATGGCTGGTTGCTAAACTGCCTACTGGAATCTAGATCGGATTCTTTCCTCATCCACTCCGTGTCCGACTCAGAGTCACCACCTTAACTTCCCAACAGGCACAAGACCAGGAATTCACTCACAACCTGCCCTCGGTCCTTTGTCGTGCGTCCAAAACATACTTTAACGTCTGAAGATAGAAGTGCGGGTCTTTCTGAATTCAGTTCCATCTCGCTCCTGTGGAGAGAAAAATCTAGATATTTCCTTCAGGCTACCTAATCAGTTGTCAAAGTCTTACTCTAGCTCCAATTATATACACATATCTCCCGTCCCACACTTCCTCACCCCCCACAGAAAATACGAAAGATTTATTTTTCTCTGTGTGTTTCCAGACTGATGCGACAATAAATATGGTAAACACACACACGAAAAGAAAAATACTTGGCCCAGAATTAACTCCTTGTCAAGAAATCATACCCTGGCTTACAAAGAATATATATTTCTATTTAGTAAACTACACAAATACATAAGGACACAGACCCCCAGCTTTGATTCTTCGTCGAGTTTTTGATAGTCTACAGGGATCATGGTAGCAACTGGAAAACGGACCTCCAGACCCACCTTAAAGGGCTTAGGTTTCTCTCTTCAACATTCATTCTCTCACTTTTGAACAACAGCAATTTGTAAGTGATCAGAGACTGAAGAGTCTTGGCAGTAGGCTGTGTATGGTTAAAGAAATAACGCTCACTAACTACCAGGCCAATGGGAAAGCATAAATAACCTAAGAAATTACTGTTATAAGATTCCTGAAATATTTGAAATAAAATAAAAGTCTAATAAATTTCTAACCTAAAAGTAGCGTTAGTTCCCAAACCCCGTCAAGAATGTCATGAAATTTAAGTCATTCAACTCCCCGGTTCTCATTCTCGAGCTCTCCAGGGTGCTGAAAACCGGCACTAAGCCGGGGTATCTTCCCCAGGGTAAATTGAGGTAGTAGGTATCAAATCTTCCAGGCATTTTTCAAACAATCTAAATGGTTCGTTAAACCAAGGTCAGCTGCTTTAAGAAATTTAATTTTAAAAGGTCTCGATTGTTTCAGATATGAATGTTGTCCAGAAATAGAAGAGGGAAAGTGAAGGTAGTCATAACATCGATATACCTTATGTGTATATGTAAGTATATGTGTATGTTCATATACACACACACACATATATATATACACACCTATTACCATATTTTTAAAAAATTGCCCAAATGCATATTTTAATATATAGCAAATGAATGTCGTCAGAGGCCTGAAATGGACAAAATTAATAAGATAGTAGAAAGCACACAACATAATGACGCTCCAATAAATTTAAGTAGTTTTCCTGCTAAACTCTCACAGGCCTGAAGCTACCCTCATTGAAATTACACATTGAAAATCCTTTAATTGCATTGTGCAGTGACAGTACCAAGGCAATTAAAATTTTTTACACCAGACAGACTTCTTCCTAAGTCTAAGTTTGAGCATTTGCAAATACAATTTTAATATTTCTATTAATTCGAAGATAACCAGCTAAATCGGTATCTTGATGTTTCACAATGAGAAGTATGGAGGTTATTTTCACTCAAGAGAAACAGTAACTATATATTATTTTTTGTTTTTAAAATCAAGATACTTTTGCTTAACCTAGCCACATTGATAATTAGTTTAAATTAAAATAGAGATTAGAATCACAAATAAAATATAATTGGACAAGTGACTTTATGAAAAAAGAAAACGAGGTCTATTAAACTTTATTGGGTCTTCCAGAGGTTAATGACAGCGATTTCTATATTAGGAAAGTGATAAGTGAAATAAAATATAAAATATGTAATGGAAACAGTTATTTTCCAAAAGTACACAAAAGAAAGTACGTAGGAAGAAAGAGACAAAGTACTTTAATTGTCTCAGCATAATCTTAAACCAAAGATAATAGCTTTCGACTGCTGATAAAAACAATTTAATAGAGTGGCAATTTCAATATTTTTTAAAAATAATGTTCTGTAGTTTAAAAAGTAATCAGATCAACATAACCTTCTTAATTAACATTTCAAAATGATTAACATTATGTAATGTAATGCAGAAATAATTTATGTGAAATGTATTTACTTCACAATTCACTGTACCATTGCTCCTTGACCAAATTCAAATTAAATAGTAATTGGTTTATGTTTTTATATGATGAGTACTTTATAGTTTTCTTTATAGTTAACAGATTGCTAGTGTTCTTTCAGTATGTGGGCCACCACACTGATTAAAAAAAGATCTAAACATTTAATTTATTGCCATGGTATATGTTTTAAAATGCTTCTGATTCCAGAGCAAATTGTCCTAAATACTATATTTCAACCTACATTTAATTTATATTACACTTCTAGGCAATTATTAAATAGACTTCTACTCATATGGAGACCAATTCCATGTCTGATATGTCTCCCCTTTTCAGGCTGGTGTAATAAAACCATTCCTTTTATAGCATGCCATTATTAGAAACCAATTTCAGAATTATTTATAACCTGGAATGGCTTATTAAGCAGCAATGCGAGAATCATGCAAATTACGCGATCAAATGCAATATAATAAGCATAATCATTAGTCTCTAGCACGGATTAATTAACTTTCAATATTTTATTTACATAAAAACCAAATCAGTGAAATAACTTCAGCACAGTCAGGCTTGCCTTTCAATATTTTCTACGAACCAAAATAATGTGCTGTAATTCCATTGACCGTGTCCCCCAGAATGGCCCCTGTCACCTGCCACATCTTAATAGGGGACAAGCTGAGAGTATTTTCTAGTTTTCTAATGGAATGAGAAATTGCATTTTCTTCCTCTCCCAGCACTATTAAAGTGTAATGAATTCGGCCCAGAGTTCACGGCTGGCTGATCGAAATGAACCTGAGATCTGAGCTTTAATACAGCTCTCCAGATTTCCTACCAAATCTTCACATTAATCATTCGCTGGATTCCAATGAGATCTTCATAAAGCTTTCGCTTCTGGAAAAAAAAAAAAGTAATATCCACCCCCCCCCACTTCTGAGCCATTTATAGCTAGAGAATTAAACGGGCTATATATTTTAAAATACATTTACAGTATGTCTATATTACAGTAACAGCAGATATCATGAAAATAGATTTTTAGATTCCAACCTCCATTAGACCCTCACTGTTGTATTAAGCATTTTCAGGGAATAGTTGTATTTCCAAGAGTACAAAGTTGGCCAGTGCTTACCGGTTAATATATTTTCTCGACTTGTCATCTGTGCATTGTCAAAAATCTCCCTCAGGTTTTCTCTGCATTTTAATCTGTCATGCACTAGTTTTCAACTGGAAACATTCATATTTTTTTAAAACATATGCACCATAGCTTTGAATTGAGGCGATCAAATCTGATGGAGATTCTTTCCAACCTCAGTAAGCCATGAAACCATAAAAGATCTTGCAGCCAACGTTTAACTGTTAACCCTAAAACATAATTGAACACCATTTTTAGATTATTTATGTAATATTTAGTTCCTTGACAGCTGTTCATTTTGCTAATGGCTGATCTTATTTGCTGATGTGCATAGATGGCAGTCGGTGACAAACCACGGAAGATTTCGAATCAGAACCCAGTAGTGTAAATTTCCCTTCCCTCCCCCAGCTACTGGACTTTTAAAAATATTTCGGGATCCTCCAGTCGAAGTCAAGACGAATTTGTAGAGCATGAGGAATTCATCTTGCACTTATGTATTCTCGGAAGAACTGTGAGGAGTAGGGCCATCTATTTGTGTAGTGCGAGTATGTGTACATGCACAGAGAGGGAGATGCAATCACCTTGAAACCAAACACCAGTTCATCCTTGTCTCATACTCTCACTCCTTGCCCTTCCTTCTGCCTCCCCCAAATTGGGGTTAGAATTCAATTCCCAGAGTCAAATGTTTCTCACCGGTTTGTTACAATTTGGAAGTCGACCTTGGGGAACTAGATCTGCAGGTTGCTGCCCAGTTGTCAGAAACTCGGGAATGAATGAAACACGAGGGGTTTCCAGGCCTACTGCAAGTCCCTGAGAAGGAACACTCCAGTCCCCCCCGCTTCCCCTGTAACCTGCTTCCTCTGAGTAACAGGCCACAGACAGCTCAATTCTAGGCCGGCCACATTGATCCTTTTCACTATCAAAGTTTCTGCAGCTTCATTAATCCGTCACACCGCCAACTATCGGGCTGCAGCAAGGACGAAAAGGACCCTCTCCAAGGAGGGTAAGCAGTCATCATAGTAAATGGGACAGAGATGAGAGAAAAGTAACAGGGGATGGTCTGGCTACCAGACTCCATCCAAAAGGCAATTTTCTGAACCGATCATCCCTTATCTGAATTTTATGAGAGTGAGGAACTCCAGATTGCAAAACAGTTCGGTACTGGAACTTCAGAGCATGTTTACAGGTAGATTAGGGGTGTTCTGGTGGCCCTGTGTCCAAGTTACGTTCTTCAGGTAGAACAATGACAGGTACCTTTCTGGAGGACAATCCATTAGTGGTTGAGGGTAGACTATGAATACAATTATCAAATTATGTCTCCTAAATTCTATATTAAACTCTATCAATCTTACACCTCAATCACATTTAAAAATATTTCCACATGGTTAAAAATGTCCAGATAGCATAACCAAAAATCTTCCAAGCATCAGTTGCCCTTTGGATTAAATAAATATAATCATAGTTAGTAAACCCCAAAATAAATATCCTAAAATACAAGTATGATAATTAGTATAGTGACAATTCCCTACCGAATCCTGATGCCATTTTAGTGACTTTGGCATCTGTACATCAACAACTGATTAAAGGCTGAAATTCCAGGAGCAACTAATAAGAAACAAAAGTCCTCCACTTTTGTTTGGGGTATTATTTTCACTAATCAAATGTTTTTCATTGAGAAAGAAAGAGGTTTGTCAAAGCAAAATCACATATTATTGACAACTGGTGCAAGATTGGATCACGACCCTCTTTTATTTGCAACATTGGAGGGACAAATTTACTTTCATCCAATGACAAAGGAGTGACTTTAAGGAACTGAAGCTAGGCTTTAGCTTTTGGAACCCCCTACCTAGTTCAAGAAAAGAGTAGGAACCTGAAGGCAAATCAGTTTAGAGGCTCTGAAAATAGATTACAGGACTCTAGAGAACACTTAGAAAAGGTGCAGTGGAAGTGGTTTGAGACAGATGTAGACTAGGTGGAAAAGCTTGGGGCAGTGGCATCAAACATTGGGGCAACTTGGGGACACTGGAGGTCACAGTGGTTACACAAACAATAATGTGAATCAATGGTACTTACTTTCCCATACTAAACCTTGCTTTAACCTATCCATCCGTTCACTGCACGGTTAGACTATAAGGATTTTTCTTTTGTTCTTTGTATCTGGCCATTGTCGCCCATGGTATCTTTTTCTGTCTTTCAAATTTTAAGTGTCTGAGTTTTCCGGAAACGTAATACTATGTATAACCATAACCTTACATTGTGTTAGAAATGTATAGCTACAACCTTCTATTGCGTTAGAAACATTGTATAAACATAGATTTACATATGGTTTTCAATATATACAGCTAAGGAATATAAAAATGTCCCATACAATATACTCTTTTTCTACGTAGATCTATATAACACAGGGCTCTTCCGTTCAAGCATGTCTTTTATGGAGCATGATAGATATGCTTTGTGCATACGTTCGCACATACCATAGATGGCATATAAAGCCATCTATGTTATAAAGACACACGTCCTCATAAGGCAGGGTACAGGGGTCTGTATTTATTATATTCACGGATACTAGTACCAACAGAAATATGCCTGCATGGATAATGTGGGGTCGTGTCTAGTAGAGAACCTAAGCACTGTGTAAGTATTGTATTTCACAAAAATGAAGGTGGGGGGAGTGAAAATAAGGAGGGGGGGGGAATCAGAAATTATGTTCCGTGTGGCTCTTGGTATTTTCAGTTAAATGCCCCTTTGCTTTTCTTTGTATCCTCAGAGCTTAACAAGGTGCTTGGCACATGTAGGCTCTTAATAAACGTTTATTGACTGACCGACCCTTGACCCCATGACTCACCTAGTCCCATCTCCCTGAACTGGGCTGCTGGACGCGGGTCTGGTCTGTCTCTTCCTGCCCTGCTGGCGGCCTCGCTAACTTTGGTCTCTGTCTCTGTGTCTACCTGTCCGTCTCCCTTCCCTCCCCCGGTGTGCTTGTGTCTTCCCCTATCTAAATCATTCCCCCCACCCCTCTCCAACCCGACCCCCTTGCAGGTTTGGTTCCAGAACCGCCGCGCCAAGTGGAAGAAACGTAAGAAGACGACGAACGTTTTCCGGGCTCCCGGGACGCTGCTGCCCACGCCGGGTCTGCCACAGTTCCCCTCGGCCGCCGCGGCCGCCGCAGCCGCAATGGGGGACAGCCTGTGCTCCTTCCACGCCAATGACACCCGCTGGGCAGCGGCTGCTATGCCGGGCGTGTCGCAGCTGCCGCTGCCGCCCGCGCTGGGCAGGCAGCAGGCCATGGCGCAGTCTCTGTCTCAGTGCAGCCTGGCGGCCGGGCCCCCGCCCAACTCCATGGGCCTGTCCAACAGCCTGGCGGGTTCAAATGGCGCCGGGCTGCAGTCTCACCTCTACCAGCCCGCCTTTCCCGGTATGGTGCCCGCCTCCTTACCCGGCCCGAGCAATGTCACGGGCTCGCCCCAGCTCTGCAGCTCCCCGGACAGCAGCGACGTGTGGCGGGGCACGAGCATCGCGTCCCTTCGCCGCAAAGCACTAGAGCACACAGTGTCCATGAGCTTCACCTAATGCCCCCTCTCCCCGACCCCGGGCCCAAATCCCGACCCTGCTCTCCTCCTCTTCCCCGATGGCCCAGCAGCACCTCACCCATCTCCTTTCCATTCCTCTGGCCTCCCCCCGCCTCTGCACCTCTCTCCTAGATCCCCCCCATCACCTCTCCTGCTTCTGCTCCCCTCAGTTCCCCAACTCTTCTTTCTCCCCGCCTCCTTCCTTTGCCTATCCCTTGTTCTCCAGTCCCCTCTGCTCACGAGGCCTCCTCGTCCTCCTCTTCCATAAGCTCATCTCTCTTCCTGACTTTTTCTTACTCCCTTACTTCTAACTCCCTTACTCCCTCGCCACGCCACCGCCCCCCACCCCCGCCAAAAGCCAGTTTCTTTATCTTCACCATCTTCCCTCCTACACTTGACCCTCCCAATCAAATCCCTCTGTCCTTTCTCCACTCTAGAATGGTCACCCTCTTTTAGGTAATTTCTTTCCCCATCAGCCTCTCCAAGCCTTTGCCACATTTTCCTCTCAACCCCCACCCCTTTTTTAGTTACGCCTTCTCTTCCTGAAGGATTGTTTTCGCCGTCCGCATTTCCTATTCTCACTATCATGCCTCACCCTCCTTGCCGCCTTTCTGTTTTTTTCTACTTACACTCCCTATACCTTCTCATCACTCCCCCTAAGTTCCCTCTCCATTGCCCGCCTCCTTTTCATATTCTCCTTCTTCATTTACCCTTTTACTCTTTCCTGCCTCACTCACCTCTCCCTCCCTTCTCCTAGCACCCCGAGAAATGCATTATTCCCGCCATTTTACTTACCAGGGAGTCGACTCAGGATCTGAAATCAGACACCAATGGACTGGTTTGTGGGCAGAAATACACACACACACACACACACACACACACACAAACACAAACATACACACACAAAACACCTAAGTCACACAAGGACATGCTCAAGGGACAACACAATATTAGGGACTTTTGTCTTAAAGGAGGACAAGTGTCTGCTACGGTCTGCCTCATCTAAGGGCCTAATTGATCTAATTTAATTTCTTCCTGCCTTCTTCTTCTCCTCCTTCTCCTCCTTCTCCTCCTTCTCCTTCTTCTCCTCCTCCTCCTCCTCCTCTTCCTCCTCCTCCTCCTTCTTCTTCTCCTCCTTCTTCCTCTTCTTTTTCTTCTCCTCCTCCTTCTTCTTCCTCCTCCTCCTCTTCTTGTTCTTCCTCTTCCTCCTCCTCCTTTCCTCCTCCTCCTCCTCCTCCTCCTCCTCCTCCTCCTCCTCCTCCTCCTCCTTCTTCTTCTTCTCCTTCTCCTTCTTCTTCTCTCTATTCACCTGCTACCCCACCTTTCCACCCAACTACCTACCCAGCCATTTCTTTGCCTTGCTTCGAAATATAGTTTTCTTGTCTTCTTTTTCTTTTTTTTAAGCACAACAATGTGGGAGGATAATTAGGAAGTTTCTTAACAGGAAATTGCCACTTGGCTAGGAGGCTGGAGCAGACTAAGAGAGTTACATGATACACACAGGAGGGGTGATCTCACCCATTTTGATAAGTATTTATAGGGAAGAATTAAAAAAATGTCCAAGTAATATTTCCTTTTGTAAAAGCAAAAGCCACATCCCTTTTCTGGGTCTTTCAGGTTTGGCTTTCTGTTGGTTTTGTTTGACTTTTCTATCTTTGTTCTTTGCCAGTCTGTCTGTCCCTCTTGGTTGTTTTGTTTGCTGTTGCTGTTGTCCCCACTGCACCTAGGCTAAGGCCACTGGCCCCTGCTGAGGGAGCAGGTCCATGACCAGGCTGGGTGCCTGCACATGGACATCTCCAACCCTGCAACTTTGTACAGAGAAACACAATCAGCTTTTTCTGCATGTGCTGGTCAAATCCAACCCCAGAGAACAGAAGCTATTTCTAAGAATGAACAAACATGTGAAATAGGATGTTTTGTGTAGATAAAGCATTCTTGTTACATACTGGTCAATTTGTGATATGTTTTAACTTATTGTCTGTGCTAATTTATTGAATTTGGTTTTCTTAATAAATGTTTGAGCTAATATAAAGCATATTATTTGACTTTTCCGGACAACTTTATATCAAGTTAAATGTAAATGGATAAAATAAAATCATTTTCAGTATGTGATATGAAGAATTATGGGTTTTGGTTTCTCGTATGAGTAAGTGGTATTGGGTGGCCAGGAAGTGGGGGGCTTCTGGTGCGATTCCCATTCAGATTCTGGGGCCAGAAATCTATCAGCCTTGGTTTGCTTGACCTTTGCATTTGGGGCATTTTACTTAGGACAATCACTATATTCATGTCAATATACTTTGTTTAAGCTTTCTAGTTTCTAGCCTGGAGCATAAATCAAAGGAGATTTGCATGGGAGCAAAGAGATCGATTTGTTAGGAGGGGTCTGGGAACAACAGCTAGATTCCTACAAAGACTGGATTTTCTGGCTCTACCTGTGTCAGATTCAGGAGTGGGGGTTGGGGGAACGCTTTAGGGACTCAAAAGAGTTTCTTCTAGGCGAAGATGTCAGCCTGTTGTCTTGGGCTCAATCATCATGGTGGCAGCAGGTGTGTGTGTGTGTGTGTGTGTATGAGAGACAGACAGAGACAAAGATGTAGGGGAGGACAGAAAGGAAATGGTGGTTTAAAAAAAGAGCATTAATAAACGGATGGACACAAAAGAAAGGGGCTTTGGGATCTCTGGTCTTCAGGAGTGTAGTGGGCAAAAGAGATGAACACTCCTCGCCTTTAGCTTTTCGCCTAAATTATTTAACTTGTTAGGGTTTTGACCACACCCAAGTTAGTCCTTGAGAGCCCAGCTCAGGGGCTCAGGTTTCCCTTTGCCCTTCCCAAGGCCTCAAGTTCTGCTTTCTGCCACTGGCAACCTGCTAAGCATAAATTCTTTTTGTAAAGGATGCCACTGAAACAGCCTTTGATACTTTTGCCTGGGAGGGGCAGGGGCTCCTGGCTGAGAGATATGCTCCTCTTTAATAAAACTACCAACCTAGACAATATTTCACCACAGGGTGCTTTTCTAAGTGCCTAGCATTTTGTGTAATCCAGTTTTGCCCATGGTCTCTTGCCTAGGGACTGGTTACAGTTCTGACTATCCAGTAGTAAATAAACACTGTTGGTTATAGACTCAGATGATGGCAAGCTGTAGTAGGAGGGAGAGGGATGAGTTGGTTTAAAAAAGGAACTTCCCAGCAGGCAGTGTCTTAGAGGCCAGGCTATCCAGAGAGGTCTATGTCACCTAAAAGAACTATACCTTAGGCTAAATCAAATTCTTGCCTTGAAATGTGTAAGGATTCCTAAGAGGTTCTTTCTCCCACAGAAAATTTCTTTATTTAACCACTATGATAGTAAATGCTGAAAACTGTTGCTGTTTCTGAATGCTTCCCCCCCATTTATACTGATGAATTACCTGTGAGCATATAACAGACTTCCTCATTATTACTTAGTTAAGAACCACAAATAGTGAAATATACTAATTTTTTTCTTAGAAGAACCATATTTATTCCTGCTATATACATGTGGATGGGGGGGGCAGGAAGGATGTCTTTAGAAGTTAAATTTGTGGATAAGTCTCACAATATTTCACTTCTCTACTTTTTGAAACATTGTTGATTTAACTTTATCAAGAGACTTCTCATTTTGTCTTTCATTAGGAAAAAGAGACTTAAAATTTTTGCATAGTGGGGGTCATACCAATTTGGCACTTACCCATAATCTTTGATTCTTCAGTAGGTGAAGTACTGTTTTCTTATTTTTACATTTCATCTTGCTACCTAATATCTCCCACCTATGCCAGCAGTAGGCAGTTGTTGTTTTTAGTTGGAAATGATGTGCAATGTGATCTCCAATCACATTTTAAAGATCAGGACAAATCACAGATTGCTTCATCCAGGGAGCATGGAAGATTGTTTACAAGAATGCTAATTTTACAGCTTCTTTATGCTGCTGTAAAGCATAACTTTATGATGTTGGAGTGCAATAAAGAATGGTAAATGGGATCTTTGAAAACATTGGATTTCTCTAAGGCAGGGAAAGTGACAGCTCTGATTGGGAAAAAGGATCCAACTTATGACACTGATGAGAAGCTGCAAATCAACAAAAGTGATAGATGCTTTAAAAGAGCTTTATATTTTGAAAAATAGTAATTATTTTATCAATGTTTTAATGAAAGTACACAGTGCTTTTGACTTGACCCAACTTTGGTATAATCCCTATTTCCTTGGTGATATATTTTCATGTTATGTATCTTGAGCATTTCTAAAGATCTGTGTGTAAGTACATATGTATGCATGCATGTATGTATACACATATGTATACATACATACATACAGATACATATGCAGGTGAGGCCTTCTAGCTGAAACTCTCCAAGTTGACTGAGCTGCTCCTACTTAACAAAGATCAAAAGCTGAAGAATGAACATTTCAATCATTCATTACAGGTTAAATGGGATTGGTTTAAGTATTAAAGGTCTTCTGTCTTTGAGGGAAAAAGTACATCAGACAATAGCATGATGCTTTATCCCATTTTTATTCCTCACTAACCATTCTGACTCAGTACTATTAAAGTTATACAAATAAGTGATTGTATTACATAAAAGAATAAAGAACAAAGCACAAGGAAGAATAATTGAAATGAAGCAGGTAAATAGAAACTGAAACTACCCTTAGTGAACTGTACTTTTTTTTTTTTCTGCTAAGAAGTCTGTTTGGACATTGAATGTTGTTACTAAGGTGCCAGTTCTGTAAATGCCCATTTAGTTATATGATGACTGGCTTATTTGAATATAAATGTTGATCCTGTTTCCTTAAACATAGATTCAGTAAACCTCATGCATGGCATACAGGCAGACTCTAGCAATAATGTTGAACTTGTTGCTTTTAGGGGAGGTAGAAAAGAGAGGATGTAATAAAGCAATGTACCCCACTAAGATGGCAGTTGCTGACTAAAAAACCAGGAGCTGAGCAACTAAGCTCAGGAAGGCAGAAGACAAGACTGTCTGGCTTTGCTGCAATATATTCTATGCCCTCAGTGATTGCTTCTGCTGAAAATGAAAGTGTGTTTTAATTTGTATTGTGGACTTTAAATTTTCATTTTTAGGGTAAAAAAAATTTAGCCCATGAAGATGTGTCTTGTAGTAATGGAGGTAGTTAACCTGTCAGTTGAAAGTATGTAACCTTCCTTTTCTCCTTTTCATGACACAAAGGTAATCTCATCTGAGGGCATTTATGTGAAGAAATAACAGCATGGCATGGTGAAACTACTGGCTCATTAATCCTGGCATCTACTTCCTACAGGGTTCCTTGATTAGTTAAATTCATTCATTGGATATTTCAGAGTTTTTGATTTGTCACCATTGGCTAGGTTCACTGAGTTCAGGCTAAATTGAGCCAGAAGCAATGTTTATTAGTAATTTTGTAGTACAGACTACCCTAATAATTCAGCACAAATATCTCATCTGAAAAATATCCATTCACCCTAGCATCTAATGTGGGTTGCAGCTGTGTTCATAAGGAATTGAAAGAACACAAGTGATTGGGCATGTATTTTCTAAATTATTAATATGATGGCTAATAGCTGTAAACCCATCTTCATATCCGAAGCAGAAATTAAGATCCATTTTAAGCGAGAAAGCACTGGCAAAGGGGTGCGCCTCCCGCCTAGCTGTCTGCTAACTCTCACCAAGCCCAGATGATTCAGTACAGGAGCTATGTCCTGTTTAGCACGCTGCTGTTAAAAGAGGAAACTAGACAAGGCTCTTGTCTTTTCCTCATATGTTTTCTGCTAGATTAGCAGCACACGCTGAAGGATATTCTAAAGGGATTATAGACATGAGTTTTTCTCAAAGGCCTTTCTCTATGTCCCATAGAAGTCATCACCAGTCATGGAGAAGGCACCATTATAAGGTTTGCCCAGGAAACTGCTGCTTTCGTTGGAATCAACCAATACATCAGAGCCTTACCTTTAGAGCTGCTTTGGATTTTCAGCACACTTACAGCAACTATTGATGCCTCACACCAGTTTCTCTGCTTGTTCTGAGCTGAACTAGTTTTCAGTTACTAGGAAAATACATATTTAATCCTGTGAGACACACACACAGTAAGGGCAGCTAGGTGGCGCAGTAGATGTAGTTCTGGGCCCTGGAATCAGGAAGACATCTTCCTGAGTTCAAATCTGGCCTCAGACCTCGGTTGTGCGACACCAGCAAGTCATCACTTGCCTCAGCTCTGTAAAATGAGTTGGAGAAGGAAATGCCAAACCATTCCAGTATCTTTGCCAAGAAAACTCAAATTGGGTCACAAAAAGTTGGACGTTATTGAACAAAAAACAAAACAGAATTATGATGTTTTGTGTGTTTTTTACATTTACAATCTTCATAGAAACTCCAGAAACCCTAAATACTTTTAATTACTAGGCTTTAGAGAATCATGTTAAGATCACCTTAGAAGGATTGAACAGAACATCGCAAGGTGACTTACTTTACCTTAATGCCTCCCAGAAGGGTGGCACCTAAACCAGTTATGAGAGATGGGAATCAGTTATATTCTGAAAAAGATTTCTAGGAAAAGAGGTCAAACAAAAACATGAATTTTTTAAAAAATCTCTAACCTAAATCCCTCCCAGAGTAGTTTAAGCAGAATGGCTCCTTTTGCAAAAAATATGTGCTAAGGCAATAAACCTATAAAATTTCCTCAATTTCTAAGATGCCAAGTAAAATTTCTCTATTATCCTACTGAGAAGGTAAGTTTCCTGAAAATTCAAGCATTGGGAAAGACAAACAGCAGTAGAGTCAGTCACTTATTTTCTCAAAGTACTCCCAGCTCTGTAAGTTGTTTCTTTGTCTACATTTCAAAGAGGACCAATGCCATCAAAGGGTGATGTCTTGACTCTTTAGTGAACTGGGTTTAAGTGAGGCAGAGTTACACAGTTATCAGCCTCACTCACTTTTCCACAGTCTTTCAAGTCCAATGACAAGACAAAATTCAGGATGACAACTTTGCCTATTATCATACTTGGCAGTAAGCTCTTTGGAGGCACTTAAATGGGGATGTAGGGAATACTTTGTTTTCAGTGACAAGGAATTTTCATGCATCTTTGATGGGATTCCATGGATTCTCCCAAAGCATCTTACAAGGGGCAGGTTCTTGTGTGACTTCTGTATCCCATCATGAAGCTCTCAGTTCACTGTGAGCCCACTTTTTTTTTCTGCCCTGAAGACATAGCTCATTACTACATCATGCTCTGCATACTTCCGAGCAGTTGTTATCATGGAATAATTGAATCTTAGAGTTCAAAGGGACCTTAGATGTTCTGCAGGTATTTTAAACTCAGAATATAAAAAATTAAACCCATCATCTTTTCTCTAAAAACTTGCTTCCTCCCCTAACCTTCCCATTTCTCTCTTTTACATAATATTTTATTTTTCCCCAATACATGTTAAAACAACTTTTTTTTTAAAGCAATTGGGGTTAAGTAACTTGCTCAAGGTTACACGGCTAGTTATTATTTGTGTGTGGGTGCTCATTTTCTGAGGCCAGATTCGATCTCGGGTCATCCCAACTCCGAGGCCGGTGCTCTTACTCACTGCGCCACCTAGCCACCCCTAAAACAACTTTTTAACATTAAAAAAGTTTTGAGATCCAAATTCTATCCCTCCCTCCTTCCCTCTCTCCCTTCTCTCTCCTCTCCCTTAGGTGATAAGCAATCTGGTCCTCTCAATCTTTCAGGATCAGCAAATTTTTCATCCTCCCACCCAAGTTCCCCATGTAGTGATCAAGTCAATTCAACCTCTTTACTATATCTTTAGTTTCTCATGACCTCTTGATTCCCAGAACTCTGCCCTATTTTAGGCCTTTGCTCTTAATCAATCATTCAGCAAAAATTTATCAAGTGTCTACTATGTGCTAGGCACTGTGCTAAGCTCTAGGTCATTGGCCATAGATGCCTTTTGGGGCTCCACATCTCCAACCTCTGCCTTCTTCAACCTGATCTCCATACTGCTATTACAGAAATAATCCTGACATACTGTTCTAATCACATAATTTGCCTTTTTTGAGACCTGCTAACCTACAGAATAAAATCCAAACTCATTAGCATGGCAGTCCAGATTCTCTATGACCTGTCCCCAATTTATGTTTTGAGTAATTTCCCATACTATCTTCCTTTGTACAGACATCTTTCAAACTACTCAATGTTCCCTGAACTAGTTCTGTTGTTTCTCATTTCCATGTATTGTTTGAACTGCACCCTCCATCCTTATTAGCCCAATTTCTACTTGTTTAAAACCCAGCTCAAATGCTACTTCCTACACAAAGCCTTCTCTGATCCTCCAAACCAGAAGTCTATAAGTGATTCTCTCTCTTCTCTCTCTCTCTCTCTCTCTCTCTCTCTCTCTCTCTCTCTCTCTCTCTCTCTCTCTCTCTCTCTCTCTGTCTCTCCCTCCCCTGAACTCCCATACTACTTCATATTTGGCCAGTACTGTGGGGACATCAAGGTTGTGGGAGTCACAGAAAAGGTGAGACATCTTTCAACCTGCGTAGCAAATGAGATTGCTGTGCTTGGTCAGTCAGCATTTCATCCCTACACTGAGATTATATGCATTTTGAAGAAAGAAAGAAAGAAAGAAAGAAAGAAAGAAAGAAAGAAAGAAAGAAAGAAAGAAAGAAAGAAAGAAAGAAAGAAAGAAAGAAAAAGAAAGGAAGGAAGGAAGGAAGGAAGGAAGGAAGGAAGGAAGGAAGGAAGGAAGGAAGGAAGGAAGTCGGTACAATCATTGCTTGTGCTTCTGAGACTAATTCCTGATCATCTTGCTGATTATGATGTTGAGTGTGGTTATGGTTATGTTGGATCCATGGGTATCTGCCTTTTCTGTGTGGATCACTGTGTTCTGCTGGTTTGCTGACCACTGTGAGAAAGCACACAGGAAACTAAATGGTATGTCTGTTCTCCCTCTGGATATCTCAAGTCTGTGATCAAGCTGACAGATTGAACATAGTATGGAGGCTGAACAGAAGCTATGCTGCCATCTCAGACAACTCCTGCCATTAGTGCACACAGCAGGTTCAAAAATATGATACTCTCTTTGCCCTTTCACCTCCTATGTTATATTATAATTATTCTTATCCTTTCAAATATCCTTTATGATTTTGTTTTACAAGGCTGATACTGTGTTTTATTTGTTTTTGTATAATTTCCCTCACCTCCCGCCCCATATTCCTCACTCCCTGCAAAGTGCCTACTACAGGTACTTTGCACAGCTGGAACGATAAACTTTTGTGGACTTAGTTCAAAGAATTGAGTTCAATCCATCAATCTATGCAGAAACCACTAGCATCCAGATTCTTTTGGGAGTTCTTTTTGGTGGCCAGGAAGTCATTATCTTAAGGGCCAACTCCAGTTGTCGGAAGGTCTTTCTTATTTTGTCATCTTGTTCCTGAACCAACAGAGGATAAATGTACTTATTTTTCTACTGAGCAGCTTTTCAAATATTTGGTGGTTGTTATTATGTTCCTTACAAGTCTTCTCTTTTCCACGTGAATAATTTCTAATTCTTTAAACCATTCCTCATATGATAAGGTTTTTGGATGAATCAATCGACAAATATTTATTGGTTTCCATTTGAGGAGAGATTATGATGGATAGCACAGAAATATAAGGCACTGTTCCTGCCCGTAAGGAGCTTACAATATAACTGAGAATATGACAAGTACCCATGAAACAGAAAACAATGCAAGATTATATATTATAGGAGTTTTAAATGGTGATGTCCAGATGATTAGAGCAAAAATTCAGAGAAATGCAAAATAAAGGGAGATTGAAATGACCATAGAAGACTTAATTTAGAAGCTGGGTTGGGGCTGGACCTTAAAGGTCCAATAACATCACTTCTTCAGACTTTCTTCCCTTACTCTTATTTCCTTTATTCGTGGATCTTCTTTTCCATATCCTTAAATTGTGTTTTATATTCTCATCTGGGTCATCTCTAAAACAGGAACATGATTCCAGTTTTAACACTAAAATAAAGTTGTTTCTATTCTTCAAATGGAGAAATTGTCCCAATGGGAAGATCAGATATCTTAGATAGCTGGTTATGGAGGCCGGGAGTCTTGGTTCTCAGTCTACTTCTAGTGCTCTGCCACCAGTATTTCTGTTCTCATACTGAAGGGAATTGGTTAGTTATTGTTTCTGAGATGCTGAGTATAAAGGGGCTTCTGTGACCATTAAGTGAAAAAATGAAAAGAGAGCATGGGCAGATCTAGTGGTGAGTAAACTCTTCATTCAGAGTAAACTAGTCACCTGTGAGAGTCTAATTATCCATTCCAAGGAACTGGGGTACCATTTAGTATCCTGAATATGGTAATTTTCTCGATGGTGCCCTGGTGTCCTGGAAGAGTTAATTCACCACTCTCAGAAACTCTGGTGACTTGCTAGTTTCCCACCATAGAGAAAGGAACACACACTTTGCTGAGGAGCCAGGGCTAGCTCAGATTTCCCTGTTGGAAGCCTGAAGAGCTTCATTTTCCTGTTACCCATACTAGTGCCTCTGAAAACTGGTTATATTCCAGGAGACATCTCAGAATTGAAGAGATGTGATGGGAATTCCCTCCTCAGGCAGAGAGACTCCAAGCTAGAGATTAGAGATCGAATCACTTCTGCAGAAGGCTGGCAGCCCAAGTACAATTTAGTGGACTCCTAGTCATTTTAGATAGGGATGTTTTAGATGTTTAGATATGTAGGGAAACAAACTCAGCTCACTTTTTGTCTTTTTAATATGAAGCTAATAGCTAATATGCAGTAAATATAGCATCAACAAACACAAATATTTCAATATTCAAAGAACAAAAAAGAGGATTGTGTAAACTATGAACTTCTATTATATACACTTTTTTAAAAGTGCATATTAAATTTAACCCCCACCCCTATTTCTACTCAGTTATAATTAGAGACAATTGGGAAAAGTGTAGTTGAATTGAGTGGGGGATATTTTTTATGGGTTAAGAAAACCTGCGAGGGGCTCCATTATTGAGAAAATGTTGATCCCTGATTGGTCACCTTCCTTTTCAGTTCCCCCAAGTGAGTAACTTTGACCTTTTTGGTGGCTGGGTAAATCTACACCAGAGAAACATTCAACCAGTCAGCAGTCAGAGCTGTGCAATGGTGCAGGCCTGTGGAGTTTGTCACAAGTACCCTTCTGTAATGAGTGCTGTTGCCATTCATTGTTAGCTTCTTCTCTTTGGGTTAGACCCCACCTGAAGGAGGGGGCCTGGGTTGTGTTGCCTACCCACAACAAAAATGGTCAGGACTATACCTGCAGGGGACTGCCAGAGAATATTATCCCATGGAAGCAGCGAGGTATATGAAATGTGCAAGAAAAAAGCTTTTTTTCATGGACAAATATGGTAGTATCAAAACAATCAGATCCATGGAGGGGCAAGTGAGCAACCCAACAACATATACGTGGTCCATGGATTCTACAGGAAGAGAAGAAATAGAGATGTAATTCATAGCTCAGATATCCCAGAAAGCCAAAAATTCCTACTTGTAAAGTTGGCAAGGTAGTACCATCTTCTCAGCATATTATGTAGGGGTAGCATTGAAAGAATAGGAATGGGGGCCCAGAGATGGGTGATAGGGAACAGAAGTAAATGGACATGCTACTCAAAGAGCCCCTTGGATCAGTCATGGGTGAAAAGTGATGGGATATGAGCATATGGCTGAAGTACAGAAAATCTTGGTGGGGGGGTGTGAAGGAGGCACAGGTCAGAAGACAAGGAAATCCCAATAGTTTGGGATATTATGTCTAGGCTTCGTTGGGTGTCATTGTATAAATCCTGTACAACTTACAAAATGAGTGGTGTAGTGAAAAGAATACTGGACCAGGACTCAGGAAGAATCAGGTAGAGCAGTGGGTAAAGCATTGGCTTTGGAATCAAGAAGATCTCAGTTAGATCCTAATTTATATACAGAGACTGGTTGTGTGGCTCCGGGCAACTTATTTCACTTTTGTCTACTTTGCTTTCCTGATCTATAAAGTGGATATGATAATGCCACCTACCTTCCAGAGCTGTTGTAGGAATAAAATGAGATGATATTCATAAAGTGCTTTGCAAACCTTAAAATGCTACAAAAATGCTGGTTATTAGTATCTTACCCCTGATACATACTAATGTTGTGACTGCAGGCAAATCACTTAGCCTTTCTAATCCTTAGTATCCTCATCTATAAAATGAGACTGTGTATACATATATATGTGTGTGTGTGTGTGTGTGTGTGTGTGTGTATGTGTGTAGGTACACACATATATACTATCTATACATATTTATCTCTCTACATGTATGTATGAAATATATTATGTATTTTATTTATAATCTCATGTATACATATACATTACATATACAATATATTTTATTACATGATATGCAATATTCTTAGTACACAATCTTGTATACACATATATTGGAGAAGGAAATGACAAACCACTCCCATACTTTGTCAAAAAAACCCCAAATGGGGTCATGAAGAGTCAGACATTCATTATTGAAAAAAGCTGAACAACAGAAAAATGGACATATATATATTACATATGCACAATACAATATATTATATATAAGCAATCTTATATGTGTACATATTTATGTATAATATATACATATACAATCTTTTTATCTTCACAACCCTAAGAAGATAGATACTACAGAAGATCTTTTTACCTTCATTTTACAGATGAATATATATACACATGTGTACACATACATACGCTCCTATACATACATACTCACATATACACATATGTACACACATATACACAAACATGCATATGTATATAATGCATTATCATTTACAAAATGCTTTACAAATGTTAGCCATTTATATTAATAAACTAGAATTTGACTTTATATAAAAGTCATAATAATTACTATTATTTGTGTGAAATGCACACCATGCAAGACTATGATTAAATTTGTATGATCACTATGTGCAAACAGACTTTAAGTTTTATTTGATTCTAAGTAGATTCTCTACCAGTCTTCTTGGTCTTGGTCATCATTCATTTAGTATATGGCCATCTGTTCACATCATAAAACAATTAGAGGAACTATAGAAGAACTAACAATGATTTCTCTTCACCCAGTGAAGTTCATTCAGAATGAAGGCAATGGCGAGGGAATATCCCTTCTTGCCTGCTTTAATTGACCAATATCTTTAAAGACTTGAGTCCAGTGGCAGGAGATTACAACTACAAAGGCAGGTTGACTATTTTTGCATAGGTGTGAAGAATCAGTTCAACAAACAAGCCTATACTAAGTGGAAAGGACAATCATAGGTGCTGGAGACATAAAGACAAAAAACCCCATCTCAACCCTCAAGGAGTTTACATTATGTATAGATACATGTATGAGATTGTATAGTCAAGATAGTACATATTATATGACAAAATGTACTATATCTATTATATATGTATATATGAGATTACAAATAAAACATGTATATATTTCATATATATGTATAGATAGTGTTTTTGTGTATGTTTTTGCAACACAAGTAAGTAAATGCAAGACAATAATTTTTGACAGGGAGCACTAAGAAAAGGAAGTTATACCTGAGTGGAGCCTTGAAAAAAGATCTAGGCATTGTGAGAGGAGATGCACAAGAGGAGAAAATTAATCTTTGGTCAATTATTCAGTCAACAAGCATTTATTAAATATTTACTATGTGCCATGCACTGTCTTAAATGCTGGGGAAACAAGGAAAGGCAAAAACTGCAGATCTTATCCTCAAGGGGCTCCCATTCTAACAGAGGAGACAGCATACCAGTAATTGTGCACATAGATGCACGATGTAAATTGAAGGTGATGTCAGAGGACTAAAATGGAGAGGTCTCCTGGAGAAGTGGGATTTCAGCTGAGCATTAAAGGAAGACAAGATGAGAAGGGAGGCAGAAGAGTGTTCTAGTCATGGGGGACCCATAGCACAAAGTGAAAGCCAAGAGAAGATGGAATGCCAGGTTCTGGCAACAATTAGCAGGTCACTTTGGCTATAATGTAAAGTGCATGAAGGGGAGAAATATGGAAAAATTTGAAAATATAGTTGGGGCCCATTGTTAAGGATTTTAAATCCTTTTTTGGTATGTTATTCTACAAACAATAGGGAGCTGCTGACTTGTGAGCAGGAGAGTGATGTGGTCAGACCCATGTTTTAGGAATACTAATTTCACAGTTGTGAGAAGGATGGATTGGAGAAGGGAGAAACTTGAAAGGAGGGGGACTACTAACTCTGAGTCTAGTAATAGAGTCTGTGTGAGAGGTGATTAGGGCCTGAACCAGGGGGATGGCTATGTGAGGAAAAGTAGGTGACAGATGTTAGTGATGTGCTGCAGGTAAAACTGAAAGATCTAGCAACTAATTGGATATTGGGAGCGGTGGTGAGGGAGATCAAAAAGTCAAGAATGCCTATGAGGTTGCAAAGCAGGTGCTTGAAGAAAGAAATAGTGAAGTTTGAAAGAAGAGTGGAGGGGCAGCTAGGTGGCGCAGTGAGTAAGAGCATCGGCCTCGGAGTTGGGATGACCCAGGATCGAATCCGGCCTCAGAAAAATGAGCACCCACACATAAATAATGACTGGCCGAGTAACCTTGAGCAAGTTACTTAACCCTAATTGCTTTAAAAAACGTGGAATAAGTTGGGATGGTACGTTAAAGACAATTTAGTCTAACTCCTTCATTTTACAGATGAGGAAAGGGAATGGTAGAAAGCTTAAATGACTCGGCCAAGGTCACACAGCTAGTTAATGATAGAAATAGAACTAGGATCAATGGTGTGCTAAGCTGAATCATTCTCTCTCAAGAAAGCTGATTGTTGAATTTTCAGTGTGAGAATTTACACCTTAAAAAACAACATGTGCTCCAAATTAGGGCTTGATTTATTATTTTGTTGATTTCTAGGCTTAAGAAAGTGATGGGGGAAAAGTCAATAATTAAGATTAAACTTAAAAGTGTGTGGTGAATTCACTTATTCCCCCTCAGAGAACTGGTTGTTAAATGTTTAGCAGCATACCACTGACTAGGACTCTACTCAGTCTTCCAGTTCTGTGTTCTTTCCACTACATTGGTCTCCACCAATTTTTTGCTGCAAAACTATTTAGCATTTTTTGGAGGTTGGTGTGAAACTTTCCTTCTTCCCCCATTTCAGTTTCTACTTTTGGATATACTGAACTTTCTCAAATTGGACCTCTTCATCTCTGAATCCTTTGTCCTCATCCTCCACAGTACTCATACTGTTGACCATCTTCTTAGGTCCATGGATACTGCTTTCTCCTACTTCTCCTCCTAAGGGTCTAACTGTTGATTACCAGTCTTCATTCTTCTTTCTTCCATCCACTAAGACTAAATGAATCCCCAAGGCTCTGCCCTGAGCTTTCTTCTTTTTATTCTACATTGTTTCCCTTGACAATCTCACCTACTACCATGGGCTCAACTCCAGCCTCTTCACAAATAACTCCCAGATCTATACCTCTACCCTCAGTTTCTCCCCTGAACCCTAGTCCAGCATTTCCAAATGTTTGATGTATTTCTATTAGACTACATGAGAGGCACCCTTAAAGCAGTTTGTAGAGGTTTGGTTTTAGAAGGTATTTATTCATGTGATGCCATGCCCCATGGACCAAGCCACTTAATTAGTCAGTAAATACTTATAAAGTGCCTACTATATGCCAAGGAGTGAGTCAATAAGCACTTACTAACCACCTACTATGTGCTAGGTATTGTACTAAGGGCTGGGAATATGAAAAGAGGCAAAAGATAGTCTCTGCCCTCCAGGAGTTCACAATCTATTGGGGGAGACCACACACAAACAAATAAGTTCAAACATGCCATATAAATATACAGGATAAATAGAAAATAATTAACACATCAAAGGCTCTCAAATTAAGAGAGGTTGGGCAATAATACTTCCTGTAGAAGGCAGGATTTTAGCTGGTACTTGAAGGAAGCCACGGATGCCAGGAAGTGAAGATGAGGTAAGAGATCATTCCAGGCATGGGGGACAAGCAGAAAAATTTGTCCAGAACTAAGTGATGGAGTATCTTGTTCTTCAAAAAGCAAGGAGGTCAGTATCAAATGATCAGTGAGGACATGGTGGGGAGTAAAGTGTAAGAAGACTGGACAGGTAGAATGGGGCTAACTTAGTAAGGGCTTTGAATACCAAACAAAAAATTTTTGTATTTAATACTGTAGAGAGCCTCTGGAACTTTTTAGGGGGGACCCGAGCTTTAGAAAAATCACTCAATGGAGGATGGATTGGAGTGGGAAGACACTTGAGGCAGGCAGACTCACCAGCAGCCTTTGCAGCAATCTAGGCATAAGGTGATGAAGGCCTATATCAGAGTAGTGTCAAAGGAGAAAAGGCCACACGTTCAGGAGATGTTGCAAGGCTGAAATTGACAGTCCTTGGCAAAGGACAAATGATCTACTTTTGCCAAAGCATTTCACAGCACAGTCAGAGAATTCACTGAAATCCCCTGAATTCACTCACACCGAACCTTCAGTCTCTTGTTATCATAGCCCAATCGTAGCTCCCCAGTTGGTGGAATTACAAGAAGGGCCAACCTGGAACCAGAGCAGAGGAATTAGAGAGTAAGAGCTCCTCTCCCCAGAACCAACCTTTGTGAATTGTGTGGACTATTTGCAGAATAGGGGATTCACTTCATTCTTCTTTTCCCTGGAACTCTTTATATATATGGCTTTGTTTCTTCCTTTTTTTTTGTTATCATATTTCAGGGCTCTTCTTTCCTTCCTTCTCCTGTTTACTTTTTTTTTTCTCCAAATGCTTTATTAACTTCTGGTTTACATCATTCATTTACACCAGATTTTGAGTTACAATTTTTTCCCCATTTTCCCCCTACCCACCAAAACAGCGGTCCCACAGGATACCCCCTCTTCCAATCTGCTTTCTCTTCTTCTCCCATATCCCCTTCGACTTTTCCAGTAGGGCATGGTAGATCTCTATGCTCCAATGCCTGCATATCTTATTTCCCAATTACATGTAAAATATCATTAATAATAGTATTTATATTTTTTAAACATTTTAATTTAAAACTTTGCATTCCAGATTCATTCCCTTCCTCTCTTCTCACCCACCCTTACTGGAAAGACAAGCAATTCAGTATATGTTGTACATGTGTAGCTATGAAAAACATTACCATAGTAGATATATTGTAAATGACTGACTATATTTCCCTCCCTCCTATCCCAACTCCTACTCCTTCCACTCTCTACTTTGATCCTGTCCCCTTTCAAAAGTGAGTGTTTCCAATTTCTTTCCCCGCCCCCAGCCTGCCCTCCCTTCCATCATCCCCCCTCTTATCCCTTTCCCCCTCTACTCTCCTGTAGGGTGAGATATCCTATTTAGTATGTATATCATTCTCTCCCTGAGCCAGATTCAATGAGAATAAGGTTTTGCCTTTTTGCCTTCCTGTTCTTCCCCTCCATTGCAACCATTTTCCCTTCCCTATATGAGATAGTTTACCCCCATTCTATCTCTCCTCATCTCCTCCTGCCATATTCCTCTCTCACCTCTCAATTTCATCCTTTAAGCATCATCCCGTCCTATTAAAATGGTCCCATGCCCTCTATCTATGTATACCTGTAAATATATATACACAATTCACATATGTATTCATATGTCCATATACACTTCAACTATTTTCATACTGAGAAAAGTTTCATAAGTTACAATTATTGTTTTTCCATGTAGGAATATAAATAGTTCAACTTTGATAAGTTCCTTATGATTTCTTTTCCCTGTTTACCTTCTCAAGCTTTTCATGCTTCTTGTATCTGAATGTCAATTTTCTATTCAACTCTGGTTTTTTCATCAAGAATGCTTGAAAGTCCTCTATTCCACTGAATGATCATATTTTCCCCTGAAACATGATACTCAGTTTTGATGGGTAGGTGATTCTTGGTTTTAATCCCAGCTCCTTTGACCTCTATAATATCATATTCCAAGCCCTTAGGTCCCTCAGTGTAGAAGCTGCCAGATCCTATGTTATCCTGATTGGGTTTCCACAATATTGAAATTGTTTCTTCCTGGCTGCTTGTAGTATTTTCTCCTTGATCTGGGGATTCTGGAACCTGGCTATAATATTCCTAGGAGTTTTCTTTTTGGGATCTTTTCAGGTGATCAGTGGATTCTTTCAACCTCTATTTTGCCCTCTGGTCCTAAAACATCAGGGCAGTTTTCCTTGAGAATTTCTTGAATTTCTAGCTTCTTTCTTTGATCATGGCTTTCAGGTAGTCCAATAATTTTTAAATTATCCCTCCTGAATCTATTTTCCAGGTCAGTAGCTTTTCCCATGAGATATTTCACATTGCCTTCTATTCTTTCATTTGTTTGGATCTGCTTAATAGCATCTTGATTTCTCATAAAGTCACTAGCTTACATTTGCTCCAGTCTAATTCTGAAGGAATAATTCTCTTCAGTGAGCTTTTGAGATTCTTTTTCCATCTGGCAAATTCAGCTTTTTAAGGCATTCTTCTCCTCATTGCCTTTTTGAGCCTCTTTTGCCATTTGAGTTAGTCTATTTTTTTTTTGTTTTTTGTTTTTTTTTTTGCTTTTTTGGAGGGCAGATTGGGGTTAAGTAACTTTCCCAAGGTCACACGGCTAGGTTTTTGTTTGTGTGTATTAAGTGTCTGAGGCTGGATCCGAACTCAGGTCCTTCTGACTCCAGGGTCGGTGCTCTACTCACTGCGCCACCTAGCCGCCCCTGAGTTAGTCTATTTTTTAAGGTGTTGTTTTCCTCAGTCAGGCTGTTGACTCTCATTTCATAATTTTCTCGCATCGTTCTCATTTCTCTCCCCAATTTTTCCTCCACTTCTCATATTTGCTTCTTAAGGTCCTCCATGGCCTGTAACCAGCTCATATCTTTCTTGGAAGCTTTTGGTGCAGGAGTTCTGACTTCACTGTCTTCCTCTTGTTCCATGCTTTAATCCTTTTTGTCGCCAAAGTAGGAGTGTAAATTTGGGGTAATCTGTTTATTTTGCTTCCTTTGCCTACTCATATTGCCATTCAGTCACTTGACCCCTGGGCTTTTTGCCACAGTAGGACTCTGCCACCAGCCAGGGGGGTTTCTGTCCCAAACATTGGGGTTTTCTCAGCTGCCAGAAGTATTAGTTGGGTGCCCTCTCTGAAGCCTCCACATGTTCTGGCAAGCTGGTCACACACCCCAAGACCTACACCCCAGGCCATGATCCAGATCCAAGTAGGTTAAAGCAAGAGCAATTACCCTCCAGACTGGTCACTTTGTCCCCCTACAGTCTGCAGGCCAGGAGCTGATGTCTGGCCTAAGCATCTCAGAGGCTTCTTGCCCATGGGGCAAAAGCCAATGCAATCTCCCCACTACTGATCCCGAAGTCCAAAGTGCACTGACTTCTCACTTTGTCCTTAGCATCTATGTGTTGATAATTCTGGAAACACCACAGCTGCTACTGTTCTGGAGTCCCTCTAGCTGCCTGCTGGTCAGGCTGCCCTGGGGCTAAAACCTCTGGCTCACTCAGGCCAGGGGTAAGCTCCCAGAGCGTTGTGCTGGCAGCTCCCTGATGGGCTGCCGGGCTGTCCTCAGCAGGAGGTTAGCTTCTCTGTGTCATTTTTGGGTCATGTAGCTCCAGAGTTTGTTCAGAGTCCTCTTTTACATGGATTGGGGAAGCAGAGAGTCAGAGCTGCTCAGAAGTCCTGTTTCTACTCTGCCATCTTGGCTCTGCCCACCCCCACCCCCCATTTACTTTTTTAAAAATGTATTTACTTTTGTTTTACAACATTCAGTTCCACAAGTTTTTGAGTCCCAAATTTTCTCCTCCCCTATCTTCCCCCTCTTCCCCTCCCTATGGCCGCATGCAATCCAATACAGGTTCTACATATACCTTCATATTGAACATTAATCAAGTTATAAAGAATTATAACCAATGGAATGAACAAGAAAAAAGTAACAAAACAAAACAAAAAAAACAAGAGAGCAAGCAATTTGCTTCAGTCTGCGTTCAGACTGTAATTCTTTCTCTGGATATGGATAACCTTTTCCATCATGAGTCTTTTGGAGTTGTCTTATAACCTTGCATTGCTAAGAGGAGCCCAGTCTACCAAAGTTAGTCATCACAGATAAGATGTGTCTGTAATTATGTACAAAGTTCTCCTGGTTCTGCTCTCCTCAATCAGCATCAGTTTATATAAGTTTCTCCAGGTTATTATGAAATCCATCTGCTCCTCATTTCTTATAGCACAGTAATATTCCATTACATTCATGTACCACAACTGGTTTAACCATTCCCTAATTGAAGGGCATCCCCTTGATTTCCAATTCTTTGCCACCACAAAGAGAACTGCTATAAATATTTTTGTACATACAGTTCCTTTACCCACTTATATGATCTTTTTGGGACACAGCTCTAGAAGTGGTATTGCTGGGTCAAAGAGTGTGCACATTTTTATAGCCCTTTGGGCATAGTTCCAAATTGCTCCCCAGAATGGTTGAATCAGTTCACAACTCCACCAACAATACAGTAGTGTTCCAATTTCCCCACATCTACTCCAACATTTGTCATTTTCCTGATTTGTCATGTTAGCCAATCTGACCAGTGAGATGTGGTACCTAAGAGTTATTTTGCTTTCCATTTCTCTAATCAATAGTGATTTAGAGCATTCTCTCATATGATTATAGATATCTTTAATTTCATCCTCTGAAAACTGACTGTTCATATCCTTTGACCATTTATCATTTGGGGAATAACTTATATTCTTATAAATTTTACTCCTATTTACTTTTGTCCCAGGTAGCCAGTAATCAATCCTTATGATGTTACCATGCTCCTTACTAAATAAGGGATAGAGAAGATAAAGGAGAAGAATATTCACAATTTTCCTTAAGTCACGAAGTATGTTATTGGAGTTCTTAGCCCTGAGTTCATTCTTGTAAAAGACTACCACATATATAATGGGCCTAAATTTTATTTCTTCATACTTCTACCTTCCTGGTATCATCATCATCATCATCATCATCATCATCATCATTATCACCACCATTACCACCACCACCACCACCACCACCACCACCACCACCATTACCACCATCACCATCTCCATCTTCATTTCTTCATAGGGTCTGAGTGTCCTTATGGGTGACATGAAGTGATTCAAATTGATGATATCTCAGGTTCCTTCTAGCTTTAGATCTTTGATTATTATAATTTTCACTATGTGCTGAATATGCAGTATACTTTACTACTGCTTTCTATTGAAGTTCCCATCTGTGATTTCCTCTATATAGGGAATTCCTTACTGGGGAATTTCCTTTCCAATTTGGTGCTCATCACAAACTGTTCTTCAGTTCATAGTCTTATAAAGTTGCCTGAACCATTATGAATTTAAGTGACTTGCTCAGGGTTATACAACTAGAATATGTCTGAGATGGAAATGAGACCTACATTATCCTGACACTGAGACTGGGTCTCTTTCTGTAAGATTAAACTATCTTTTCTTTAAATAACTTTAAATTTAAGAACAATGTAGATGTTATTACTATATGTATTTTAAATTTTTAAAAAAGGTAAAATTTAATGGAAAGCTGGTGTGTGTATCTGTGCATAATTTAGTGTTTATTTTTACTATCTTCCCTTTCTTAAATTCAATATGCTTGAGCTTTGAGTCAGAGGGTGGTTAGGAGCAGGGCATATAAAAAAGACTGGAAGAAAAGGAGAAGGGGCATTACATGGGAGGAGGAGAGGACAAGAATAGAATAAAGGGAGGAAAAAAGAAGAGATAAACATGAAGAAGGAAAATGAGGATAGCTGCTTAGAAGAAGGCAGAAGATGGGAAAGATAAGAAGATTTAAAATGACTAATTCAGTTTTTCATTATTTTATTTCTTTCTAAAAATACATTTTATTGATATTTATTTTTATATCACCTCCTATTCTAATGTATTCCTCTCTTCTCTTCCTGACAGAGAAGGAAGTTCAGTAAAATTAATATATTGAAAAGAAGTGCTGTTATAAATAGTGCTCTACACCTATAGTTCCCCATCTCTGCAAAGAAGTTGTTGGAGGTTCATTCTTATGGAGGTTCATTCTTGGGGAGCATATCATAAGGATCCCATTTATTAAGTAATGTGTAGTGGAAGGAGGAGTTTGTTTCCTCTCCCAGAAACCAAGTTGATTTAATCATCTCGCAAGGGACAGATAATGAGACATTTGCATGTTAAACAAAGTTCAAAGGTATATCTATGCCTTATCAATTCACAAAATATGAGAAAGTTTCCCTGATGGAATTGGAAAAATGTGTCATTGGTGGGTCCAAGGTTGGTTATGGCCCTGGTGTTCTTTAAAAAGCTAACTTTGCCAATCCTGGAGTCAGTCAGCAGAATCCAAGCACCTCTTTGGAGTGTGACCCCTAAACCTCTATCAGGGAACAGCAGAGAGGGGATATCCCTCTCCTCTCCCCTCCCAATATGGTATCTTGAAGCAGATCTATCTACTTAGTAAGAGACATTGAATCCAGCAGGGAAGAGAGTCAGGGAGGGAAGCAAATTCATGGTTTATGACCTCTGGCAGCAAAGAAGAGAGCCAACTTTGGGAGAATTCAAGGGAGAATTATCCCTGTCACTTGGGAGTTGAGGTGAGGAAAAGAGCAGACACAGGAGGCCCAGCTCAGTGACCCTCCTACAAGAGGGAACGAGGTAAGGGTGGGGGAAGGGAAAACAATCTGAATATACCACAGGAAGAGAAAGGACGTCAGGGACCTCGGGTACTAGTAGCATGAGTTGCCTTGGCAACATGTCTGTTACATGTGCCTCACTATCAGAGTATTCTATGTATATATGAATTCTTATCACCAATGCTGTGTATATTTGTAAGAAGGTTTGCCCCTGGTTTATTTGGGAAATGTTTTATAATTACTGTTCTTAATATCTGATCTTAGAAAGATCCCTTTGCTTTGAGCTAATTTTGTCTACTGGGTAACATTTTTTTTTTTTTTTGCTTTTTGAGGGCAATTGGGGTTAAGTAACTTGCCCAAGGTCACACGGCTAGGTTTTTCTTTGTGTGTGTGTTAAGTGTCTGAGCCAGATCCAAACTCAGGTCCTTTTGATTCCAGGGCCGGCGCTCTACTCACTGCGCCACCTAGCCGCCCCTACACACACACACACACACACACACACACACACACACACACACACACATTTTTTTTAAAGCAATTGGGGTTAAGTAACTTGCTCAAGGTTACACGGCTAGTCATTATTTATGTGTGGGTGCTCATTTTCTGAGGCCGGTTTCGATCTCGGATCATCCCAACTCCAAGGCTGGTGCTCTTACTCACTGCGCCACCTAGCCACCCCCTACTGGGTAACTATTAAAGGTAAATGAGGGCTTATGAGCTGTATGTTCAGGGGCAGAGACCCCAAGTACCTTGGAGACTGCAATAGCAGTCTCCCCTTAAGAACCTAACCCGGGAGTTTAAATTCAAGTGGGAGTAGGTAGGTCTGTAGGGGGCATCATAGATATAAAATATTATTTTGTTGTGAAATAAAGAAATGGTATGAAGCAGTTTTTCTTCTCATTTCTCAGACTTAGTTCCTCCCTATTACTAGCCCAGTTTCTGCATGTGTATGTGCCTGTCTGGAGGGAGAGGGAGAAGTGAGAAGAGTCCTGTGATCTAAGGTGCTGAATAGTCTAGGACTGGAAATCACACTGTTTCCAGCCAGTGCACTACTAGGATTACTACCATCAGAATCTCTGTTTACTTATTTCCTTCTTCAATTTGGTGAATTTTCTATGATTTGATCTTTTGGAACCAGCAAGGGAGTGTGAGGTTTGGTAGGGAATTTGGGGAAGATTAAGTTCTTAAAATCTGAGATCTGAGTTCCTTTCTGCTAGCTGTATACATCACCGTCATCTCAGGAGAAAGTCTATCTAGCCACTTCCTGCTTCAAATGACAGGTTTATAAGTAGCCTTACTCTCTCTTGCTATATTGCCTAGGTCATGTCATGAGAGTGGATTCAATAGAATTCCTTTAGAGGATGTGGGGAGAGCTGCTATCACATTAAGCACAATGCAGAAGGGGAGGGTGGTGAATAGGAAGCCCTGTATCATATGCTTCAGACCACAAATTAACTGTATTTGAGAATATTCATATAGCCCTTACCTGCAGCAACCCTGGTTTGGTGAGATAGTCACCAAATGTAGATATATTTATTTTACCCCCATGTATCAAAGCACGTGATACAGGGGGAGGTGGATTTTATAAACATGCACACACACACACACACACACATACACCAAAACAAAACCCATTTGACAAGCTGATCATTCTTCTTTAATTCTTTGGAAGGGTAGTTTCAAACCATCAAATTAGTTGTGTATTCACACATCAGATGAGCACTTGCTATGCTCCAAAGATCATTTAAAAACAATACAACATACTTATCCCTGCAGTCAATCTCATCAATGAGATGTTCTCATAGCCTTGTCCCCAAGATGGTGCCAGAGTAGACATTGTATTGTCACTTAGAGTAGGGAGGGACTTGGAGGTGATCTAGTCTAACTTCCATACAAATCAAGCAAGTCTTGAGTAGGATTAAAACAAACAAGCCTTACCTTCTCTACCCACTCACTGTCTGTCCCCTCCCCAACACTAACTCTTTTCTAGGTCACTATTTTGTCAATGGCATCATTTCCCCAGGCTCCTTCCAAACCTTGGAATTAGCTTTGCTTTCAAAACCCAATCTGTCATTAAATCTTATAAACACTTTGTTAATATTCTTTCTCTTTTTAAAACTGACAATTTATTATAATTATTTTTTAATCAAATGGTATAGCAGACAGAGAGGATGGTCATAGATGTCCTGAGTTCAAGTCCTGAATTTAACATGTCCCACTTATGTGATTTTAGGCAAGTCACTTATCTCTGGGTGACTTAAGTACCTAAAAGTTACAGACATTCTTCCATCAACATTAGTAGAGGTTGTATCTTCACAAGTTTCCTGGAAGGAGGGAAGGGAAGGGAATAAGCATTTGTATAGTGCCTACTATGTGCTAGGCACTGTGGTCAATGCTTTACAAATATTATCTCATTTGATTCTCACAATAACCCTGCAAGGTATGTGGTAGTATTATCCCTATTTCACAGTCGAGGAAATGGAAGAAAATAGAGATTAAATGACTTGCTCAGGGTTGCACAGCCAGTACTTTTCTGAGGTTGAAGTTGAACTCAGGTCTTTCTGACTCCAGGTCTGGTACTCTGTCTACTTCACCATTTAGCTGTTGGCATAGTTTCCTACACCAATGAAATCACAGGTCTGTACCAAAAAGAAGAAAAGTATTTTTACTCCCAGTGACACAAATAGAGGTTTTCCTATTCTCTCAAATACATGATTTAATCTTCATTTCCAGTGTCATTGTCCTAGTCACTTCTCGTCTGGATTGTGGCAATTAGCTTCCTCTTGAGCCTGATTTCAACCTTTCCTACTTTCAGTCCATCTTATATACCATTGCTTACAGGTAGAGCTAGGAATTTTTCCCTTAGTGCAAAAATTGTTGAGGAGACAGAAGAGAGGGCATAAAGCATAGTCTGGCAAGAGGGTGATGAAGGTAGCCCAGTGGGTAGTTAGGTCAGTTTCTCCTCCAACCTTCATTAACCCCACACTCCAGCCCTTTGCCCTGTTTCTTTCCTAGAATCTCCCTTCTCCCATAGGCAGGGGCTTGTACCAGGAGAGGTCTGTGAGGGTTAAGGCATGGGCATGGCTAGAATGAGGCTTTGACCCCTAGATGTTTGCACCTGTGACTAGTTGCCCCTCCTTAATTACAGCTCTGACATTGCTGCATTAATATTCTTAAAGCGCCACTTTGGTCATGTTACTCCTATTCAAAACTTTTTAATTAACTCCTCATTGCTGTTTGAATTAAGCCCCAAATCCTCAACCTTGTGGAAACCAATCCTATTTACTGTCTAGTTTTCTCTTCCTCTTCCACACAAAGTCTCTGCTCTGGTCTGGTTGACGTGTCCCCTTAGTAAAGCAAGTATATTCCCAATGATTTCTGCTACCTAGAGTAGCCCACCCCTCTCAACTCTGCCTTCAAGGGCCATCCACACCCAAGCTCTTCCTATTCCACCAAGACTTCACAAATTTAGAGATGGAAAAACCTCAGAGACCATCTAGTTTACCCCCTTCTTTTATAGATTATTGCAGAAGCCCATCAAGGTCCAGGTACTTAACCAAAGTTACAGAGAAAGGAAGAGCCAGCTTTTAAAATCAGATTCACTGACTTCAGATCCAGTGCCCTTGTCACAGAGAGATCACTGGGCCCTTCCGCAGCCAAGGTCCTATAACGCTTACTGGCTATCTCTCTTACTGAGCACTTCATTACAGACACTCTTAAAGTTATTGTGCCATTCTTGCCTTCCCTGCTGGATCTGTAAATTCCTGAAAGGCAGGCACTGTTTGTGGATCCTGGCTTGGGGTGGTTCTTTTCTCTGGTCTGATGCAAATGGTACTCCCTGCCCCACATCTGTGATCAAGGAGATTGTTATGATTAAGTTTGGTTTCCAAGACCAGATCTGTAATCTTGGGGGAGCACAGTTCACAGTTTTCTGTCTGACTCTAGAAGCAGATGAAGCAGCCCCTCAATGTTTCCCTGAGAGGCCCCTTCCCTTTCAATAAAGGTCCAGGCCTACAGCAAGATCAAAGAGGACCAAAATGACATTTCTATGTTGTAGTCAAGGTATAGTGTGTCAAATTGTGGTTGATCAGACCAATATGAGCTTGGAAGGCTCTACCAAAGGCTGGGCACATGAACATTTGAAGTGGGGATGGTTCTAAATTTACACATCCTATGTTCCTTTTGAGCTACCACAGTTCTGCCTTGTTCATACAGGACAGAGCCTTGTTTGTTGCAGGCACACAGTGCTGGGCAGTCCTGTGCCAGTGTCTCCCATGTCTTGACCTAGTACCATGTACATCAAAGGCCATTAATCAGCGTGTATTGATGAGGCTCCAGGGTCCTCAGCCTTTGACATCATGAAGCAGGATCATAGGACTTTAAACTGGATGAGACCCAGAGATCATGCAATTTAGTTTCTCATTTTTACAGAGGAGAGGAATCTGCCCTAGAGAGGTCAGGAGGAATAGGTGTGAATCCTGCCCATAGTATTCACTTGCTATGTGACCACCAAGAACATAAATCATTTTACCACTCAGCCTAATTTCTTTAACTGTAAAGGGGGGCTAATACTGTTTGCCCTGCCTGCCTCATCACTTTGTATCTGGCAGATTGCAATAGCCTGTGGGTTGGACTCACTACTACAAGTCTCTCTCCTTGTTCAAATCCACCTCTCACTCGGCTGTTAAATCAATCTCGCCATCCCCATTCAGCAGATGGATCCCTATCACTTCCAGATTCAAATAAAAAATCCTCTGGCATTTGAAGCCTTCTGGCCTTCACAGTTTTCCCTCTCCCACCTTTCCAGTCTTCTTATGCCTTTTTCACTCCCATCGACTCTTCCACTGGTCTCCACAAAACACTCTATCTTTCAGACTCCAGGAATTTTCTTTGGCTGTCTCCCCATGCTGGAAAACTCTCCCTCCTCTTCATCTCCTAGCTTCCTCAGTTTCCTTCAAATTTCAGCTAAAATCTTAGCTTCTATAAGAAGCCTTTTCTGATCCAGTTTCATGTTTCTTTCCTTCTATTGGTTGTCTACAGTTAACCCTGGATGTTATGTTTTTTTCATGTTCTCTCCCCCATTAGTAGGTGAGCTCCTTGAGAGCAGGGTCTGGTTTTCTTTTGTTTTTTTTTGGTTTGTTTTTTCGCCTTTCATTGTATCTTCAGGGCTTATCACAGTGACTGACATAGACTAGGGACTGTTTGCCTGACTAATGCATTTAAAATGTTTGTGCATTAATTTATAAGGAATACAGCAATTTGGTTGTCAAAGAAAGGAGAGGACAAAGGTTGTCAGCCTTACCATACCTACTTAGTCCCCTTCTGTCTAGTTTCAGAGGTCATTTACATGGGTTCAGGTGAAGGGGAGTATAATGAGAGGTTAAAAGAAATTTCCGTACCACCATGGCACCCAATTTGGTCTCAAAGGTCTAGAGTTGGGAGGAACATTAGAAGTCATTTAGTCCAATTCCATCCTTTTTCAGAGAGAGAAAATAAGCTAAAAGATGTAAAGTGCTTTAAAAACCGTAAAGTGCTAAATTAATGGTAGCTATTATTCATTAATGGAAATTAAATGAAATGGCAAACCACTCTAGTATCTTTGCCAAGAAAAACTGCCAATAGGGTCACGAAGAGTCAGGCATGACTGAAAAGATTGAACAACAACAATAACAACAACAACATATTTATTAATACAGCAGGATATTTTTAACTCTAGGGAGACTATTAAGATTCCATCCTCAGCCTGACATTTGCTTCTCCCCATTGCCCAGGCTATAAAGAAATGCTTCTAATGGAGGCTAACCCTAGGAAATATTATGAAATTATATTCAGCTTCCTTACTTCCCCCCTCCTTTTGGCAATTTCTTCACTATGTTATTTTATAGTCTCCTTTCATCCCCCAACCCTCATAATATCCTTCTATCCTAGGCACCCAAATCCTTTATACCTCTACAATAATCTGTCCTAGCTGCTCACTTTACTTTTCTCCAGACCCTGCCTATTACTATTCCCTGGATTATAATTTCTCTTCCTTCCTTCCTCCCTCCCTCCTTCCCTCCCTCCTTCCCTCCTTCCTTCCCTCCCTTCCTCCCTCCCTTCCTTCCTCCCTTCCTTCCTTCCTTCCTTCCTTCCTTCCTTCCTTCCTTCCTTCCTTCCACTTTCCAAGAAGCTCTAGCATGTGCAGCAGATATTCCCCAGTAAAGCTGTCTTCAAAAACAGGCTAAACCAGGTTGAGGGTAACCAACAGCCTTTAAACCCATTGGTGAGTTAGAGGTATGACAGACTTCCCCCGGAAGAAAGGGCATTTTGTTTCAAAATCCACAAAGGTGACTGAAGCAGGCACTGTGGAGTGCTTAAGACACCAAGGTCATTATCTGCATTAAGGGCCATCGCCAGTCATCTTGACTTTTGTCTTGCCATTGAACTTTGATGACTCTTGAAGACAGACTGAGACTGAGGACTTTGTGCAACTCTGCCTCCTTTAAATCCAATTCATGCACAATTCATATCACCCTGTCATATCATTGGTCTTCTTTGAAAACAAAGGATGAACAACAACTCCAATGGATCAGTTATCTCCCTGGTGTGTGTATTCCCTCCAACAATGCAAATGGCAACCCATTTATGACTGCCCATTTTATGTAACTTGTCCATTTCCTTTCATAAGTGTGCTACAGGTAGTGTAATCTCAAATTCTTTGAGTTATCTTGGAAATGTGAGGACACCAATGAAACATGAAGGTTGACAATCAGTTGATAATCTTGCTAGATGACCAGTCTATCTTCTATGTAAAAATAATCCACTATATGAATATATGTAGTAGGGGTAAAATACTAATTTCTCCTTATTCAGGTTAAGCTAGTTTTTCCTTAAAAGATATTGAGATATTCCTTGAAACTTAATTGACTCAGAGGACTATAGGTTTCCAGTATTGACATCATTGCCTCATTACTTGGGTACAAAACAGCCATGAAGAGCTGGAGAAGTTTGAGAGCCCTTGGCTAATGGATCACAATGGTAGCTTCGACCATCTGAATCATCTCAAGGATTCTAGGTGCCTACACTTGTAAAAATCTCTTGTTATGGCTAAATAAATCTCCTTTTGTTGACTCTTGAATGATTTAAGAGTAATTCATTTTAATCCACTATCAAACTAAAACTGTCAGACAACTAGTTAGAGTAAGATCGAGTCCAGAACAATATACCTATCACAATTTGTTCAGTCATTCCCCAATTATTAGACTCCTAATTTGTTTCCAGGATGTTGCTACCACAAAAAAGTCACTAGAATTTTATTTTAGCATGCAACTATCCATCCATCTATCTATCTACATATATAAATAATTATTATTACACATATATATTAGTGTATATGGAACCTTTCTTAATGTCATTGAATATTTTTGGATGGATGGATGAAAATAGACTCAAAAATATCAAGGCTGTGAAGAGCTTTCCTCACAACATTTCAAATTATTTTCTAAAATAGATGGACTAATTAACAGATCTTCCAATAGCATATTAGTATCCCTATCTTCCCACAGCTCCAACATTGACTTTTTTCATCTCTTCCAATTTTCTGGGTGTGGTATAAAAACCTCAAAGGTGTTTTAATTTGCATTTTCTCACTAATCATTTTGGGATATTTTTCATATGGCTGTTGATTGTTTATATTTCTTCTTTTAAAAACCATCCATATCCTTTGATAACATATCTACTAAATTTATTTTTTTTATTTATTTTTACATATTTCTACCCATTACCTACATATCTTTAATATCAACTTGGATGGGGATGCTTGATATAAAAAATTCTCCCCCTTAATACCTTCTCATCCTTCTGCCTTGATTTGTTTGTACAAAAACGTTTACAATCTGTGTAATCAAAATCAAGTTTTATATTTTGTGATCATCTCTGTTCTTTGATTAGTTATGAATTATTCTACAACCATTATTGTTAAAGGTGTTTTTTTTCCACTTTGCCCTAATTTTTAAGGTGAATTTTTACATATAAATCACTTATCCATTTGGAAATTGTATATAGTGTAAGACGCTGCCATAAAATCATTTTATGCCAAACTATTTTCCAGTTTCCCCATAAGTTCCTAAAGAACAAAGAGTCCCTCCCTTAGTAGTTTGTGTTCCTGAATATATTTAACACAAAAGCACTGTGTTCTTTTGTTTCAAAGTCCTACTTGACTGGTCTGTTTTATTATATAGATTATTTTCACTGAAAGCTTTTTTTCCCTATAGACTTATATAGGTTTTTCCTCTTCAAGGTAGGTGTATGAAGTGGGTTAAGAGAGGGCAGAGAGAGCAGGGCAAAGGAAAAAGTCTTTTTTCCCCTCCATATCCTTAGGAGAGCAAAAAAAAATACTTAGCCACTTGGAGATTTTTCTATGTACTTGCTTCAGGGACAGGATGGTAGGAGACAAACTTGGTTACTATAATGTGTTCTGCAATGGACCAGAAAAGAAAGAAAACCTTGGTCCAAACAGCAGTTGGTGACCACAGAAAGGGAAACAGGTGGGTGAAAGGAAGAAAATATATAAGGAATAAGCCTCAGACTAAATGTCCTTATGGATTTACATCATCAGAAGGTCCCAATCCCTGAAGCCCCTATTTCTTCTCCTTCCCCCAACCCCTATTTGACTTAAATACTCTAGGTCTCAGTAGTTTAGACCTGGGGAATCCCTATTCCCCTTCTCTATAGGTGAAAGAGGAGGATAGTTTCTAATTAAGGAAAACGTGTTGTTGGTACCCTAATGTTGAAAATTGAAAAGCATTTTCCTATACAAATATTAAAATTAGGATCTATAATCCTCTTAGTATCATATGAGTCACAATTAATAATAGCTCACATTTATATGATTCTTAAGATTTGCAGAATATGTTTCTTATAACAACCCTTCAGGTACACTGTGGATTACATAGGCTTTGGGAGGGCTTCTGGAAATGGAACTTTCAGACATTTCTTTGGGAAAATGCTTTCCAAATTCCAAACAACCAATTTATAAACAAATTTTAGGAGCATACCTCTTGCATAGATTGGGAGACTGCTAATCCTTTCTATTCCACTGTGATGTTTAATGGAGATAAAGATTGTATTACTACAAGTGTTAGAAGTATTAGTAATGTTGGGGCGGCTAGGTGGCACAGTGAGTAGAGCGTCGGCCCTGGAGTCAGAAGGACCTGAGTTCGGATCCGGCCTCAGACACTTAACGCACACACAAACAAAAACCTAGCCGTGTGACCTTGGGCAAATTACTTAACCCCAATTGCCCTCCAAAAAGCAAAAAAAAAAAAAAGTATTAGTAATGCCATTCAAATGGTTAGAGGAGAGAGAAGGGTCTACAGTTGTCCCTTTTGTGGCCAAAATGACAGGACTGAATCCATAGGCTTTGGGATCAGGGCCAGTAGCTGGACTACCTAAATATCACAAATGTGATGGTCCCTAGGACCAGTGATGTTCCCATAGACTTTCCCAAATGCTGTCCTGTACTTCAGGACCGCTGGCAACAGAAGTCAAAATAAACATCCCATTAAAACCATTTTTCTAGTTAAACTGATGTCCTGTTACTGTAGCTAAGAAGCTAAGTTGTAATTTTGAGGACACCATGGATGAAAGAGAAAAAAATGACTACCACTAGTAACAGATGTGAAATTACATTAGATAAATATAATCATTAGTTTCAGTCTCACCCTGGTTAATTTGTTTGTGGAAATGTGCAACCCATTATTCATTAGATAATTTTTCACACATTGATTAGAAAGCCATGTCGAATGGTGACCCCGCACATTTGGGCTTACCTAGCCTGCAGTAAGCTATCCCGCTTACAATAGTGGAAATGGGGGACAAAATGTTTATCTCAGCCTGATTTTGTGCCAATAAATAAAGTAAATCAATAGCCAGTGAAGTGTGAACGACATTTCTCTGCTGTATAATATGGTTTTGGGGGCAATTTGACATGCTACAAGGGGAAACAAGGGTCTTGAACAGAAAGGTAATAAAAGCAAACCATGCTGGTAACTGTTATTGAAGTCCTATATTTTTCTATCCTTGGGCAGCTTTAAGATGTGAAAAATAATGCACATAAAATTATAACAATATTGAGGCAACTTGCCCCCCTATTTACAAACACACTTTCTCGTGGCTGAGCCTGATTATGTTGGTCATGCACTCTCCACCTGTGACAAATTTCTTCTATTTTATATTTGATCTAATTTTGTACACAAATTCCAGCAACTTAAAAGTGTTTCTATCAAATAAAGCAGAACAGTCTTAAACTCTGAGCTTATTTTTATTAGCATGCAGCAAGCAGGCTCTTGAATCTTATCTCCCCACAAATGATTGCTTGAAGCAATTAAAAAAATTCCAGCTTTCCTTTTCCTCTCCCAGACAAAGCTTTATTTCTACAACCTGGATCTCTCTTCCCACTCCCATCTTGCAAAACTGTGGTGGGGGAGGCCTACACCCTCCTTCCCATGCCTAGGTCTGGGGAGCCTTTCCTCCAATCCCCAGAAGGGGAATAATGATATAAATGCACGCATTTATAAAGTGCATCCACTTGTTAGTTTCAGCCTCAGATGTCGTCTTTTAAATTAAGATGAAAATAACTTGAGTTTTTCCACATAATGCAGGCTGCATTCAAGTAATTAATGGTTAATTAAAAGCAGGTTTCCTTTAGCAGGTCAGATGGTGAAGGGCTTAGTTATGTTGCCATAGAAAGTGGGAGGTTGGGCTATTTGGTTTCCAGTGAAGGAGCAGCTGTATTCTGGCCTTCATGGGCTGAAATCACACTTAGGGAAACTCATGGATTCAAAGGAGAAAAGGTTGTCAGTGTCGCAGAGACCATGTTTCACTGGCCAAGAATGTTACATCCCCCACAAATACAGCGTATTATTGTTGGACTTTAATTTTTTTAATTGACTCGGACAAAGATGTTTGTAACAGGCAAGGGCAGGAAATTTAACCATTTACCTCCTGGCATCATTTTAAGTTGTGTGATGAGCTCTGTACCCATTATTTATTTATTTTTAAATCAACAAAAGAAAGATATCCATTTATTTTTTAATGTTTGTTTCTTTTTGGTTATTTTGATTTTTCACTCTTTCTTTGTTGGGATTGCTGTAAATCCCTTCAAAATGCAGCTGTCTGAATTTATACGTCTGTAATGAAGTACCAATTTTAAAAAAAAAATTATCTCTAATTTATGACTCTATCTCCTCTAATTTGAATACTCAATTGGGAGTTGACATAAATACATGAAGACAAAACAATAAAAAGGCAGCTGATGGAAAAGTGGGAAAAGCTCTGAACCTGGCATCAGGAGACATGAATTCCAATTCTATTTTTTTCAGTCATTAACTGAGCTGTCTTGAACATATTCCTGGCCTCATTTTTCTCATCCATAAGAATAGGAGGTTGGATTAGTAGGAGTTCTTAGCATTTCTGAGTCATAGATCCCTTTGGCAGTCTAGCAAAAGGCTATGGAGTCCTCAGAATGTTGTTTGTAAATACACAAAATAAAATAGTATGGTAACAAAGGAAACCCAAGGTAATGAAAATAAAGATCCAATTTTTTCCTATCCAAATTCATATCCCCCTTGGAATCTATCCATACGTCCATTGGAAGTCTGTGAGCCCTGTATTAGGAACCAGTAAATTAGAGCAACTCCAGTATCCTTTCTAGCTTTAGTATTCTGTGATAAAGAGAAGTAAGTAAAAATGATCTGAGATTGAAACTGGAAAAGCAGAATTTTCCATTTTAGGATGGTGGTAGAGAGGATGATGTCCTTGGAGCCATTTAATAATAATATTAAACATTTTAGAAAATGGCATTATCAAACAGATCTAGTAGCAAAAGTGAAGAAAGCTAAAGTTTGTATTAGTTCTTGTATTAATGTACATGATAAAAAGTAAGTAAAGATACTCAACATGATTTGGACCAGATTAATTTTCTATTCTTTTTTCTTTTTTCTTTTTGGAGGGCAATTGGGGTTAAGTGACTTGCCTAAGGTCACATGGCTAGTTTTTGTGTTGTGTCTGAGGCTGGATTTGAACTCAGGTCCTCCTGACCCCAGGGATAGTACTCTACTCACTGTGCCATCTAGCCACCCCTGGACTGGATTAATTTTCAAATATTTAGAAAATATTTGTTTTAATTAATTAAAATTTTATTATAAACATAACTATTAACAAAGAGAAAAGTAAAATAAAACATACAAAATAGGAAGTGAAATTTTTTTATAAGGACACTAACATTTCAGATCATCAATTTAAAGATAGAAGAGACTTAGAGGTCAGTCCCACATCATCATCTTACAGACAAGAAATAGAGTGACTTGCCCAGAGTCACACAGGTAGTCATAGAAGCAGGATTTGAACCCGTGAACCCATCCAATTAAAAATAACTATCAAACAAAATCATGTGCTCTCTAACTTTTTCCCGTTTGAGTACCCCTTTCTCCCATCAACCCTTACATGACTTCAAGTCTAGCTACCACAAGCCAGCCTGGACAATAATAATTATAGCTAACATTTCTTTAGTGCTTTGAAGTTTTAAAAATGCTTTACACATGTTACCTCATTTGATCCTCATAAAAACCCTGGAAGGTAGGTGCTATTATTATACCCATTTTACAGATGGAACTGAGGCAAACAGAGGTTAATTGACTTGCTCAAAGTCATAGATACTAAGTAACTGAGGCAAGATTTGAACTTGATCCAGCACTCCATTTACTATGGCACCTGGCTGCATCAAGGGCATAAATGCTCAATCCTTTCTCCTAAGTCTAGAGTTAATATGTCCTCTACAGGGCATTACAAAGGCCATAGGAGCTACTCTTGCCCTGTCCAGCAAGAGGGTTCTTAATTCTGTACTTATTTTGATCAAGGGAGCCAAAAGATACTTTCATTGGACTTAGGTGCCATAATGTAAGCTCCCTGTGGGCAGGGGCTGTCTCATTTTCTATTTGTATCACCAGCAGAGCGCCTGGTATATAGTAGATAGCTAATAACAGGCTTGTTGGTTAATCGATTTATTGGACTTTTCCCATCTATTAGAAAAGTCCCTCCAATGGGCTTTAAACTCTGGGCTCACCACAGGGGACTACAAGGAAAAGAGTCATTGGAAAATCACTTCTTACAAATTACTTCTTGGAGCCCCTTGGCCTATCTTCATGGCTCTTTGCTGAGTGTTCTCCCAAAGAAGGTCAAGTGATAGGAGATTCAAGTCTGCACATTTCTTTCTTTCTTTTTTTTTTTTAAAGCAATTGGGTCAAGGTTGTGTGGGTGCTCATTTTCTGAGGCCGGATTTGGTCTTGGGTCATCCCAACTCTGGGCCAGTGCTCTTACTCACTGTGCCACCTAGCCGCCCCTGAAGTCTGCCCATTTCTAGTGCAGAGGAATCTTCTTAGTCTAGTGTACTTTACAGATTTAGAGGAGAAAGGGAAGTTAGAGGCCACAGAATGCAACTCCATTATTTTTCACATGGGTAAATTGAAACTCAGAAGGATGAAATTACTTTGACTAAGATCACATGAGTAGAAAGTAGCAAAGACCGAAGTCTTTGATTCTAAATTCTGTATTCTTCTCACTATATCATGACTGTTGTTTGTATTTTAGCAGAACAAGTACCCAATACGCAATAATAACATTTTTCATAGTTTATTTTTTTTAAACAAATGCTTTATTAACTTCTGTTTTACATCATTCATTTCTGCCAGATTTTGAGTTACAATCATTTTCCCCCCATTATTCCCCTACCCAACCTCCCAGAATAGCAGTCCCACAAGATATCGCTTCCTCCAATCTGCTCTCTCCCATACCTTCTCCCATACCCCCTTCGACTTTTCCATTAGAGGAAGGTGAATATTTGTGTCCCAATGCCTGCACATCTTATCTCCCAATTATAAGCAAAAGAGTATTAATAATAGTATTTATATATATTTGAAACATTTAATGTTAAGACCTCGAATTTCAGATCCATTTCCTTCCTCCCTTGTCACCCATTCCCTCTGGGGAGATAAGTAATTCAGTATATGTTGTACATGTCTAGCTATGCAAAACATTATCATAGTAGATATATTGTACAAGGCTGCTTATAATTCCCTCCCACTCATCCCACCCCCCACCTGGTCCATTCCCTACATGATCCTGTCCCTCTTCTATAGTGGGTACTTCCAACCTCCCCTCACCCCAAGGATGCCCTCCCATCCATCATCCCTCCTCTCATCCCCCTTCCCCCTATCCTGCTGCAGGTTGAGATATCCCATTTAGTATGTATGTCATTTTCTCCCTGAACCAAATTCAATGTGAATGTGGTTTTGCCTTTTTAGCCTTCCTTATTCTCCCCCTCCTTTGCAACCACTTCCCCTACATGGGATAGTTTACCCTACCCTGTCTCTCCCCATCTCCTCTTGCCACTTTCCTCTCTCACCTCATAATTTCATCCCTTGAGTATTCTCCCTTCCCAACAAATTCAACCTATGCCCTCTATCCATATATAACTGTAACCATATACACACACATTCACATATGTATTCATATGACCACACCCCCTTCTTCCATTATTTTCATAGTGAGAAAGATATCATCAGTCACAGTTATTGCTTTTCCATATAGGAATGAAAATAGTTCAACTTTGATAAGTTCCCCTTGATCTCTCTTCCCCGATTACCTTCTCAGGCATCTCTTCCTTCCTGTGTCTGGATGTCAAATTTTCTATTCAATTCTGGTTTTTTCCTCAAGAATGCTTGAAAGTCCTCTATTCCACTGAATGACCATATTTTCCCCTGAAACAAAATACTCAGTTTTGCTGGGTAGGTGACCCTTGGGTTCATTCCCAGTTCTTTTGCCCTCTGGAATATCATATTCCATGCCCTTCGATCCCTCAGTGTAGAAGCTGCCAGGTCCTGGGCTATTCTGATTGTGTTTCCACAATATTGAAATTGTTTCTTCCTGGCTGCTTGTAGTATTTTCTCCTTGATCTGGGGATTCTGGAACCTGGCTATAATATTCCTGGGAGTTTTCTTTTTGGGATCTTTTTCAGGAGGTGATCTGTGGATTCTTTCAACCTCTATTTTGCCCTCTGGATCTAAAACATCAGGGCAGTTTTCCTTGAGAATTTCTTGAAGGGTGATTTCTAGGTTCTTTCCTTGATAATGGCTTTCAGGTAGTCCAATAATTTTTAAATTGTCTCTCCTGGATCTATTTTCCAGGTCAGTGGTTTTTCCCATGAGATATTTCACATTGCCTTCTAATCTTTCATTTGTTTGGATCTGCTTAACAGCATCTTGATTTCTCATAAAGTCATTAGCTTCCATTTGCTCCAGTCTAACTCTGAAGGAATGAATCTCCTCAGTGAGCTTTTGAGATTCTTTTTCCATCTGGCAAATTCGACTTTTTAAGGCATTCTTCTCCTCATTGCCCTTTTGGGCCTCCTTTGCCATTTGAGTTAGTCTATTTTTTAAGGTGTTGTTTTCCTCAGTCAGGCTGTTGACCCTCATTTCATACTTTTCCTGCATCCTTCTCATTTCTCTTTCCAATTTTTCCTCCACTTCTCTTATTTGATTTTTAAAGTCCTTCTTAAGGTCCTCTATGGCCTGCAACCCACTCATGGTTTCCCCTGGGGCTTTTGGAGCAGGACTTCTGACCTCACAGTCCTTTTCCCGCTCTATGCCCCCAAAATAGGAGTCTAGGGTTGCATTTTTCTGTTTCCTTTGCCTTGGCATGTTGCCACTTAATTACTTGACTTTTGGGCTTGTTGCCACACTATGGCTTTAAGGCCAGATAGAGGAATTTTCGTCCCGAACGTGTGGGGGGCAACTTCCGTTTCTGGCAAGCTGTAAACCCACCCACGACTTCCACCCTAGATCACAATCCAGATCCAGGGAGGTTAAAGCAAGAGCGATTACCCCCCAAGACTGATCGCTGGATCTCCCCACGATTTGTAGGCTGGGAGCCTGAGCTGCCTCTGAAAACTACAAAATGGCGTGTCTCCTCAGTGGCTTCTAGCCCCCAGGGGAGGGAGCTGACGCATTCCCCAAATACAGGTCCCAAAGTCCATAGGACACTAACCTCTTACTTTGTCCTAGGCATGTCTATGTTGAAAATTCTGGAGTCGCCACAGCTCCTGGTGTTCTGGGGTTCCTCCAGCCGGCTGCTGGCCCTGCCGCCCTGGGGCTAAAGCCTTGGCTCACGCGGACCTGGGCTCGGCTTGGCTCCTGCGCTCTGCACGCTGCCAGGTCCTAGACCTCTGCGCTGGTCCTTCCTGCAGGGCTGCTGGGCTGTCCTCAGCGGGAGGTTAGCTTCTCTGTGTCGTTCTGTGGGTGCTGGGGCTCCAGAAATTGTTCAGAGTCCCCTTTTACATAGTCTGGGGGGAATCTGGGGGCAGAGAGGCTTGGACGAGCTGTTTCTACTCCGCCATCTTGGCTCCGCCCCGCCCCCCCCATAGTTTATTTTTAAAACAAGTTTCATTGATGTCTTTTGTGTTTATATCATAGTGTTTCTGGGTACATTCCCCTGGAATCAAGGCTTCCCTTGTAATGAAGAAAAACAGTTTAAGCAAATACAGCCAATGCAGTGATTACATCTGACAATGTTTTCAACATTCTGTTACCTTTTTGCCTGCCCTTCCCACCTATCTGTGGAGTAACTCATTTTTATTTTAATTTTTTTTATTTTTAACTTTAAAAACACCCATAAAAATAGCATTTTCATATAGATAGAAGAACACAAAACAAGGATTGCATATGGAACAATAAATTTCCATTCCATGCTTGGTTCTTTTAAAAGTTTTTTTTAAAATCATCATTTCTGCTTCCTTCTGAACTTTTTGTTTCCTTTTGCACATTAAAAAATGTTTCAAAGGTCTTCTTCTCTTCTTTGTATTACTATTGCTAGTCTTTCTACTTTGTGAACCCTACACCTAATTAAAAACAGAAGAAAAAATCCTCATAACAAATAAGCAGGGCCAAGTGAAAACAAATCCACCTAGTGTCCATGTCCAAAAATGTATGTCTCTTTTTTGCACCTTGAGTCTATCACCTCTTTGTCAGGGGGGGTGGCTTTACCATAGGTCCTCTGGAGATATTGCTGGCCATTGTTTCAATCAGAGTTTTTATGTCTTTCTAAGTTGTTGTTGTTTTTAAACAATGTGGTTGTCATCATATATATTGTTTTCCTAGATTTGTTTGTTTTATTCTCCATCATTTTAATACTTTCCAAGATTTCCTGAAATTGTCTCTTTCCTAACCTTTTTTTTTTTTTGCTTTTCTTTTTTTTTTTTGTCGGGGGAAGGTGGGGCAATTGGGGTTAAGTGACTTGCCCAAGGTCACATGGTTAGTTTTTTTTTTGTGTTAAGTGTCTGAGGTTGGATTTGAACTCAGGTGTAGAGGCTATAAAGTCTTCTGTGATTCTGACTGTAGGTGCTTCGGACCCCACCTGCCTTTCTGGATACTTTCATTGTTTTACCTTTGAGTCAGGAGTTGTAGATTTTGGCTATAATATTCTGGGTGTTTTTGATTTAGAATTTCTTTCAAAAGGCAGTTAGTAGATTTTATCTTGACTTTACCCTCAATTTTTATTTATTATTTTTAAAAAATATTGTGTCGAGGCTTTAAAAATCATAGTTTTTGTGGAGCTAATGATTTTTAAATGATTTATATCCTTGGTATATCTTCCAGGTCATAGCAGATATTCTACATTTTATCCTATTTTTAACCTATCTTTTGATTTAATCCTAATATTTCTTATTCTCTCATGAAGTCATTGGTTTCAGTTTGGGCTAGTCTAATTTTTAGGGAGGGAGTCCATAATCTGGATAAGGTTTTCTACTTTTTCTTCTAAAGCTCTTTATACTCTTTCCTCCAGAGTCTTTCTCTTTTCCTTCGTTCCTTCGTTCCTTCGTTCCTTCGTTCCTTCGTTCCTTCCTTCCTTCCTTCCTTCCTTCCTTCCTTCCTTCCTTTCTTCCTTCCTTCCTTCCTTCTTTCCTTCCTTCCTTCCTTCCTTCCTTCCTTCCTTCCTTCCTTCCTTCCTTCCTTCCTTCCTTCCTTCTCTCTCTCTCCTTCATTCTTTTTTTCTCTGATTCTTTTCTTCTAGGTATTCATGCAGTTCTTATAGAGAATTTATTTTTTTCCATTAAGTCTCTGCTTGCATTTGTTATGGAGTTCCTTTCTCTTTCTAGATTGGATTTTGGAATGTCTCTGGATCTATAATACATCTTTATGGTTATTTGTGTCTTGTTTACTCATATTTCCAGGTTTAATTCCTGAATTGGAGGAATCCCAAGGCCAAGCCTCACTCCCCTGTTATATTTTTGGGTGAGGTGGCCATCCTTGCTTCATCTCCATCTTGATCATCTGGATTCCTGTGCTGACTTCCACTTTTACCTCTAGAATTGGAGCTTCGGGCTATGATTCCATACCATGCACTTTTGGGTGGGGAGGGCATGCCTGCTTTATCCATACATTCTTTCTTCCAAATTCCATGCTATGGGTTTCTGCTCTTGCTACCTGTGGATACAGAACTTTGCACTCTATTGGTGCTTTAGCTAGGAGGCTTCCTTTTTTCTTTTTTGCCTACCCTGTGTCTGGCTTTGCTAGCACACTCTCCCTTCTTCCCTTTCCCTCCCCTCCCCCATTGCCCATGGACTACTGACTGGCTTTTAGTGTAGTTTTGGGTCATTGTAATTTCTCTTTGGATTTCTGGATTATTATTTGACCTGGTACAATTTTTTAAGTTTTTTAGTGGAGTGGGTATGCCTCAGTCAAGACAGACATCTTCAAGCAATTTGTTTTAAATGAATTGTCCACCTATTTTTTCTTTTTCTCCTTCTTAGCCATTCTCAGAATGTAGGTTTTGAAGGGCAGTACAGTGTTCTAGTATCACTCTAGTTTGTGATGAAAAGCCCCCTGGGAATCAGAGAACAGCATGTGCCTGTGACCTATCAAACCACTGACCAAAGTGTTTTTTTTTTTCTTTCTCCTGCTCTTACCAATTCTCATCTGGCCTCTGAGGGAACTTGAGCTCCCTTTCCCCAATCTCATGACAAGATGTGAGCGAACCTTTCTTCTTTTAATTTGGCCAGGACACATTTGGTGTTTTTTTTCAAAGAAAGCTTTTCTCAGAAATTAAAAGGAAAAGAAAAACAAATCAAAATAAGGCACAAAAGCATAGACTTGTTGTCTTAATGATAGAAGAGATATCTTCTTCTATTAATTCCCATCTAATCATGCCCCCACTTCTCTCTGGTTCCCCTGACCAAGCTCTTTGCTCAGGTCAGTAGCCTAGCATTTTCACTTACTGTGATTTAAGCTAGTTCTTCCTTCAGGTGAAGGTGCTTCCTCCTTTGGGTGGTACATCTCTTATTCTAATAAGAATCTGAGGCCTCAACCTCACTAGTGATTAGGTCCCTTATCCTGAAGTCAGGGTCACCTATGTTGAAATTTCTGTCTGTGATATTTACTAGCTGGGTCATTGTGAACAAGTCACAACCTTGATGAGCTACCATTTACTCATTCGTAAAATGGTATAATGATTATATCTATAGGACCTACCTGTCAGAGTTATAATGAGATAATGTACGTAATTGCTTTGTAATTCTTAGAAGGCTATATGACTCCCCTATATGAAATCCATGAGCCTTTCCTTACATTCAGTCCTCTTATCTAATACCCCAGATTTTCTTTTCATGAACACCCCTGATACTTACTTGTCGACCTCATGTAGGAACCGTTGTTCTATTCCTGGACATCTTAAATTTCAGCTCATAAACTAGAGGTCAGTCCTCTATCTATTGTGTCTCACTGTCTATACTATGATGCTTGGAATCTGTGTAAACTGTCTACATTCCTCGGTGTTTTTATTTTCCTATTTTATCACTTTTTGCTCTATTATTAAAAATGGTTTGCTCATAAGAGTAAAACCTCAGGAAATGCTCAACATAGTATGTGTAAAGAAGATTATATGTTAAAAACATGGTTTCCAATTAATCAATAATTATTTATAATGGGGTCAAAAAGTGAACCCCACCTGATCTATGGAATCCTCCCCAATTATACTGTTGAACTCCTTGAGGGCAAGGAATGTTTTTTTTGCCTTTCTTTGTATTCCTTAGTGTCTTAGTACAACATTGGGATTGGGCATTGCATCTAAGTGGCAGCTAAATCAAGACTTCAGCTAGGTGAACTTGAGTCTGTGCCTTTGGCTCTGTCTTCTGCTTTCTACTTCTCTCCCTGAGCTTAGGTGACTGAACAGTGTCCCTGAAGATGGATGTTTTCAATCTTAAAGGCAATTCCTGTGAGTTTAAGAGGTCTGGGGCTCCTGATTTCTTTGGTTAATGTAATAGCTGCTGCACCCTCTTCAGTGCTTCTAGGAGGAAAAGATGACCACTTCTTGGAGGAAGAGCCCCAAGCCGGGCTGAGCATGACAGAAGACAGTATATGGAGACTGGGAGACAGTGCAGATCACAAAGGGGGAAGATTGATCCAGCTATCCTTCAAGCTGCTTTGTGCTCTGATATTTTAAGAATTAATCTCTCAAAAGAGTTAGTTTTGTGGTAATTAGAAGTTACTGCTTCAAGTTTAATTTTTTCTTGTCAATGAATATTTATGCATCTTTTGCGTTTTTAACTTTTTTGTGTAAAGAAAATAAATAACACCTGTACCCTATCTCTACATTGTATATTTTGTTCCTTTTGTGGGGGAGATTCGACCCATGAGGCGAGTCTGAGTTTTAAGTGATTCCCCCCAGGTCTCCTGGGTTCCTCTCTCCTGGGTCCCAACCTTCCTAGGTTCAGGAGTCATATTTGTTGCTGTTATACTTTACTTATTGCCTACCATGTATCAGTCACTTTGCAAAGACAAAAATGGCATAGTTACTGTCTTCAAGGATCTTACAATCAAAGAAGGGAAGATGACAATTACATATGTTGGCATATATAAAAGAGATATAAGATAGTTCTGGGAAGATGGAAATGAGAAAAGGCTTCATATAAAAGATGGTACCTGGGTGGAGCCTTGAAGGAAGCTAGGACTTCTAAAGATGGAGATGGTGAGGCAGTGTTTTAGTTACATGTAAAAACGTCTTTTAACATTTGCTTTTGAAAATTTTGAATTCCAAATTGTCTCTCTTCCACTCCCCCCCTCAATGAGAAGGCAAGCAATTTGATATCGATTATACTCGTGTAGTCATGCAAAGCTTTTCCATATTAGTCATGTTGTGAAAGAAAACACAGACCAAAAGAGAAAAAAAAAGCAAGAAAGCTTTATCAACAAGGATGGGATCGCAAAGGATGATGCCTTTGTTTCAGGATGCATGGCCATAACAATCTCTTATTCAGATTGTAGAGGCCAGGATCTTGGAGGGGTAGAATGTAATGGGACACAAAGTAAATAAAGAAAAAATATGCTTCAATCAACATTCAGACTGCATCAGTCCTTCCTCTGCAGGTAGTCTTTTTCATTATAAGTCCTTCAGAATTATCTTGGATCTCTGTATAACTGAGAATAGTTACATCATTTACAGTTGATTATCATACAATATTACTTTTCAAAGTAATATTGTATTGTATTTTCAAAGTTCAGACCTTGTCACTCTCTGCTCAAAAGTTCCAGTGGTGCCTTATTATTTTATTTTCCCTGATTACCTTAGTTGCTAGTACTATTCACTCCCTCATAAAAGATACTTTGTATTTATTTTATAAATAGCTCATATTTATTTAACTGTATTCATATTGTTTCCCCTGGCAAAATGTAAGTTCCTTGAGGGCAAGAACTACATGACTTTACTATTTCTCTCACCAGTGTCTAGTTCCATGTAGTTCCTGGGACCTAGTAGATGCTTTGTAGATGCTGACTGATTAGTTGTTTGATATGCAGTGCAATAAATTGGTGTTTACAAATTCCATGGCACATAAAGGGAAGTGTGGTATAGACAGAACAATGGTGTCAAACTCAAGTAGAAACAAAACCATTGATAAGGATCCCTGTCAGCTACATATTGCCTTAGAAAATAACATACTAATATTATTCATATTCAATTATATTTTTGTCCATTTTGTTAAATATTTACCAATTGCATTTTAACCTGGTTGTGTTCACTCCAGAGGTAATGCTGCTGTGTACTATATTTGACACCTCTGGTGTACAGAAAAGAACTTTGGCTTTGCAAGAACAAAAATAAAAAAGAATGAAAATTGTACTTTAATTTACATTCATAGTTCATCAGTTCTCTCTCTGGAAGCGGATAGCATCTTTTCATCATGAATCCTTTGTGGAGGTTTCCAGACACAAATTGTCTTGGATCACTGTATCAGTTAGAGTAGTCAAGTCTTTCTCAGTTGATCATCACACTATTGCTTGTACTGTGCACAATGATCTCCTGATTCTTCTCTCTTCACTTTGTATCAGTTCATGTAGGCCTTGCTATGTTTTTCTGTTTCACCTCCTTTGTCATTCCTTATAGAACAATGGTACTACACTAAAATCGTGTGTCACAACCTGTTCAGTCATTCCCCAGTTGATGAGCATCCCCTCAATTTCCAATTCTTTGCCACCACATAAAGAGATGCTATAAATATTTTTGTACATATAGTTTCTGGAACTCAAAATTAAAAAAGAAAAGAATGTTAAAATGAATAAAAAGAATACAAAAAATTCACTAAGGTTTTCAAGTGGTCAATTTTTGATTTCCATTACATACATGTGTGTATATATATGTGATTTATATGCACACACATATCTTTGCCTCCATGTAGTGAAACTGTATGAAATTTAAATGGAAAACGATCACTGTATGACTAGTCTCTCTGCAATTAGAAGCAAAAGTTGCTAGAAGAGAAGACTTTGGCAAGTCTGTTTTAAATTGTAAGAAGGGGAAAATGCAGAAATGCATCATTCAGGAAGACGTTGAGTTATACGGAGTATTGTGTTTTAAAACCTACTGTAGATCTATGTCGGTGTCTGAGGGAGAGAGGCTAATTAGTGCCCGTACTCTCAGTCATATCAGACTAAAGGTAATGGGGTGTAAGAAATGGTTCATTAGGCTCTCTCAAGTACTTTTACTGTGTCCATACTATTTATGCCAGCAGAAAAAATTCAATGTCTTTAAAATCAAGTCAAAGCATTTGCCTTAGTTTCCTTGGTTTGAGAAATAACTTGGAGTAATGATCTCTTAAAGTCAAATAAAAAAATGTACATTAAAAGCCACACACAGTTTTTATGCCTGTTTTGTATCACCCACATGGTAAGCACATATACATCTCCAAATTCCTCCTTCTTTCATCTGGGCTTTTGGCTCCCCACTATATGTCAGGCCAGCTTACTAACTAGTAGTATTTCCATGCAGGGATTTGATTAAAAAAAAAGTTTGTGGTGAATTATCTTCCTTTCATCCCATCTCTTTGTCTCTGTCTCTGTCTCTCTGTCTGTCTCTCTGTCTCTGTCTCTGTCTCTGTCTCTGTTTCTGTCTCTGTCTCTCTGTCTTTCTCTCTCATACACACACGCACACACAAAACAATAATGAGAATGCATCATCCTTTCCTGGAATCACTGAATTACAGAAACCTGGTCACAGAAACAGCTCCATCAACAGAAGCAGTGATGTCTGCCCACAGGTTTATCAGAGGCCAGTCCCTCCCAAGAGATAACTGTGGCAGTAGTATTAGGAAGGGGGAGTAAAGTGTTTAGTACCTCATTCCCCAGATTCACTTCAGTGTCCAGTATGGCTAAAGTTTCTCTGATCAGTCCCTTTTACTCCTGATTCTTGACCTCACTACAAAGATACAGTTTTGAATTTAGGAGAGAATATTGTCCAAGGATCAGGGACATGGCTAGAAATACTGGGCCTCTAGCTGAAAAATTCAGAAAAGATGCCCTAATAATTTGTAAACAACAAAATAAACAGAAGTCTTGTAATGCATGTAATTCAGGGATAATGAGGTTGTCCCTATCTGTGGAAAGGTGCCTAGAAAAGAGGCAAGGGATAGAGCACTGGAAATCTTTTAGAGTCAGGAAGACTTGAATTCCAATCTAGCCCTCATACTTATTGGTTGTGTGATCCTGGACAAGTCACATATCCTCTGTTTGCCTCATTTTTCTCAGTTGTAAAATAGGGATAATAAAGGTCATTTTGAGGTCATTCATGTTTGTTAAAAGTTCTTAGCACATACCTGGAACATAGTGGGCCCTATATAAATGAATATCCTCCCCCTTCCCATTCCCCTATTTTTAGGATCTTGGGACAAGTGATTCAATCTCTCTGAGCCTTAGTTTCTTCATCTGTCAAATGAGGGCACTGGTTACACTAGAAAGAACAGTGACTCTGAAGTTAGAACTTGAAGTTCTACATCTGATACTTATTATATTGATGGGTTAGTCAAGTCGCTTAACCTAGGGAGGTGTTCCAGTTTCCTTATCTATAAAATGAATAGAGTGGATTAGATGGATTCTGAGAACCCTTCCATAGTTCTCAAAGGACACTTTTACTCTTACTAGGATCTAAACAATTCATCTTTGTATAGTCCTTTTCAACTGACCAGTGTTTCTCTTGACTCCTACATTTGCATTTCAAAGTTCCTACTAAATTCTGGCCTTTTCTTTAGGAATTTTTGGAAGTCCTCTATTTCACTAGAGGTTTATTTTTTTTTCCTGCTGTAGGACTATACTCATTTTTGTCAGATATGTTATTCTTGGTTGTAGGCCTTCATATTTTGCCTTTTGGAATATTTTATTCCAAGTTTTCCTTTAAAGTGGCAGCTGTTGAGTCTTGTCTGATTTAGTTTGTGGCTCCTTGGTACTTGAACACTTTCTTTTAGCTGCTTACAGTATTTTTTTCTTTGATTTGGAAAGCCTGAATTTTGTTTATGTCAGTCCTAGGCATTTTCATTTTGACATTTCAAGAGGTCACCAGTAGATTTTTTAAGAATTCACTTGGCCCTCTAGTTCTAATAAAACTGGGTTGTTTGTATTTATGATTTCTTAAAATATGGTTTCCAGACTTTTTTTGAATGTCATGATTTTCGGGTAGTCTAATAATTTGTATATTGTCTTTCCTTGACCAGTTTTATGAGCCTGTTGCTTTTTGACAGTGGATACCTTACATTTTCTATTGTTTTTTTCCCCAATGTTTTAATTTTGTTTTAAGATTTCTTATTGTCTCATGGAGTTATTGCTTTCATTTTATCAATTCAAATTTTCAGGGAGTTAGATTCTTATGTAAGGTTTATCACCTTCTGTTCTAAGCAGTTATTAATTCTCCTAGTCACTCATTCCTCCCTAGCCATTATTTCCTTCACATTTTGTATCTCTTATTTAATTTTTTCCAGGTATTCTTAAAATATTTATGATCAGAATTTTTATTTCTCTGTGACTCTACTGAGACTTACTGTGCAGTTACTCTCTTTTAGGTTTACCTCTTGGGCCTTTTTCAGTCCAAAATATTTCTTCACCATCTTTGGCATTTTCTTCCATTTTCTCATATCTGTGGTTAGATAGGGTGGTGGTAGAGTGGATAGAATGCTAGAAATGGAGCCAAGAAGATCTGAGTTCCAATTCCAGACTAAACATTTACTAGCTGTGTGAAAATTAGTCAAGGAACTTAAGCTCTGTGTATCTCAGTTTCCTTATCTGAAAATTGGGGATAATAACATCTACCTCACAGAGTTATGAGAATCAAATGAAACAATAGTTGTAAAGCATTTTGCAAGCTTCAAAGCTCTGTATGTTAGCTATATTATAATAATAATATTATTATTATGCCACTGTCATCATCACTTTAAAACTCAATTTCTGGATTGGGGCTTTGTGTGTTTTGATGAGATTCCAAATATGGTATGAATGTGCCCTGCTTGGGCCTGGATGTGCTGGTTAAGGCTAAACCTGCCTTTTGAAGAGTTTGACTGAGACTCCTATTTGGTTCCTTTTAGGTTTTGGCCTTGGTTTCTGTACTGTATCCTTCCTCTTACAAAGCCTTAAACCTAAAGTTGACACTATGTCTCCCTGTAATCCCAACAGTCCCCAACCAAATATTGTTGCTTATGCCAGTAGCAGACCTCCTATAAGACCTCAGGTGCTCCCCTCTTTCTTCTACTGTGGCTCCCCTGTGACTTGGGTCTGGGCTGTCTGAGTACTGGGCTGCCCAGACACTGGTCTGGTTTTGTCTCCTGCTATGGTTCAGGACAGGGTGCCTGGACTCTTGTTGGGCAGGGGCCCAACATGGGTACTGGTCTGTCTCTGTCCCTTGTGTAGCTTTGGGAGGTAAGCACTGATTTGGCCTCTGGTCTGGCTCTGTCTCCTGAGGAGGCTCAGGGGTAGTCCCTCTGCTAGACTCTGTAATGTCATTGCTGTGGGTACTGGCACAAACATTACACTGGAGGCTGGTGTGACTCTGCCTCCTACAGAGGCTGGGACACAGGTAGACACAGGTTACTGGGTGCAGTGCATTGGTCTGATCCTGTCTCTCCTGGTAACTGGCTCTCAGGAATTAGTTTGTAGGACCCTGTTGCATGTGTGCTTGGCCTTCCAATCATTCTCCTCTCAGAATTTCTATGGCATTCTCAGCATTTTTGGCCAATGTAGACGAGTATATAGTTGTTTATCTGGTTTTCTTTATCTTAGTTCCCTTTTGGTGCATTTTTAGAGATTTATTGGGTTGCCTGTTGGGGATCTGGGCTCCTCTAGATCCTTAAAACCCACCATTTCCCCATTGCACGGAACCTTTGAACCAAAGTGGGCTTGTTCTCCACTATTTTTTGCACTTTACTCATAAATACTAGAACCATGTAAATAATTAACCTTTGACAAGACAAGTACTTGTTTCTTTAGTGATTAGGTGCTTCCTGCAAGTTTAGAGTTTCACTGAACAGTCTGGTTAATAAATGCAATAGCTAATGGAGCTTAAGAGAGATACAACAATATCTGAAATTATCCCTTGTTGAAAATAATTTCTTTAATTATTAAGCGGGCAGCCTAAATGTTTGACATATGGTGTGGCTTCTTTTGGGGATACATTAGCTTCTCAGATCTTGATTCTTTGAGGTATTAGTATGTTAAAAGAAAATAAATCCCTGACACTGGAAAAAAGAATTTGTAGCAATGTTAATTTCTTAAACAGAAAACTTTGGACAACATCTAATGTGGCAAATCCATGGTTCACAAATGCATTTAGGTAGGATAGAGAAGGATTACTATAGAGTTGAAGAGAAGGTTTAGGAACTATAGAGTATAAACTATTCACCTATTCTCAATTATACTTGATACTGTTTTATATTCAGACTTCTGGAGACACTTTAGTATCCTACCTGCTTAGGTACCATGCTTGTCAATATTGTAAATTATAAACTAATACCCAGTTACCTTCTAGTTATTTGGAAGTGGGAGGGAGGGTGGTAGAATAACATAGCCTATTCTTACCTATGTCTGTTCAGGAAAGTGAACTCCAATGATTCATATTTACTAGACTGAGGAGGCAGCTTTCTATTATGAATAGGACAGTGCCACCTAGATTAAAAACTGACTTGTTCATTGCAAAAGGTTGTTGGGGATGTCCACAAACCTTCAGAGCTAGCAGAATTTAGAAAGTAGAATGAACAGCATTGTTCCCAGCACTCAAGCAGGCAAAGACAAACAGGACTAGATACAGGAGAACAATTCTACAAGAAAGGATAGTCAATGGAGTTCAAGACACAGGTTTACTGTAGTCTTTCTTTTTTACTTTAATCTTGTTCCTTTTCATTGGAGAGGAAGAAGACACTTGACTCTGTACTTCACTTCCTGCCATCCAGATAATAAAATAAATTTGGCTTTACTCTACCTTAACTCTCTTCTCTTCTGGAAGACAGAGTAATAGGGGACATCCCATCTCTTCTTCTGATCTATTGGCATTAGTGACTAGAAGGCTACTCTTCTGATGGGCAGAGCAGAGATGAGTAGGATTTCTCTTACCTTTCTTTACTTTTTCTCTTTCCCTGCTAGAAGCTGGGAAGTCCATGTGGGAAATCATATCAAAGTAGATCCAACCAGACTGAGAAATAGCCTTTCCTATTCTCCTTTGAGAAGTAATGATATAGCATCTTTTGAGTGGTACTATTAAAAATTCTATTCTCATTATTTAATAGTTATTTGTGATATAGTTTTATTTTTTCAGTTGATAAAGAATTTAATGTATCAATTACCAATCACTGTGAGGATACAAAAGAGGCTCTTAAAAGTGCCCTCGGAAATATCTGATTGACTTAGGACATGGAGATATAGGGCAAAGGAAAACCAGGCTGAGAACTTTACTTGCTTAGGGAAAGCATATGGGATAGGAGGATGGAAGATTTAGACATATCCCCTCACAGATGAGGATTTATATCTGCCATTTGTATTTCAAAGTGTATAGGTATTCACCCTTTCCCTCTATAAAGCCATACTTCTGAGTGGTTTCTAAAAAAATTTATAGCATTTTTTTTTTGCTTTTTGGAGGGGGAGGGCAGGGCAATTGGGGTCAGGTGACTTGGCCAAGGTCCCATGTATTAAGTGTCTGAGGCCAAATTTGAACTTAGGTCCTCCTGACTCCAGGGTCGGTGCTCTATTCACTGTATCACTTAGGCCCCCCTCCCCCCCCAGAGTGTTAATATATTCTCCTTATGGGTTCAATGTATATACTATTATTCCTATATTCTCTCTATCTTGACTTACGGAGCCTTTCTATATTCTTGTATGATTACTTCATTTATCAGTATTCATTTACTCCCTATTGCTCTACTTATATAGATATTGTTATTCTCCATCTATATTCCTACATATGAATTTTGATATACTTTGTATGCACACAGACAGGAGTCTTCATATATTCTCTCACAGAGAGAGAAACAGTGGAAGATTTGTATGAATATAGAGAGAACATAGGAGTATTCTTATTTGTGAAGAGAGAGAATGTATGCATATATGTATGTATAAGAATAGAGGAAATATGAGTACTCATAGCTATGAATAGAGTGAATATGTTAATATTCAATTATGTAGTTATTGAGAGAATGATTATTAATGTTTATGAGGAGATAGAAGGTATGAATCATATAAATGAATTTATAGAAATAAATGACTTCACCTACATTGAAATGAAGAGAAAGAACCTGACTACATATGTATATATGTGTAATATGTATATGTACACATATTATCTATCTTCATGTATATGTGTTGTCATATATTCCCTATATATTTATTTACATAAGTATAAAGTTAGATTCTATGGGGGAATTCTGCAGTATTACATATGAGTATTCATAGATGATAGAGAATGTCTATAAATGAAGTATGTAAGTTCTTTCCTTTATATAGGATGATATAATCACTCCTATATAGAGCATCAATATCAATTCCTATTTAGAGAGGATTATAAGGAGAATCACACAGTGCTCATAAAGAGTAAGAGAGAGAGAAAATGGATGGTACCAAAATGTATATATAGAGGGAAAATGTGACCACTTATGAATAAGAATAAAGAAAGCCCAGTGGTTTTTAAGAGGGAGACAGACGGCAGGGGGTAACTGGACATCAGTGCTGGTCCCCAGGGTCCTCTCCCTCTGTGCCTGGCACTTCCAGGAACAGTCAGGAAAACCTGCTGGCAGTTTCAGACACTTGTCGTGGCAGTGGGGCAGCAGAAAATTAGCCAGAAAAGGTCAAGATGTGTGCTGACATCAGTGGTCATTGGCTCATGGCTATCATTCTGGTGTCCACCCTGGCCAGACTTGGCTTTGGTTGGCTGTGGCTCAGGTAATTGTTTGTCCTTTGTTCTCAAAGAGGGCCATGACATCAAAAAGATGATGCCACAACTTGCAAGTCAATTGGACTCAAGTGAAAGAAAGCTGTGCAAGGTCACCAGCCTCACTTTCTCCTCCAGAGACATCTGGGTCCAGTGGCAAGATGTAGATCAGGAGGACTAGAGATGGCCCCTGATACAAACCCAAGTAGGAAAAGTGCAGGAACTTTTGGGATGGGGGGAGGAGGGGGAGGGGAGGGTGTTAGAGGCAGGCAGTTTTCCTGCTGCTTGTGTGCTTACAGCCCTTCAGACTCAGGAGAAAAGGTAACTCCCCCCTCCTCTTTTTCCTCTTCCTCCTCTATAATTTTATGTTTTTATTGAAATAAGAATTTCCCTAAATAGTGTGTCCTTAACAGCTCTCAACTTATACAGGGTTTTTATGTTCAATATTAAGTTCAAAATTTCCCCTATAGTTCATGTTCCTGGTAGGTCTCAATAAATACCTGTCTGTCTGTCTGTCTGTCTGTCTCTGTCTGTCCATCTCTGTCTCTGTCTCTCTTTCCCTCTTTCTTCACTCACTCTGATTTTCACTATAACTCTTGCCCTAACTCTCAAAGGCCACCTCTCTTAAAATTGTGTCTTGATGTAGTGGTTTCCAGTTTGCCAGGTACTCTACTGTCCAGTGCCTAGATCCTAAGATTACTGGTTCTCAACAAATTTGGGGTGTATCACATTTGCAAAGAGGCAGATTGACCTAATGGCCTAGTGAAGCCCAATAGAAACCTAAATACTTGCCTGAGAATGACATCCACATAACTGGTTGAAGGAACTGAGATTTTTTAACTTGTAGGAGACAAGAGAGCTATCTTTAAATATTTGAAGGGCTGTCATATGAAAAGGGTATTGGAATTACTCTATGTGACTCAAGAGGGCAGGATTTAGGACCAATGCATGGAAGCAATAGGGAGGTAGATTTTGGCTCAATACAAGGGAGAACTTCCTAATAACCCAGAGCTATCTAAAAATGAAATGAAAATGTTGCTTCATCAGGAAATGGGTTTCCAGTTATAGGAGGTATTCAGGCAGAAGACAAAAATGTTTCTGGGTTGTTGAGACCATTTATGCTTTAAAATTAGATAAGCTTTGAGATCTGTTTAGATTTTGAGACCATATGATTCTATGATTCCATATGAAAGATTAAAAATATTTCAGCCTTGGAGGGCAGAGCCAAGATGGTGGAGTAGAAACAGCACTTCCACAGAGCTCCAGCCCACACCACTTCAAAATTATGTAAAATGGGACTCTGAACAACCTCTGGACCTCCAGCACCCACAGAACGACACAGAGAAGCTAACCTCCCACTGAGGACAGCCTGGCAGCCTGGCAGGGAGTGGCCAGCGCAGCACTCTGGTAGCTGAGCCCAGGACCACTTGAGTCAGAGGTTTTAGCCCCAGGGCGGCCAGTCCAGCAGCCAGCTGGAGGGACCCCAGAACAACAGCAGCTGTGGCTTTTCCAGAATTATCAACACATAGATGCCTAGGACAAAGTGAGAGGTTAGTGCCCTATGGACTTTGGGAGCAGTATTTGGGAACTCCTCAATTTCTTATCCTGGGGGCGAGAAGCCACTGAAGAGCCTCGGCTCAGCCACCATTTTGCAGCTTCAGTTGCAGCTTCAGCTCCTGCCCTGCGAATTGTAGGGGGATCCAGCAATCAGTCTGGGGGAGTAATCGCTCTTGCTTTAACCTCCCTGGATCTGGATTTCGGTCTGGAGTGGAGGTCTTGGGGTGTGTGTCCAGCTTGCCAGAGTGTGTGGGGGCTTCAGGGAGGGCACCCAACTAACACTTCTGGCAGTTGAGAAGACCCCAACATTTGGGATGGAAGCCCCCCTGTCTGGTGGCAGAGTCCTACTGTGGCAACAAGCCCAAAAGTCAAGTAATTAAGTGGCAACATGCCTAGGCAAAGGAAACAAAATAAACAGAAAAATTCAACATTAGACTCCTATTTGGGGGGCAAAGAGGATCAAAGCATGGAACAGGAGGAGGACTGTGAAGTCAGAAATCCTGCACCAAAAGCCTCAAATGAAAATATGAGCAGGTGACAGGCCATAGAAGACCTTAAGAAGGATTTTAAAAACCAAATAAGAGAAGTGGAGGAAAAATTGGGAAGAGAAATGAGAAGGATGCAGGTAAAGTATGAAATGAGAGTCAACAGCCTAACTGAGCAAAATAACACTTTAAAAAATAGACTAACTCAAATGGCAAAAGAGGCTCAAAAAGGCAATGAGGAGAAGAATGCCTTAAAAAGTCGAATTTGCCAGATGAAAAGAATCTCAAAAGCTCACTGAGGAGATTCATTCCTTCAGAATTAGACTGGAGCAAATGAAAGCTAGTGACTTTATGAGAAATCAAGATGCTGTTAAACAGATCCAAGTAATTGAAAATAATAGAAGGCAATGTGAAATATCTCATGGGAAAAACCACTGACCTGGAAAATAGATCCAGGAGAGATAATTTAAAAATTATTGGACTATCTGAAAGCCATAATCAAAGAAAGAACCTAGAAATCATCCTTCAAGAAATTCTCAAGGAAAATTGCCCTGATGTTTTAGACCTAGAGGGCAAAATAGAGGTTGAAAGAATACAGAGATCACCTCCTGAAAAGGATCCCAAAAATAAAACTCCTAGGAATATTATAACCAGGTTCCAGAATTCCCAGATCAAGGAGAAAATACTACAAGCAGCCAAGAAGAAACAATTTCAATACTGTGGAAACACAATCAGAAAAGCACAGGACCTGGCAGCTTCTACACTGAGGGACCTAAGGGCATGGAATATAATATTCCAGAAGTCAAAAGAGCTGGGATTGAAGCCAAGGGCCACCTACCCAGCAAAACTGAGTATCTTGTTTCAGGGGGAAATATGGTCATTCAGTGGAATAGAGGACTTTCAAGCATTCTTGAGGGAAAAACCAGAGTTGAATGAAAATTTGACATTCAGGCACAAGAAGCAAGAGATGCTTGAGAAGGTAAACAGGGAAAAGGAATCAAAAGGAACTTATCAAAGTTGGACTATTTACAGTCCTACATGGAAAAACAATAATTGTGACTGATGAACCCTTTCTCAATATGAAAATAACTGAAGAAGGGTATATGGGCATATGAATACATATGTGAATGTGGGTATATATGTTTACAGTTATACATGGATAGAGGGCACAGGTCAAATTTGGTGAGAAGGGATGATACTTAAGGGGTGAAGTTAAGAGGTGAGAGAGGACTGTGGCAAGAGGAGATGGGGAGAGACAGGGTGGGGTAAACTATGTCATGTAGAAGAGGCAAGGGGAAGTAATTGCAGGGGAGGGGAAGAACAAGAAGGCAAAAATACAAAACCATATTCTCATTGAATTTGGCTCAGGGAGAGAATGACATACATACTAAATGGGATATCTCACCCTGCAGGAGAGTAGGGGTGAGGAGGATGAAAGGGGGGACGATGGAGGAAAGGGCATTCTAGGGGGATGGGAGGTTGGAGGCACTCACTTTTGAAGAGGGACAGGATCAAAGTAGGGAATGGACCGGGTGGGGGGGTGGGATGGGTGGGAGGGAAATATATCCAGTCTTTTATAATATATCTACTATGGTAATGTTTTGCATAGCTATACATGTACAACATATACTGAATTGCTTATCTTCCCAGCGGGAGTGGGTGACAAGGGACGAAGGGAATGGATCTGGAATTCGAAGTTTTAAAATTAAATGTTTCATATATATATAATGCATCAACACACACAAAAAAATATTTCAGCCTCTCAGGAGATGATTTGATCATAGCCTATACCTTGTTTGACTACTTTTCCACGGAATTTGACTGATTTCTTAAAGTGAATCAATAGGTGCTGAGTTGTCACATGACTATATGTTATGTCTATGATTACCTCCCGCTAATCAGCAGGCAATCAAGAAAGCTTAATTAGCCCTATGTCCAAAGGGAAAAAATCTCTGGGAACTGTTATAAAATCAAAAAGTCATCAAGGTTCCCTTTTGACCTTCTCCCATACTGCCATTGCTATTTATTAATTGTGTGACCTGGGGGAAACAGTTTCTATCTGTTTCCTCACCTATAAGAGGAGGGGATTATATAATCTCAAAGACCAGGGTGTGCTGTAAATGTTTAGCTATCAGTTTTCCATAAAAAGTATGCATACACAATTTTTTCACTACACACTTTTAAGTATAATTCCATTATTCACAGTTTCTCCATCAATTTCTTACGTCTAAGCAATCATCACAACAATAACCAAGCCCTGATTCGTAGTAATTGCTGTTTTCCAAGGTCTAAATTCTCACATTGAACATGTAACTAGGGACTATACTAGAAGGTCCTCATTGGCTCCAGTACATTCTGGTACCCTTTCTAGTTCTGAAGTTCTGTGATTCTATTTCTTTTTCTAGCAATATTTTTCTAACTCTTGACACTCTGTTATAAATCCAGTGGAAATAATAACAGGTCACATTTATTTAGTGAGTTAACATTTATAAAACAACTCTATATGGTAAAAAGTATTATTTCCATTTTATAGTTGAAAGTCTAAGAAGTAAAAGTGAGGCTGGTAGTGAGGATGACAACCAGTATTTGAACACAGGTCTGCCAGGAACTAGCTCCTACTCACCACCCCTCTTTTGACTCTCTGTTTGGTCTCATGTTGAGTTTCTTCAGGCTTCACCCTTCCTTCTCACTCAACGACCTGATCAAATCCTATTCTTTCTCAACTACATATGAGAAAGCAAGTAAGCTGATACACTAATCCCAAACTAAGGTGTCACTGCCTATTTCTTATATGAGCATATATTCTTATATCCTCAGGGATATTTGCATTTTAACAGAGGGGTCCAGGAGATGCAAAGTATTAGTTCAGAGGAATTTATTTGCAATAAATGGATGTATGTTGGAGGAAGGAGGGGGAAATTTGGGGATGAGCAGGCTTTCTCAGAACTCAGTTCTCTATGTAGGTAGCTACTTATCTATTCTACCTATAATGTAGAATAGTCTTGTCCTCACTTTCTATAGGGAAATAGAAATACCAATGCATCCCAGGGGACTTTATAAACACTTGGCAGTAGGAGTTTAGCATTAAGATTAAATTTATGTACATGTGGTAAAAATGGGGAACAACCCCTTGAAATCATAAATTAGATTGGTGTGTAGAGGCATACATTGCCACTGGACACTCAATGGAAAGTGAATTTCAGAGAGGCTGTAACTTGGGAAGCCAGGCCTGGGTGGTGGTCCAGTGCTATTTCCAGTATGCCACACTATTTCTTTTTTTTTTTTTTATGCTTTTTGGAGGGCAATTGGGGTTAAGTAACTTGCCCAAGACCACATGGCTAGGTTTTTGTTTGTGTGTGCATTGAGTGTCTGAGGCCGGATCCGAACTCAGGTCCTTCTGACTCCAGGGCCAGCACTCTACCCACTGCACCACCTAGCCACCCCAAGGCCACACTATTTCTAACAAAAGTTCTTTTCAAAAATAGTTGTACAGGTAAAAAGATACTGAGAAGTGGCCATCACCTTCATCTTATGGGATTTTCTCTAAGATGACCTTTTCCTTCATCTTTAATATTCTCTTTCCCATTCCCTACCACCCTCCTGGCCATACACTCAGGCTTTACTTTTTATTTCATATCATACTCATCAGCATGAAAGGATCACTAACCATTGGGGGTTTTAATGTATAACTCATCTCAAAAGTAGCCTCTTCTCTTTCTAATCCACCCTAGAAGCCATTGCCAGATAAATCTACTTTTAGGAAGAGCCAATCACTCACTCACTCCTCTCCTCAAAAACCATCATTGACTACAGAATAAAGTGTGGATTCCTCAGCCTGATTTTTACATGTATACACACACACACACACACACACACACACACACATACACACATATACATACACACATATATTCCCTCCTAGGTACTACATTACACTATTTTGCATTCTGACTCAATTGGAATATTTATTTGCTCTTGAGTCTGGTTAGGTTTGGTTTTCTTTCTTTCTTTTTTTTTTTTTTTTGCAGTTATGCTGTTCTTATTTAGAATACCCCCTCTTGTGACCAAAGTACCTTTGTCCTTGTATTCTCGTGACCTTTGCCCCTCTTCCCGTATCCATTTGCTGAAAGTCTCCTTATCCTTCAAGACCCAACTCAAGGGCTAACTCTTCATGAAACCTTTCTGATCTCTCAACGTGTAACCTTCCCCTCGTCTGATCCCCAGAGCACTTAATTTGTATCTTTTTATGGCAACTATCAGAATCTATTTTGTAATCTAGCTCTCTGTATACTTGTTTTTATCCCCCACAAATAGATTATAAGCTCCTTGGAAGCAAGAGTGGTATCTTATTATTGTTTTTTGTATCCCAGCACTAGCATAGTCTTGTTTGTGGTGTATGTACAAATGTTTACTGAACAGAATGGAGTCACCTTAAAAGAGAGCATTAGGTCAGGGAAAAAAATAGAAACTTGATTGTCCAGCCATCAAGGGCTGCTTATAAAATTGCGGAGCCAAAAAGCTTAGCAGTTTTGTCGCTCAGTCAGGCAATAAGAATGCAAATATTAGCCCAGTTTCTTCCATTGAAAAAGCCCTCCTCCTCCTCTTTTCCCTGAGAACTGGGACTGAAACACATTACCAGCAATTAGTTCTCGAGCCAAGAATTGAGGTTTTGATCAAAACTATGGTTGACATTTGCTCCTGGAAGAGAGAGTGAAAAATGGTCCATAAAGTTTCTATTAGCTTAAAAAGCAGCAACATCTGCTCCAGCCAGCATATGGAATGACACCTAGCTTTCTCATCTGCAATAGAAGAGAGAGAGAGAGACAGTCAAGGAGAGAAAGAGAGACGGAGATAGCTAAACAGAAACAGAGAACTAGAATTCAGCAAGTGGTTGAGTTAATTTTTTTTTAGCAGTTTGGTAGGATATCTTGGAAGTTCATTATTTTACTTTATTTTATTATTTAATTTCTTATATGCTTTATTAATGCCCTTTGTCTTTACATCACAGTCATTTACCACCGCCACCAGATTAAACTCTTCCTTGTGATAAAGACAAACAGCTAAGTTCAAACATCTCACATGGAGACTGTCTGGCCCCACATTCAGCATCTTTTCCTAGTAGTTGTTCATGTCTCTTCCATGGGAGAGCATGTATGCTTCATTATTTCTTTTCTGTGCCTTCCCTGAGAGTCTTCCATTAATCAGGGTTTAGCTTACTTTGGTAGCATCTTCATTTACCTTAAGTCAGTATGTACTGTTCTCTCTTGGTTCTCTTGATTTTTCCCTGTATCAGTCCATTCTGCTCGTGTCTCTATGAATTCCTTATATTCCTGACTTCCTAACATACACTATTATTTCATTATGGTTATATGATCTGTGGATTTATAATGAAGGTCCTTGACAAAAACACGAGCTTTTTTTAGTCATTCTCCCTTTCATGGCCACCCACTTGGTTTCCTGAACTTAGATGCCACAAAATGGCACTGTGACTGTTCTGATGGATTTGGGATTTTTGCTTCTATCTTTGACTTCCTTGGGAGTATAATATGATTGTCTGCTTGTTTGCCTCTTTTAACTTAAAATAGTCAAATAAGCCAAATGAAGAGCCCAAGATTTCATATCAAAGTATTTAAAATAAGCTATGGAGATACAGTTACCTGAACTGTGCTGAACCAATGTGCATTTTCCAACTGTTATTTCCTTTCAGTTCTCTTTGTGACTCTCCTACTCTCCCCTCCCTATTGCAAACATCTACAGTTAAAATTCAGGTGTAGGAGGGGTGTATGTTTTAAGTTTTAATATCAGCATTACTAGAATGCTAAATATAATTTAAGTGTTCACTGTGGGGATATAAATAATGCTTCCTCTAACTACTTTGTGGTTTTCTCCAGTTACTTGATTTTCCCCCCAAATTCAGGGGAATTCCAGAACATTTTGCAATTAGTTAAGGATTATATTTCCTTATTTTTATTAATTTTATGTAAAGTGGGATTTATCAGTGGAGCATTCATTGACACTGACTTCAATTTATTCTGATGAAACTGACTGACATCTGTGTGTGCTGTTCATCAGTCATAATTTAAACCATTCTTAATTGCATTAAATGTAAATTAAGACATTCAATTTCAGCCATTATTTTTCATAAAACATTGTGAACTGAATTTTAGTGGGTCATGAGATCTTACATTCAAGATAAATAGGGTAAATTCCAAACTTACCACTGATGTTCATATTTCACCCTTTGTCGACCATTTCTTTTGGAGCTTGCTAGATTGAAACAATTAATTTGCTCTCCGAAGGGAACAAGGATAGCTAAGGAAGATGTAGCTGAAAGTTTTAACAAATGATTTTATCATTTTTAGAGCTTGAATGTTTCCCAAATGTTTTTAACATGTGATTAAAAGTAAACGAAATTAATCATTTATCCAAACCAGATGATAAATTGAAATAGAGGTGTCATTATTAGAAAGATTGTTCTCTGCTTTGGAAAGCAAACCTTTGGGTCACTGGATTTCAAAATCTTATGATTTAATTTTCAAAACAAAATAAAGCATTATATATATGCAGTTAGGTTTTAGATGGCAATTTCAGCTATTATTATTATATTCAAAATTAGCAATAGTGGTAATATTATAGAACATAATGTAGTTAAAAACCATCTTTTCTTCTACAGTAAATGCAGAATTGTCTGAATGTCTTCTCCTAGCTACATTTGTAGTCATTTTGCTTTCCCTATAAATGAGAGTCATAGACTGTCCCATGATGATGATGAAGATAATTATAACAATAGTAAATAATAACAGATATTTGTATAATAGCTTTCATGCTGAAAATATTGACATATTTTACTAGCATCCATAATAACCTGTGAAGTTTGATGGGTATTTTCACCCCTATTTCATAGCTGGATAGCTGGAAATTGCATGGAATGAGTGAGGTGACTTATTCAATGGTAAATCAGTCACTTGCTAGGAAGATGAAACTAGAAACCAGGCAAACTGGTTCTCATGACATGATGGTTGGTTGTTGTCTTTTATTCTCAAAGAGAACCAAAATGACATCACTATGCTAGAGCCAAGTTTCCAAGTGTCTGACTATAGCTGATCAGAGCAGCACAAGCTCACAATGCTCTACCACAGATTGGGCACAAATGGTTTGTGTGAATGTTTGGGGTGGGTTCTCTAATTTTGTGCATTCTGCATGTCCTTTGAGCTGTTTTAATTCTGCTTTGCTCATAGAGCACCTTCTCTGATGATGGTGCGCCATGCTGAGTGGTCCTGGGCCAGTGTCTCCCATGTCACACAATCAATTCCAAAGTTCTTAAGAGACCTGAGGAGTGTCCTTGTATCACTTCTTCTGACGACCATGTGAATGCTTACCCCGTGTGAGCTCCCCATGATAGTCTTTTTGGCAAGTGTACATTTTTTGCATTTGAACAACCTGGCCAGCCAATCAGAGTTGCACTCTCTGAAGCAGAGTTCAAGCGCTTGGCAGTTTAGTTTCAGTGTCTGTTACCATATCCTGCCAGTTCATCTTCAGAATCTTCCTAAGACAATTCAAATGGAACTGTTTCAGCTTCCTGGCATGGTGCTGGTAGACTGTCCAGGTTTCATAAGCATACAGCAATGACGTTGGCAGGAACTAGGTATATTTGGCTTGGCAAAGAGAATTCTTAGGAGACATGTAATATTTGTCTTCAAGTATTTGAAGGGCTATCATGCATCATGCTTAGCCTTGGTTTTCTTGGTCTTGCAGGACAAAAGTAGGAGAATGGGTGGAAAAGTAGAATGGCATAGTGGATGGGGCTGAAAATCAAGAATATGAGGTCACAATCTGCTTGTGACACTGTATGACCCTGGGCAAGTCACTAACTGTCACTGTGCCTTTGTTTCCTCATTTGTATTAGACTCAATGGCTAAGGTATTTTCTAGCTCCAAATATACCATCCTATAATCCTAATGAAGTTGAAAAGAGGCAGATTTTGTTCAGCTTAGGGAAAGACTTCCTAACAATTCGAGTTGTCTTTGAGTGGAATGGGTTACCTTGGGTAGAAGTGGGTTTCCCTTCACCTGAGGTCTTTAAGCATAGCTTCACTATCCACCACTTATCAGCTATGTTGTTATGGCTATTCTTGTTCAGATATGGGTTGGACTATAAATTCAGGGTTTCTTAAACTTTTTCCACTTATGACCCACAGTTTAAGAAGTGCTGGACCAGGGGCAGCTAGGTGGCGCAGTGAATAGAGTGCCGGCCCTGGAGTCAGAAGGACCTGGGTTCGGAGCCGGCCTCAGACACACAAACAAAAACCCAGCCGTGTAACCTTGGGCAAGTTACTTAACCCCAATTGCCCTAAAGGGGTGGCTAGGTGTCGCAGTGAGTAAGAGTGCCGGCCTCGGAGTTGGGATGACCCGAGATCAGATCCGGCCTCCGAAAATGAGCACCCATGCATAAACAATGACTAGCCATGTAACCTAGAGCAAGTTACTTAACCCCAATTGCTTAAAAAAAAAAAAAAAAGAAGTGCTGGACCAGATGCCCTCTGAGTTCCATCCCAGTTTTGAGGTTCTGTGATTTACCTCTTGATTTTCACACCTAGAAAAACAAACATTCCAGGACTCCCGCAAGGGACTGGAAAGAAACCAAGCTGTTACCACAGCTGCATTTTAACACAAATTGTACCCATACTATAGGGATTACATTTGACTGGGATACTGGTTTTTACTTTCATGAAATGCTGTGGATTTCTTAATTTTTCTGCAAGGTCTTCCAGTAAAGTACCATAAGGGGAGGGAAAAAAAAGGACTCCCTGTATCTTCCTTTGGGTTGACAATTTGCTAAGGTGTCATCACTTGGTATAGTCATGATAAGATATGTTGATTTCTTTTAGGGTCACTGATGCTGATGTTGTTCATCCCAGCTGCCTGGATGGTATCTTCCTTCAATAATAGACTAGCTCAAACTTTGCCATGTCATTAAGTCCCTGATGCTTCCCAAATAGAAGTTGGTCAACAAAGAGAAGGGAACCGTGTGCTCTTTCTTTAGTTACTTGAGCAGTAAAATTTTACATGACTATTATATACGACATTTACATTCCCATGTCAGTTCAACTGATAGAGAATGAAGTGTTGCAGTAAGTCTGGGGATGGGTAGTGATGCAATCATCCTGCCCGTTTCTTTCTATTAATATATGTCTCTTACTCATTTTTAAAGATAGCATAAATGAGAATACTGAATATAAATGGCTTCTGGAAGTCATTCAGGTCAGTGAAGCATGTCATTGTTTGCAACCTGGGCTCCCAAGAGCCCTGGCTGGTTGATAGGGACACCATATATTTTTCTCATAAATAAAAAACACAAACAATATTCACAGTGTTTAATGAGCATTATAAAATAATACTGTATAAGATGAGTTGCCAAAGCTAAAACCAGTAGCATGTGCTTAATAGGGTGACCTTACCATATCATCTTTCTAGTGTCTGAAGCCTATATAGGCTGGCGATGTATAAATTATTTCTCCAGATGTACATTAACAAACATTTTATGATGATTTATTTTTTGGTTCCCTGAAAGATGAAGTAAGTTCTTTAGTATTAGCATTGCTAATGATTTTAATGAGGCATTAAAATGTTGCAGAATTATAGGAACATTTTTCTTTTTTTAATATTATTTCATTAATATTTCACAGGAATGTTAATGTTAAATTGATTAAAGAAGTTGAAAGAATAATCCACAAAGCATCAAAGGGCCAGAGAGAGGGAAGGAGTCAGAGGAAGACAGGGTTCAGTGATGTGGTCAGTCCTACTGACATGCCTCTGTCTTGGAAAATTCTCCAGAACATTACAGTCTGTTATTTCAAAAATGAAGACAAAATATTTTTCTATATTTGCTCACAGCTCTCCAACAAGTTGGCCATACAAAGCTGACTACACACTGATTGTCTGAATGGAATAAGAAAAGCCAAATGCAAAGTAGTTATTTTTAGGGAAGAAGTAAAGAAGAAGGAATTCCACTACCACCCCAACCATCCCCCTTGCAGCAGTGAATCTTTTGATTGGATGAGCATTAGGATTTGTCTCATATGCTTCATTCTACTTGAAGCCCGGTTGGCATGACTCTATCTCCCTGAGTTTGCCTGAGTTCACACTAGCATGGGAGGAGTGTTTCCGAGTATGTAATCCCCTCTGGCCACAGGAGGATTTTCTGTAGGAAGAATGGCTATTTGGATGCCTGGTAAATAAAGTGCTACCTATCCCAAAAGGAGAGCAACAGTAGGGGAAGTGATCCCCAACTATGGAAGCCTCTCAAGTAATTTTATCCAGTCAGGAGGGAGGATGTGCTCTGAAGCCTTCCTACCATGCTAGTGTTAACTTGTGTAATAGAAACAACATAACAGATGAAGCAAGGACTGGCTGACCTTTGTGGCAGTTCAGCTGGAATCCTGGCATGAAGAGAAACTGTTCTGGGAGAGATTCCCCAATGTCACAGGCAAAAATAGCCTTTGTTAAGATCTGGCCACAGCATATGCTTATTCCATCCAGAGAAAGGCAAGTGTAATCTATGCACCTTGTCTTTGTTGGGCAGTTGAGAAGCCTTCCTCTACACTGACTGCTCTTCTAGGACACAATGAGGTATTTTCTATGAGCTTGGTTCTGACCTTGATCAGTTCCAGAGGTTGCTTCCTCAGGTCCTTTGGAGCTGGCCTTGTTCTTACCCCTTATGAAGGCAATAGTGGAAAGAGGGCTGAATATTTACTTTCTGTGTAGGCAAATTAGGCAAATCATTTAACCTCTGTGGGCCTCAGTTTCCTCATCTGTAAAATGAGGGGGCTAGTCTGGATGACCTCTGAGGTCTCTTCCAGCTTAAAATCTCTGACAATATGAGTAGGTTCCTTACCCTGGTCCCTTAACTGGCATTAGTGATCTATGTACCTAACATGTTTGGGGGTTATAGGAACAGAAATGACACAGAGCCTGCCCTTAGAGAGAACAAAAGCCCTTTCTCTTGAGCATTTCACTATTCATCAGATTGTGTAGAAGAAATAAAATCTGAAATTCAAAGCAAGCTAAAGCATTAACTGATTTAATAAAGATTTGGTAGAGAAAAGACTTAAGACTAAAATGAGGTCTTGGGGATGATCTGTGGATTTCAATTATTCCATGCCATCCTAATCTTCCAAAGCACAGAAAATCCAGAGTTGCCTGTGACCTGGGACAGGAGCGCTATTGTTCAGCATTAGGAAACCAATATCTGCTTAGATGGAGCATGGGTACTTGGCTTTTTTATTGCATTTGCTGTTATCATGATAATAGCATTCAGATTTCCTTATATGTCTAGGTCCCAAGATCCAAAACCTGGTTCATGCACTGCCAAATCGGTCTCCTCTCTGAATGCTGGGACTTATTTTTCACCCATTGACATAAGCTGATAGAAGTGTCTCATTCCATCACATGGAATGCCATTTAATTCCTGTGACTTCCTATGTCCCTCAGATCATGTAGGCTGTCAGGAAAGCAGACCCCCAGGCCCAGACACGTGCACATACTTTGATTGCAGCCAGCTCCTTCACCCCGAGGTCCAGGTGTCAGAAGGAGTGTACCCAAAATAAACAGGACAGAGATCAAGTAATTTATTTACTCTGAGAAAATCAGAACTTGATGGTTACTTTGGCCTCTAAGCACATTCTTTCAAAAGAGAGAGAGAAAACTCACTGAATTAGCACATCCTTCCCAACAGCAGTGAAAAGCCAGACACATTGAAATGGAAAAACCTCTATTCCGCCCCCCTCCCCCCCATCTTTCCTTATGTATCTAGATTATACTATCACTGCAGTGTTTTTAATCTGGCCAGTTGAGTTTGGGGGAGCTTTCTTTCCATTTATAGAATTATTGTTGTTGTATTTAGGTATGTTGTTGCTCGACATTCTAGCTCCCAGACATATGAATGTGAGCAGCACCTTTGGACTTCTGTTAGAAGAGTAAGAGTAATTTCCAAAAAAGGATTTCTGGAAACTCCTGCTAGAAAGTGATCTGAGCAAGCACCTATGGTCCTTGGCCTTGAGGAAGCTGCATTCTTGGACAGACAATCCTAATAGAGATAGGAGAAATTTTAGATTGGCAGGTAAGTGAACCTTGATCAATTAATAAGCAGTTGACTTGTTCATCTATAACAATCATTCAAAATACATGTTGTCTCCTCCATTAGAATGTTAAATTCCTTCATAGCAGGAATTGTTTTCTCTTTAATTCTGCTGCTTACTAGCGTGCTTGACACATAGTAAGTGCTTAATAAATGCTTATTAATTGATTGATTGGGCTCCCATTGTGTGCCTAGATATAGTGTTGAGCCCCAAGTGGAAGGCAGAAGATAACTTCACAAATCCTACAGAAGGAAAAAAACTAACACACATGTAATAATAAGGCAGCCCTAATTTTTATGGCATTATAAGTGCAAGAGGAACTCAGAAAAGACAGAAATATAAATTTCCTGGAATATACAGGTTGGAAGGACCATGACAAGATAAATAGGAGTCGGTGAGAAGGAAGAGGGAGAAAGAGGAAGTTACAAGACAAAGTAAGGAGGGAGGAATATACTTGGCATGTGAAAAATGATAATGAGGAAATAGGTCTGATTGAAATGGAAAGGATGTATTAGTTGATAGGGGTAATTGAGGGATCAATTGGAGGGTATTCATGCAGGAGGAGGCAAAACCTACTTGCAAGGTGGTTGTAATGGTTCAGGTGAGAGATGATCAGAACCTCCCATTTCTTAATGGAAGATAAATGGAAGTATTAACAGCAGGGAGCAGCCTGCTAGGTGAATGGATAGAGCACCGGACCTAGAGTCAGGAAGACCTGAGTTCAAATCTGGCCTCATGCACTTACAAACTGTGTGACCCTGGGAAAGTCATTTCACCCTGTTTACCTCAGTTTCCTCCTCTGTAAAATGAGCTAGAGAAGAAAGTGGCAAACCATTTTAGTATCTCTGCCAAGAAAGCTCCAAAATGGGGCGAAAGGGAGGAAGGGGGAAAATTTAGAACTCAAAAGCTTATAGAAATGAATGTTGAAAAGTAAAAATAAATAAAAACTTAAAGGGGAAAAAAGAAGGGGTCATGAAGACTCGGAAATGACTGAAAAACAAGAACAAACATTAACAGCAGGATCTGTCAATAGTTTGTGTATGAGAAGGACAACAGAATGTAATGACAAATGGAAAACTGCTCTGAGGTCTCTTTCTCAGGAAGTTGGTGGTGTGAGTGTATTTTCAGTTATGATGAGGAAGTTGAGCACTGGGGAAAGTTATGAGAGAAGTCAGGGAAGAATGGACAGCAGAGAAAGATTCAGATCCTAACAAGTAGATATGATGTCTCAATATTAATAGCAGTCAAATCAATGGGAGCAGATATAAGGCCCTGAATCTTATGTCTTTGGGGAGTAGAACATAGGACCTAGCATAGAACCTTGGAGAAATGCTTAAAATCAGGAGGAGTTGTATTGATGAAGAAACTCAGGAAACACTCTAGGGGTGGCTAGGGAGGTTGGAAGGAAACTAGGTAACATTGCATCCTGGAAATCAATATTGGAGAAGGTAATGATTACTCCTGCCTGTGTATTTTATACAAGGTTATGAAAGCAAAAGAGATTATACTCAGAATGTCCTGAAAAGAGTTAAAAGCCTTACATCAATGTATATTCTCCTCCTTTACCTCTCCCTTCATCTTAATTTTATGGTTAAAGACAACAGTTAGGATGGTTTGGGTATGTTGGGATGTTTATTTTGGATGGCTTAGATATTGTTCTTGAAGAAGGTGGTTAAATTGTACACAATGATAAATAATGGAGAAGTCTGAACTGTAGATTTTTGAAAGTGATAAAGAAATCATTTAGGGCATCTGAGTGGGTTTCAATGAGTAAGAAGAAGAAGCCCTAAGTGACTGTCTCAGGTACTGAACAGTGTTGTGTATGTAAGGAAAGAAATGATATTTTCACATATTATTTCTGTAATATGTAAACTCTGAAATAAGTTAGAAGATGCTATCATTATACTTTACGTATCATCATATGTCCTTGAGCAAGTTCCTTAACCTTTAGGTCTATGTTTATTCATCTACAAAATGAGAATAATGATTTCTATGTCCAGTGTAGTTCAATTCAATAAACGCAGCAAATATTTTTAAAGCACATGAGTTAAGACAGTGGGGATATATAGACAGAGATAAAACAATACCCGTCCACAAGCAACTTATTATATTCTACTATTTCTATCTACCAGAGTGATAGTGAGGTTCAAATGAAAGCACTTTGTAAAGTACAACATGTTATATAAATACAAGCCATGATTATTATGAAGAATCTATGGTTAGGTATAATGGCACACACTTATAATCCCTGCTAATGGGAGAAACTAAAGCTGGTAGATCTCTTGAGCTTGGGAGATCTGAGTTGAAGTGGGCTAAATTTGGCTCCAGTCTCCAGGATCAGGGGGCCATCAGGATGCCTAAGGAGGGATGACACAGCTCAGGTCAGAAATGGAGTAAATCAAAACTTCCATGTCAATCAATAGAGTGATCAGACCTGTGAGTAGCCAGTGCACAGCCAGATTGGGGAGGAGGAGGAGGAAAAAGAGGAGAAAATAATGATGATGCAGAAGAAGAGTCTATGATAGGATTCACATGGGTGATCTTTTTTTTTAATCAGTTGTTTAGCGTTCTGACAGAACAGCTGGTGTGAGAAGGCAACATTGGAGTTTGAAAAATCTCTCCTGGAGAGTGGAGAAGAATATCAAGAAATTCAAGATATCAGAGAAGGCAGATGAAAATGTTGATGATTATTGTAGGGGAGGTTCAGAAAGGAAAACCACCAAAAGGAAAATGGATGAGGCTAATGCCCTAGATAAGACTAAAGAGTTGGGTTAAGGACTACTATGGCTCCCAGTGAATGTGAGGCATGACACAAGGTAGAGTCTGAGACAGAGAACAACTGGTCTGGTGAGTTTGGTTGGCTATTGGATTATCTTGGATGAAAATGAACTCCAGCATGTGGCCTTGTCGATAGACAACAAAATCAAAGAAAAATCAGAATGAGGAGAGCTCATTCATTTAGTTATTTAACAAGGAGATGAGGGACTTGGAACTTAGAGTGGTAGACAGCCAGGCATCAGAGCAGATGATGAGATTGCCTTTAAAGACAATGATTTTAAAAGATGTGTCTACTGTGTTATTTTACATCTGTGTGTACACACATATCCGTCCATTCAGTCTCACAGGGAGGTGTATGTGTATTTGTAGATGTATAAACACAAACATAGAATCTTTGATTTCATCAATGCAACTTACCCTGTCTAGGACTTAGTAGATAAGTCCTAGAGAGTTGCCCGAGGCACATTACAGGTTAAGTGACTTGCCTGAAATCAACTAGTCCTTGCCAGAAGGGACATCTGAACCCAATTCCCCCTTGACTCTGAGCCTAGCGCTCCTTATTCCCTACAATGCAATGATTCTCTTTGTTTGGGTTTCTACCTCTAAAGGCAGAGTTAAAAGTAAACATAGAAGATAGAATTGGCTTGTTATTTATTTTTACTATTGTTTCCAAGACAGTCTAAAATAGTCAAGGTGCCTGGGCAAGATTATGTTGAGGTCACAGCAAGCTGAAGTATGTCATTGCTCTAAATGTATCTTTTTCCTCTAACAATTATAATAACATTTTCCGTTCCTTTACAAGGGAAAAGTTTGGACAAATGCAATTTCCTGCTGAAGCCATCATTAAATACCAGAATTTATTATGAACCAGAGTTGAACTGAAGGACACACCAACTGATTGTTAGTTCTCTGCCACCAAATGAAGATGTATTATCAGTATTTGTGTTAAATATTCTGTTTTAACGCTGCAGATACATATTCATTAGCAGGCAGAATAACCATGTAGTTTGCATTTTGCAAATGCTTTTTTTTTCATTTCCACCAGCCAGCACAGGTACACAAACTTTGCATTACCCACTGCATGCAATCTCCAGTTCTGTCATTCACATGTAGAAAGCTCAGCTCTCTATTTAGCTGGGTGCCAGTGAGAGAGCGACGTTTGCAGGCCCCTCTGCCCTTGAGCTGTTCCATTAGTGCATGGAAAGCACCTTGCAGCCTGTGACAAGCGCAGCAGATCGGCACTAAATCAAAAATCAGTGCCAGCCAGGGATCTAAGCCACCATGAAGGTCACAGCCATCAACGGCATGCCATCTCAATCCAAACAAAACACATTGGATACAGGGGGATTTTCACAACTCACAATAGGTGACAAACATGTCATGTTAGAGTAATCCCATAGAGCAGGGAAACAGGGAGTGACCTTTTAAATACTTTGGAGTATTTCCTCAAACTTGGAAAAAGCCAGGGGGAATTTTGGGTAATATTATGCCCTGGAACAAACTCCAGTACTTTGGTCCAGAACGATCAAGTTTCTAACAAATATGTACCCTTTGGGCATCCATGACCACTTACAGTCACATACATTGATAGACATACACACATACATACATACTATTAGAAGGGACATTTGAAAAGTATATTTAGTTTACATTTGTTCACTTACTTTGAAAAACAAGTCATTGGGCCCACTAAGAGACATATAGGCTGTATTTTACATTGCTGATTTATTTTCTAATTCAAAAGCTTACACTTAACTCCCCATCTCAGATATGAATTGTTAGGTCTTTGTCCAAGGATAGTAAAAGTTCACTTTCAACAAGGCACTGTAATTTAAGATGGTGGATTGTTTTGTAGTGCCCAAAACCCAAACCCATAAAACTTTTACATTAGTCAATATGAAGGGTGGTTTTTTTGTTTGTTTGTTTTGTTTTGTTTTTTAAGAAATAAACATTATTGCAGACAGTGGTGACCAGCTTTTAGTCCTATCTTCCTTCTTCTCTTTTGCCTGAAATTTTGGGGGTCAGATCTATGATTTCATTGACATAGGGAACTCCTAGTAAACTTATTCTACCTCCACCTAGGCAGTTCTCTGCAACTTACTGTCTGAGAGAGTTGCCTAGAGCCCTAAGAAGTTAAGTGACTTACCAGGGTCACATAGCAAGGATGTATCAGAGGTAGACCTTCCTGACCTTGAACTCAGGTCTTCCTGACATTGAAGCTAGGTCTCCGTTTATTTTGCCATACTGCCTATCTCTCAAAAAAAATCAGTGGGGGGGGGTGGTGGAAGCACGTCAATATCATCTGCATATTCTGGCTATAGTTCATCATGATAGCCTTAACATGATGCTGATATTTAATATTCTAGACTAGTAGTAGTTGCTACATAGTCCAACAAATTCAGCTGGATTTGTCTAAATGAACTTGTTCAACTTCTCTGCTTTAAAAAAAAAGAGGTTAGATAAGTAGATAGATAGATAGATGTGTATATAGAAGTTGAAGGGATGATCAAGGAAACTCCTGATTAGGCTGATTTAAGGACACACTAAATTTCTTAGGAGGACATGTATATGTCCTTCCCTTCATATGTCATATACACATACATATATATATGTGTGTGCATGTTTGTACACACCCACTCACATACAATGTATATAACATACATATAGTATATCATGTTTATATAATATACATGATATACACTATACCTTCCATGATAATTTGTCAAATGCTAGCTTCAGGAAAAAGTGAGTAATAGAGAGAAAAGGGTGCCATGAGAAGACCAGTTTGCACAATAAAGCTCTCAGCATTAGTTTTAGTAGGATAACTACATCAGAATATATTATGCATTATATATTGTACATGTAGTATACATTATATATGTAATATATAATTTATATTATACATATTATATTTGTATATGTATATTTCTATAAGAGAGACAGCAGGACAAGTTGGCCCTAGAGTCAGGAAGTCTTGCCTCTGAAATACTGGCTGTTTCCCTGGGTATCACTTACTGTATTAGGGTTCCAGGCAACTTTCTAAGACTTTAAGTTGCAGAGAAGGTACCCATCTGCATTGGTACAAGGAGTTCCTCACCAGGGGTGCCTCTATATAGCTACAAACACAAACTACAACACATTGGCACATTTAAATTACAGAAGGAACACACTACAAAACAATGCCACTTGGGGGAAATGGGAGGCAAACTGCAAAGCTGAGCTTGTTAGCTTCTGATGGGAAGCAGCCCTGATCAATGAATAACCTAGGAGAGACCCACTTTTTTTTACCCCAACTTAGTTCTAACAGTATTTCATCAACCAAGAATTAGCAGCCCATGCAGAAAGATGAAGTCGTCGCAGTTCAAAAGTAAAGCTCGTCTCTCTCCCAGAAAAGGAGATTATTTTGAATAGTATGCTTTGTGTTGGACCCACCACCTTGACATTAATTTTACCCTGGCTGGTGAGGTTCCATAATAAAAAGCCCTTAGAGCACGGGGGCTTAGTAGAGCGGTGTATGTAATGGAAGAGCGCCATCTGCTGGTACTACCTCATCAATGCCTATTTCCTTTGGAAAAGTGGGGGAGGGAACTTGCTTGTATTGAGAAAGATTTAAGAAGTTGGTAGAAACATGTTTCTTTGTCCAAGACCTGCTGCAGGTCTTTGTCCTTTCTTGTGTTACAGTTCTCGTGATGTTGAGACATACCTTAGAAATGCATTATTCATTTTAAATTAACTTGATTACCAATTTCATGGAATCACTAGCTGGCAAAGCATTTGAAAGAAAATGGGCACAAAGTACTCTCTCCAAACACCGTCCCCCCCACCCCATCTCTTTTTGTCAATTAACAAAGTTTTTGTATTCATCATTCATCAGTAGTCAGCCAGTGAGAGTGTGCTCGATTTAAAAGCGCTGGCTTTTCACTTAATGCATCCCATCTGTTTCTGAAATAAATTGCAATAATCCGTGTTTAATTTTAATCAATGTATTACTAAATATGCAAATTATATTAAAAGCCGTGGTTTGAAAAAGCTTTCATTTGTAAATATGGTAGCTTAAAACAGGAAGCATATCTAAAAGCCATTTAGCTACAGTGGCCTCACTCTAACACTGTAGCTGATTTATAAAGCAGATCGCTAGTTGAGCTTTCTCCCAGGAGGGGATATGTAAAACTGTTGCATATCAGATTTTGTTAACATCTGATGGGCTAGTGCTAACAGTGTGAGAGGCTCATACTCGGCAACCATGCCTTTTACATTTAAATTAAGGTATAATCTTATTCCATTCTACAGCTTTCTAATTTTTTTTTACACAACTTAACATACGAATTTGCGTGATTGCTTTATGAATCACAGTTAAAGCAATTTAAGCAAGCCTTTCAATCAATCTTAAATTTTCAGTGCTTGATTTATTTGTGATTTGCATAATTAATTGTAGAGGGGATCCTTTGGGAGTCCCCCATTTTTGCTTCGGGTTCCTCATTGCTACGCGTTCCTCAGTCTCACATTCTGGTTGAGGCAAATGTGACCAGAGTTCCTGCAGGTCCACCAGCCTATGTTCTAAGTCATTTGGAGAAGGTTTAGAAGATCAGAGATTTAGAGCTGGAAAGGACTCTATAGGTTATCAAACCCATTTTACAGATGAGTAAGCCAAGGCCCAAAGAGACAAACTAATTGTAGGGACACAAAGGTAGCAAGCTCTAAAGCTGATATTTGAGCCCACAGGCACTTAGCTCTCTGTTCACTATAATATACCCACCTCATTACACTTCTTCCCTTTTGTGTGCTATTTCTACAGAAATCCTTAGGCCTTCCTGACAAGGAATGAATGAATTCTGAAACTGGGACCTTGGGCTCTTCTTTGTAATTGGTCATATGCTGCACTAGTCTTCTCTGTTTGGTTAGTTTGCTAAAGAATCCACGTTAATAGAAAACTGATGGAATTCTCTTTGGCATATGCGTCCATGTATGTATGTAATGAGTAAATGCACAGGCTTTTGGTCATTGTTTTCAAAGTGGATATTAACTAGAGTTTGGTCATTAGCCACAATACTTGAGTGTATGTGTGTGTGTGTGTGTGTGTGTGTGTGTGTGTGTGTGTGTGTGTGTGTGTGTGTACTTCTCATACTGACAAAAAAGGTATATGAATAAATGAAGGCTGTCCACAGTTATCTATTCTCCGGCTTTTCCTACTCAAATCTGTTAATATCCTTTTCCATTCATCTACACATAGCTTGGTACGGGTTCTCTTTACCAAGGGTATAATGTAGAGGTAACAGACTACAACTCAGTTCCTTTCCAATGCATTTATCTTTTTGGAAAGTATAGCTAGTAAGTCATTGTATAGAACTGAATATTCTTTGCTAAGCAGTTTGTACCTCGATTGGTGGTTTGCCAAACACTGGCTTCAGGAACAAGCAACTGAGTAGTAAAGAGGGTGCTGTGAAATGATCAGTTTTCATAGTAAAGCTCTCGACATTAGTTTTAAGAGGAAAACTACACCATGGGACATCTTTGTAAGGAAAAAAATGCTCTGGGCAGAAAGTTTAATAAACATGCTTTAGAGCATTTAATATTGTATAAACAAATTAAAAACCTCAGCCTGTGATCCAAAGTCATTCACAAATTGGAAGCGACCTCAGCCTGCCCTAAAAGGGCTAATAATGTAAAAGCAAGTAGGGCTTCAGTTCTCCAGGGAATGCAAAGCAGGTCAGTGAGGCTCTTCTATTGAATGCACCAATCTGCTGGGCTTTGACAAGCCCTTTGTCTGACTCCAGAGAATACTGTTGAGAAAGAATCACCGACAGAGTGAAGTGTGTGTGATCCCAGTACTTTCACAGGGTTTCTCCTCCCCCCCACCCGCCCTTTTCTCTTTTCTTTCCTCCTCTTGCTTTCTCTCCTCTCCTCTTTTTCCCCCCTCTTTCCTTTTCCTTCCTTTCATTCTTTATCTTATTTTTCCTCTTCATCTCTCTCTCTCTCTCTCTCTCTCTCTCTCTCTCTCTCTCTCTCTCTCTCTCTCTCTCTCTCTCTCTCCCCCTTGTTCTCTTCCTCTTTCCCCTGTTTTTCTCTCCTCTCCTCCTCTCCTCTCATCTTCCTCCTCCTCTTTCTTCTTCCTCCTCCTTTTCCTCCTCCTTCTCCTCCTCCTCCTTCTGCTTTTTCTTCCTCCTTCTTTTTCTTCTTCTCTCTGTCTCTGTCTCTCCTTTCTCTGTGTCTCTCTGTATCTTACAGAGATTGTTTCATTTTTATCTTTGTATCCCTGGCGCTTTTCATAGTGCTTCCAACATATTAGGTACTTAACAAATGGTTACTGACTGATTGATAAAAAAGACTTTTACCCCAGAAGATAGCTAGCTGACTGAGCCTGTGAGACAAAGGGAACAGGAGGTGGGAGTTTGCTAGCCATAGAACAGAGGAAGCACCATTTGACTGGGAGCCCTCATTCTCCATGGTCTTGTGGTCACAGAATCACATTCTAGAATTGGGGACAGGGAGAAGGCCCCTTAGAAATCAGCAAATGCTGGGGGTGTGATTGATTGTTTTGTTGATTGCTTGACTTTAAAAAGTGATGGAGAAAATGTTAATGATGCAGATTAACCTTAAAAGTCTGTCCTGCATATTTCCCCCCCAAAGAACTAGTGTTACCAGTACACTTCTGGAAGGGACCTCGGCAGACACCTAGTCTATCCCATAGTTGTCTCTTTTATAGTTTACCCAATAATTGGAGCCTCTGTTTGAAGCCCTCCAACAAGAGGTAACCCACTACCTCCTAAAACAGTTCATTTTACTCTTGGATAGTTATAATTGGTAGGACATTTTTCCTGATACCAAGCTTAAATTTGCCACTTTGCAACTTAAAATCTATTGATCCTGGTTCTTTCTATAATGCCAAACAGAAGTACAAAACTTCTTCCACGTGCCAGCCTTGAGGAGGGTGATTGTGTTTCCTTATTTCCCTTAAATGACCCGAATATTACATGAATTCAAGGCTCTTCTTTAAGGGCAAAAGATTTAACCAGCTTTTTAGGAATGAGGAGGATACATGTATAATACACTTTTAAGTTAATTTGCCTTATTTACATTTCCTCCATCACTTTCTCACACATCACAAATCTAATCAAGTCAAAACAATAAACCAAGACCTGATTTGTAGCATTTGTGGATTTCCAAGGCATAAACACTTACACTGGAAATTTAACAACCTTCTCTTGAGAATCAGTTCAAATGAATTCCAGGCCATTCCTATTCTTCTCCATTCTGGCAGCCCTTCCCTGGACACACTAGTTTATCAATATCCTCCCTAGACTATGGTACCCAGAACTGAGCCAAATATTCTTATATGTAGTCTGACTAGGGCAAAATATACTAGTAGTATCGAGTAAGATACAGCCTTCTTATTCCAGTAAGCTAGGTCCCTGAGGTAACACTGGCTTTTGTGGCACCCAGTTGATGACTACCTCCGTGTTGGTACCAGGTGTAAGGGTCAGATTCTACAACCTATCACCCCATATATGAGAAAGCCAGAGGTGGGGTGAAAAGGGGGCTCCAGATTGTGATCTGGGTCACTAAATGCCTAGTGATTTGTTCTTCCAGAGCAGAGAAAAGTCCTCAGCATTTTTAATAAATGTTAATTCCCTTCAGTGTAGGCCTTCCCTCTACTCTTGCTAACTCCCTGAATTCTGGGGTTTCTTATAGTTCTGATATCCCTGCAGTGGTGGACAAACACTCTGGCAATTGGGTCTACAGAGCTGGACTAAACTTGGGCTTATAAACCAGGGCTACTCATCACAGTCATTGTAATGAGAACTTTTCTTTATGAGCTAGAGGAGTTGGAGAATGGGGACTTGAGTGATTTCTCCCACCCATTTCAATTCCTACCTTTGGCAGCAAATATTTTTGCAAATGAGGGATTATGTGGTGACTCAGTATCTGCACTAGAGAGAAGAAAGTCCAAGCCTTAGATTTACATATCTAAAGGGAATTAATAAAAGATATTACATATACAGGGACAGCTAGGGGCGCCATAATGCACAGAGCTCCAGGCCTGGAGTCAGGTTGACTCATCTCCCTGAGTTCAAATCCCACCTCAGACAGGCACTAGCTGGTGTGACCCTGAGCAAATTATGTAACCCAATTTGCTTCAGTTTCCTCATCTGTAAACTGAGTTGGGGAAGGAAATGGCAAACTGCTCCAGTATCTCTGCCAAGCAGACCCCACTGGGGTCACCAAAGGGTACTACTAAACAACACCAACATTGCTTATGCAGTCTGCTGGAGATGGGAAGGGGTGCCATGGTCCTCAAAATCTGCAACTAGACTGGCATGGTGGTGACGCATCTCCCAGTTGGCTTCTCACCTTTCCCTTTGACATAGGAAAAGTCTATTTCTAATTTTTAGAGATTCTTCCTCCTTTTAAGGTGCAGGTTCTTAAACTGTTCTGTGTCATGGTCTCCTTTGGCTGGCCAGTCAAAAGCTTTGCCTACAGACCGCTTGTCAGAATGGTGTTTTTATAAGCATAAAACAAGATTATAGGATTACAAAGGAAACAAATTATATTTTTTCCATGCACCTACTATGTTCCAGACACTCTGCTAAGCACTGAGGATAGAAAGAAAGGAAAGACAATCCAATCTCTCAAGGATCTCACAGTATAATATACAAACAACTATGTATAAACAAGATATATATACAGTGTAACTCAAAGGAAAGCACAATAATGGATATTGAAATAATCATAATTTTTTTTATTTCATGGATTGTTTTAGGGGGTTCCAAGATGGTGATTAGTAGAGAACAAGGTATTATCTACTACTTCTACTTCCTTTTTTGGGGGGGCAATCTGGGTTAAGTGACCTACCCAAGGTCACACAGCCAAAGAGTCTTAAGTGTCTGAGGCTGGATTTGAACTCGGGTCCTCCTGACTCCAGCACTGATGTTCTACACTTCCACTTCTAAATCCATTCTTGTAGAACTCTGAGCACAGTAATTTGTTGAGTGGGATGAAAGTATGGGATTATAATGTTTCCTCATCTACTTGAGGTCAACTAACAAAGAATGAGGAGAATATGGAGATCATTGTCTATGATTTCACATGCTCTGGGGCTGTTGTGGCCCAGATGGATACTTGTCTATGAAATTATAATTGTAAAAATGGGTGGACACCTTCATAGCTGGTTTCAGTGGGGAAAGCAAGAGAAGTCAAGAAGCAATTAAAACTACAAGGGTCTGTAGGATATTAGCCAATTCTAAATTCCTTGGCTAATGCATGAGGATGACTTTGGGTTGGTCTCCCAAATAAGGCTCAAAGGTTAACTTATGAACATATCTTTTGTAACACTCTGTATATGAATGCCGACTCAGATTTAATAGTGGTGGGGGAATTAACTTCCAATACTTCTAAAAGATCCTAACAAGGAGAGAAAGGCCTTAAGTATTAATATAACGATAGTTAGTATTTATATAGAGTTTTAAGATTTGCAAACTGCTTTACATGTGTTATAACATTTGAATATCATAACAACCCTGTGAGAGACAGATGCTCTTGCTACCCCCATTTTATGGATGAGAAAAGGGAGGTACAGAAAGGTCAAATGACTTGGCCAGAGTTACACAGCTATTAAGTGTCTGAGGCAGGATTTTAGCTAGTTCTTCATGACTCCCATACAACACACTATCCAATAAGCCACTAATAAAAGTGTATATAATGTAGGTGACAGAAAACTGTCACTCCAGGTGCCATTTTAAAACATTTAAAATTTTATTTAAAACTTGTTTATAATTTTCACTTTCAATAGATTTTTAAAATTTACTTTCACATATACAAAATTCTAAGAATTAAAAGTGATTACTAGTCACTAAAATGAGCCTCAGCAACCACAGTTTAATGAGCCCTACAGCTTCATGCCATCTCTGTAGCTATATCAAGGTGGCAGGGGACGAGGCATAAGTAGACAATATCTACGTGTGACGCTCCCTGAGATCCGAGTGCCCAGAAGTACAAGCTCTAGTCTCTCATCTATCTACTTGGGATAACAAATGAATGTGAGTCTCCTTAGGCACAAGGAGAAAAAAAGTAAAATTCTTCTTACGCTCACACAACAAATCATGAAAACCAAAAGCCCAAATAGGAAAAAATGTTATGTTGATACAAGTTTGCATTTTTTTCCAGAAGACTTTAAACTCATTTCACAACTGGGAAATCCCATGGGCTGAAAGTCATGTCTGTAGGAAGGGGGAGAGGGAGGGGCTAGATTCTGGTTCTGTCTCTGTCACAAATCAATCACGTGACCTGCAGCAAACCAACTTTCCTCTCTGGACATCAGTTTCCTCAGCTGTAAAATGAGGGGGTTGGACCAGAAGATTTTAAAGGTCCCTTGTAGCTCTAAATTCTAATATGCCCTAATAACATAAAATTCCCAGACAGGTTAAGTGATTTCCTTAGGGGCTGACTACACCTTCCTGATTGAGCTAGAGTAAAAATTCACTAAATCCAGCTTTCCAAGTGTCTTTTTCCTCACTCTGCGTCCCTGTCATACTTGAAATGGCTATGGAGGCAATTTATTAAAATCAGCCCCTTGGGCAAAAAGATGAACAGCTAACAGCTCTTCCTCCGCCTTCCCCCGCACCATTGTCATTTTTTGAGGTGTGGGGGAGAAAGGCCAAACAACAAATTTCAAACAGCCTGTAAGCAGAAACTTTGGTGAAGTCATTTGATTTGTATTTAAAAGTTCTAGCTTAGTTGAGCCCAGCAATGAGCAATCAGAGCTCCCTTATGATAGAAGCAGAAATGGGTTCTCTCTTCGTCTTGGCTGCTGAGCTTCCAAAGAGATGTCACAACTGAAAGGTGCAGTGGAATAATTCAGTCACAGCAGAATGCCTCAGATGAAATCTCCAAGCTCCCCAAAGATGTTGTGGCAATTATGCTTGCTGCCCCGCCCCCCAGAGTTGCTTACAAGTAAGGGGGAAAGGGTGGGCAGGAGAGGGATCAGAATATGGACAGGTGAACCAAGGCATCCAGGAGTCTCTCCCAATTCATGATTGTTCAGAGGGACAAGGTTGGACCTTGCATGTGCGACTTGAAAGTGTGGCCCTACGGTCAGTATTGTGAAAAGAGCCGGGTGTGGGATGCTCAAGTTGAAAATCAGGAGAGACTTGGGTTCAGATCTCACATCTAACACGGTAACACATTCCTGAGCCTTGTTTTCCTCATTTGTAAAATCAATGATTTTAGTACCTACCTCCCAGAAGTTTTGTGAGGCTCAAATGAGACAAAGAATGTAAAAAACTTCCTTAGTGCCAGTCATTATTATATAGTGACCCAAGAGAGTCTTTCTCCAACTATGTACAATAATACTAGATTTTAATGGAAATTGCTCAGCAGGGCTAAGCTTATCTCCCATGAACAAGGTTGGCCAAAGCTTGCAGATAGACTTTGTCGCTATTTCTATTCTTTTGACTTATGTTGCTAATTCTGCAGTACAGTGGTGGTTGGGGAGCTATTCATGATGACCTGTGGCTAAGAAAGGCCTGATCAATGATTAAGAAGGGGTTTTGTAGGACCCAGGACTAAGTTGCCAAAGTAGGCAGAATGACTACTTTCCCTTTCCTTCATGGAGGTGGCCCTTATTTTCTCTATGATGTTGCTAAGCCAGTGGGGGGTCACTTGAACAGGAAGCATGTGACAAAGACCTAGGCCTTTGATGCTGCATCCTGTTCTCCAGTCATGTGTACATCTGGAGCTGCTCTTATACAGAGGTGTCTGGGCCCAAATAGAGATGTAACAGACATCAAAATGGACATAATTCAATAGATTTCCCGGAGAGAAAGCGCTGTTGTTGCCTTAAGGTCTGACATTACTTTTGACATTCTAAATCTCTGTGTTTATGAGAAACATCAATAATAATAACCACCCTTTGCACTGTACGGCACCTTTCTCCCAAAGCTCTGAATGTTTTACAAGCGTGAAGTTCTCTTTGCAGAAGGGAAAGATGAAGTGGGAGAACTTGGCCCCAGGCAATTAAGACATAGAACTCAACAGAGCAGGCATGGGACATATGTGGGGCATTTAGGACAGGAAATGAGGAATACTGTATTCAACTGAGACTGGAAGCGGAATTCAGCAAGACAGTCAGTAATGGTCTGGCTTAGACAAAGAATTTGTCTAGCTAAAATTAACTATGGCTTTAAAGTGATTCAGAAACACAGGAGCTATTAATACTCTCCAGTATTTGCCAGTAACAATTTAATGTGCTTTGCAAGGCTTGGCTACAACTAGTCCTTTCATTGACATTGCTCTGAACAATCTTTGTACTAACTTTGCTTTAGTTTTAGCACATGTTGAAAACACAAAAACTGGGAGATGTAATAAACATAAAATTAGAGTAATTGTTATTTTTACTGTTTGTGGTTAAATGTGAATGGTGTGATTTACTTGGCATCTGCTTACAAATAACAATCTTTAGAGGCGGCTAGGTGGTGCAGTGAATAGAGCTCAGGCCCTGGAGTAAGGAGGACCTGAGTTCTAAATCCAGCCTCAGACACAACACAAAAAACTAGCCATGTGACCTTGGGTAAGTCATTTAACCCCAATTGCCCTACCATCCCCCTCCAAAAAAAGCAAAAAAAAAAAGATTTAGACATAACAAAGATAAGTAAAATATTTACCAATGTTCATTTGTTTCATAGTCTTTAGTGTTTGTATAATGGCCATGGGTATAGTGTCTCTTTACTAAATTAAATCAAATCGGTGACCACTTACTGAGTGCCTACTATGTTCCAAGAGCAGGTAGGTGGTGTAGTGCATGGAATACTGGGCCTGGAGTTGGGAAGATTCATCTTTCTGGGTTCAAATTTGGTCTTAGACACTTACTAGCTAGGTGACCCTGGGCAAGTCACTTAACTTTGTTTGCCTCAGTTGCTCATCTGTGAAATAATGTGGAGAAGGAAATGGCAAAATTCCAGTATCTTTGCCAAGAAAATCACAAATGGGGCCGTGAAGAGGATATAATTGAAAAACAGCTCAACAACAACAACAACAACAACAACAACAACAACAACAACAAATGTTCCAGGCACGGTGTTAAGCTCTGGGGATAACCAAAGGGCAAAAACAGTCAAGGACTTCACAGTCTAGTGAGGGGGATGACATGCGAACAATGATACAAATAAGCACAATGTACTAATGCAAAGTACAAATAAGGTGTATCTACATACATATCTACACACATATATTATATATACGTCTATATGACAAATTAGAGGCAATAACAGAGGGAAGGCACTAGCATTAGGGAGGATTTGCTGTATAAAAAATGTGAACATGGGCATAGTTAGTTACCACCTCAGAAATCCCTGCAAATTTTGGAGCCTCAAAGTTTGAAGGGACTGAAAAAAATCAACATAGGAGTCACAGTAGACTTTTCAGGTAAAGAACAGTGGGATTTGTGTGTGTGTGTGGTCTCAAATGTAGCTTTTTGTGTGTGTGTGTGTGTGTGTGTGATCTCAAATGTAGCTTTTTCTCTATTGTAATTTTTCTTGATTTCTGGGCTACACTTGGTAAGATTGACCATCTTCCTATACTGTCTACTCTCTTCTTTACTGACTCCTCTCTCTCTCTCTCTCTCTCTCTCTCTCTCTCTCTCTCTCTCTCTCTCTCTCTCTCTCCTCGTCTCTCTCTCTCTCTGTCTCTTCTTGTATCTCTCTCTGTCTCTGTCTTTCAGTCTCTCCTTCTTCCTTTCTAGACTCTTCTCACTCTCCTTTGTTGGATCATCATCCATCAGCCCTATCTCTTGGCTGTAGTATTTTCCCCAAACATTCCTCCTCTGACCAGCACATATTTCTAAAAAGATATTCAATAGATCAGCAATTGTGACAAAAAAAAAAAAAACTAAGTTACTGAAGGGAGTGCAGGAAGAAAGGCTAATACACTCTTGGTGGAGCTCTGAATTATTCTAGTCATTCTGGACTAAAGTAGGATATTGCTGTCAAAAGAGAAAAGGGAAAGAGTGTCACTGAGGTGTTTAAAAAAATTCACAGGAGGAAACAGACATTCAGAAGAACACACAGACAAGCAGGGTAGCTTTGAAAGTAACAGGATGAATTTATTACATTTTTTTAAAAAAGCCAAGACATACAAAATAGAGTTGTGGTTTTATATACAATCATCTTTCTCTGTTATACTTGGCACGTGGAAATGTTCATTTGGGGGTGTATTTTTAAGTGCAAAATTTTAAAATGAAATTAAATAGGTGGGTAAAGAAAATGGGAACAAAAAATAGATAGTTGAAGATGAACACAGAAAAGGGGTCAGTCCTGCAAGAAAGTGATAAACATTTAAATCCAGAAGAAAGCAAGACGTGGCAATTTACTCTAAAGACAGAGCAAAAGAATTTTTAAAAGTCATTTTGCATATAAGAAGAAAAATTTTTTAAAAGGATAGGATGACTGCTCAGGCCAGACGGGACAATGATAGCAAGCTGTGGAAAGAGAAGGAAGAACTACCTCTTTATGATTTTACTTTTTTTTTCCTACCAAGGAAAGTGATCTTCAGCTCAGAAAATTCAGAACAAAGACAGTTAGCTGGAAGTTGAAACAGTGATACTAACAGTCATATTAGCTCACACATAACACTTTAGGGTCAGAGATTTACTACCTCCTAAAGCAATCTACTGCACTTAAATACTTCTAATTGTTAGGAAGTGTTTCCATCCACTGGCTTCTTGGCAACTCTCATCTCTTGTTCAAGTTTTGTCTTCTAGAAAATCTGAACAAGACTTGGCCATTTCCAAGGTGAGCAAACACTACTCAGCAATCATATCCAACAGGTCTTTTTTTTTCTTTTTTTTTTTGTATTTACATCTCAGATGTAGTTTGTCTGGACCCGGGGATCTGCACACATTGTAGGCAAGCTAGGCGGTGCTCTCTTCCCCACTTCGTTGGACTATAGGGAAGAAAGAAATTTATCAACCACAAGTGTGAACTACTAGAATCACCGTTTCCTTACTTATCTCGGGTTTCAAATTCCAGGTAGCTGTCCTTGTTCTAAACTTTCTGGCCAGAAGAGCACTTTCCTTGTTAGAAAAAAACAAACAAGAAAAATCATAATGGAGTAGTTCTGCCTTCTCTCTCCATTACTTGTTATCATTGCCCCATCTGGCCTGAGCAATGGTCCTGTCCTTTTTTTGATTTTCCTTTTTTTTGCAATATGACTAAAAAATTCTTTTGTGTTGTCTTTAGTGTAAATTGCTAGTCTTGCCTTCTGGGATTCGATGTTTATCACTTTCTCGAAGGACTGACCCATTTTCTGTGTTTATCTTCAGATACCTATTTTTTGTTCTCATTTTGTTTAAAGATCTCTTTAATTCCATTTTTAAATTCTGCAGTTAAAAATACACCCCAAAATGAGTGTTTTCATGTACAAATTAGGAGAGAAAGATTATTGTATATAAAATTATAATTCTCTTGCTTTGCTTTTTTTTTAAAGCACATAATAAATTCAACCTGCTACTTTCAAAGCTATCCTGCTTGTCTGTGTTTTCTTTTGAACTTGTGTTCTGTGAATTTTCTTTTAAACACCTTAACAACAGTCTTTTTTTCCCTTTTTTTGACAGTAGTAAGCTAGTTTAGTCTAGAATGACCAGACCAATTCATAGCTCCATCAACAGTATATTAGTTATGGAAATATGTTTTACATGCTTATACATGTATAATTGTTATCTTATTGCTTGCCATTCAATGGGTGGAGGAGGGGCTCAAGGGAGGGAGAGAATTTAGAACTCAGAATGTTAAAAAATGTTAAAAATGTATAAAATTTTTAAAAATTAAAAAAAAATCAGTGTATTAGTGTGCCTTTCTTCCACAGTCCCCTCAGTAACTGTCATTTCTCTTTTTGTCACATTTGCCAATCTGCTGTACATCTTTTTTAAAGATCTGAGCTGGAAGAGGGATGTTTGGAGAAAAAAACCACAATGATCTTTAATTAGCATCTGGATGATGACTTTTGGGAGATGGGAAGGCAATGTTGTGGACAAGACTTATGCTTCAGGTAGGAGGGACTAATGACCTCCAAAGTCCCTTTCCACTAAGGGTCTTTGATTCTATGACTTTCTACACTCCTTGGTAATTCTTCACTTGTCTTTTTCTTACATATTTCTTATTTAAATTTTCTCATAATACATTATATATTATAGGTCTTTTGCAGGGAGCTAGGAGGTACAGTGATTAGAGTGCTGGGCTTGGAATCAGGAAGACTCCTCTTCCTGAGTTCAAATCTGGCTTCATATACTTAACAGCTATGTGACCCTGAGTAAGTCACTTAATCCTGTTTGTCTTGGTTTTCTCATTGGTAAAATGAGCTAGAGAAGGAAATGTCAAAGCACTCCAGTATCTTTGCCAAGAAAACTCCAAACAGGGTCACAAAGAATTGTACATGACTGAAATGACTAATATACTTCTCTCTCTGTTCCTCTCTCTCTCCCTCATTATGCCCTATGATATATAGGGTATAATGACATATATATATATATTTATATATATATATGATATATGATATATAGTCCACCATGTTTACTTCCCATCCTCTACACATTTATGAATACACAATTGAGGCTATAAGTTTTATATCTATCTTCTCCCTGTATGTAGTTATGTGTGAGTTATTGGCCTCCCCACTGTTATTGCTGCTCTTGTTTCATACCTACTACTTTCTGTTGTATCTGGCTTAGCAGCTGTATGTGGACAATTTTCTCCCTTCCCTTCCATTTCTGGCTCAAATTCTAAATACCAAACTTACATGTCTCTAGGTCAACATATCCTTCCTGGACCTTGTTAGGTGCATTCTATCCCTTACCAAGAGCTCACCATGACTACCTCTTTAATCATGATCCTAAGAAGTCATATTCTGTTTCTAGACACAGCCTTCACAGCTACTTGTTCCATTTCTGCACCCTTCTTCCTCATCTAATGTTCCAAACTTCAGACAGAAGCAGTGATACTTATGACACCAACTATTTCAGTTTCCCATGTTCAGCTTCATGATCCTTGAAGACTCTCTCCAGGTTTCTTTAGGTGGCATCATTTCTTCCCAACTAGTTAAGAGCAATAAGTAGTGTTTGGTAGGTTTTATGAATCTTGGGAAACTTTCCATAACAACCCAGGCACAAGTTCTAGGAAGGCAGCACACCAGCCATGTTGGCATATTAGGTCAAATATGACCACTTACATACCTTCCACAGTCATTATCCTTTACCTGGACCAACCACAGATTATCTTGAACCTGCCAGTTACAACAGATTTTCATTATCCTGTGGAATACAAGATATTGTTTCTTTCTCAGAAGATGCAGTTCTATCCTCTGGAGTAAGTGCTGTATAGCTATTTCTTCACTCCAGGCAATGATGTTTTGTTTTGTTTTCCCCTTTATCTTTTATTCTCTTTAGGAACAACTTGTTTGCCATTCCTTACCCCTACACGTGAAGTCAAACATCAGGCTGCTCTGAATTGTAAAATATAGTTTTAAAAGCTGTAGGAAAAGAAGTATCGTTACAGCTCTTGTCAGCTGATGGATTTGTTCAGAAGAGTGTGTAAGCTGAAACAACTGCTCCCTAGACAACTGGATGCCCAGTTGTCATCTGGTTTTTAAAAATTGAATAATCCAATCACAGTTCATTTAAATCAGTTTTTTCCTGGTCCCTTGTGTTTCAAATGAATGGGTTCTTACTACATTGTGGCAATGTAAGTTGATGTTCGGTATCCACAAATTGTCTTACTGGACACTAATTAGATCTGTATCCTTTAAATTCAATTTGACTTTTTCCCCACTGTGTTCATTGAAGGCCATTTTTCACCATGTTCAGAGCTGCAGTACTAAGAAATACTCCTGAGGCTTGAGTCCTTCGTGGTGGCTCTTACTGTAGTCAGAGTGTTCCTAGGGCAGAGCTTTGCCCAGACGTAATGCTAGATGACTGGCAACAGACAAATCATTCAAGCACTCAGCCATTACAGCCATAAAATGGGAATGCTATACTATTATTTCACCTTGAAAGTTTATCAAAACGGAAAATAAATATTGTAAATAACTTCTGTAAATAGGAAGTCCCATTAATTTGGGCATATTGAAGGAGGAAAGAAATGGTGTTTAGATTTTCCTAAAGAGTGGACAATCTAAGTAATTTCAATTTGTCTTTAACAGGCATGTTAGATGTTAGCATTAGCTTAATTTTCTAACTGTAGTTTGTTGAAACTGATACTGATATTAATTTGTACCCTCTTATCAAGGAATGGTATACATCTGCTGCCTCCATTTCCTCACCACTGATTTATCCCCGAAATAGTTGCAAACCAGCATTAGCCCTTATATTTACCAAAGCTCTATTCTCAAAGATCTTTAATGACCCCCTTCTTGACAAATCCAATAACCTTTTCTCTGTCCTTTTTCTTCTTCTTAACCTCTCTCTAGCATTTGACACTTTTGTTTAACCCTTGCTTGAAGCTTTCCCTCCTTGGCTTTTGAGACTGTATTCACTGAATTTTCCTCTTGCCTGCCCAGTGGTTCCTTCTCTGCTTCCTTTGTTGGCTTGTCTTTGTCCACCTGCCCTTGATTGATGGCATATCTTGAATCTCAGTACTTTGCTTCCCTGCTCTTTTTTCTCAACACCCTTTCACTGCTTGAACCATAATCTATTCAAGACCTATTCTGATGCCCATTGAGTTGTAGAGGTGACCCTAGGTTCCAGAAGGCTAGGCCAGCAGGGAATAAGATCTGGCAGGTCTTGCTGGGGTGTAAGTACAAATCTCACACTAACCCATGATGGAGCATATGTGTATAGCTGAGGATTAGCCTAGTTGTGCTCACAAAGACTCAGTACCCGGTTGACTTCCAACATAACAACTGTCAAAGATGAGCCATGCAGTTGTAGGATTATTGTGATCTATGTCACTGAAGGGAGCACCCTGACAAAATAACAGATCTTTGAAGCATATCTTCTCAAATCTGAGCTCTAAACTAAATCCTATGTATTGATGTACAAGCTCAGTGAACTGTCTTTTCAACCATACATCATGATCTCTCTAGGTAGGCAATGTGCATTTTACATCTATTAGTTTTTTCTCTATGAGTTCTTATATTGAACTCTCTGGAGTAGTCCTGAATCTCCTCCAGATAATCCTATACAGTTCTCAAAGGAAGGAATTGCTATATGAGAAGAAATAAGAGAAATGCAGGTTCAGTAACTCAAGTCCTCCACATTAGATCCATCAGATTGGCAAAAATGGCAGAAAAGGAAAATGAAAGTTATAGGGGGGAGGTCTATGGAAGTACAGACACATTAATTTGTTGTTAATAGAGCTGTGAATTGCTTCAGCCATTTAGAAAGAAACTTGGAATCACAACCACAAAATCACTAATCTGTATATACTCTTTGATCTAGCAATACAATTATTAGACATATACTCTCAAAAATATCAAATAAAGGTTAAAGACTCACATATACAAAGATATTTATAGGAATAATTTTTATTGTAGCAAAGAATTGGAAAGTAAAGTGAGCTCCCACAAATTGGGGGATGGCTAAATAAATTATAGTATATGAATGTAATCAAATATTATTGTACCATGAGAAATGAAAAAAGTGACAGGTTTGGAGAAACCTAGAAAGGTTCGTATGAACTGATTCAGAGTGAAGTGAGCATAAATGGAAGAAAAATTTATATAATAATAACAACAATGTAAAGGAAAACAACTTTGAAAGACTTGATGCACTAAACCAAACACTATTCCACAGGGCTGATAATTAAACATGTTACCCACCCTATGACGTAGAAGAGGGATGGTGGGACTCAAAAGGAAGATTGTATTGGGGCGGCTAGGTGGCACAGTGAATAGAGCACTGGTCCCGGAGTCAGAATGACATGAGTTCAAATCCAGCCTGATTCACCTGACACACTTACTAGCCGTGTGACGTTGGGCAAGTCACTTAACCCCAATTGCCCTCCAAAAACAAACAAACAACAAAACAAAAAGGAACATTGTGATATTCATCTATAGACACAATTAATGTATAGATTTCTTTTGTTTGATTCTGTTTGTTATGTGAAATTTTAATTTGTGAGATTTGTGAAAAAGAAGGGAACAGTGATAGGGGTGGAAGAAGAAGGAAAAGAAGGAAGAGGAGGAGGAGAAACAGTTTTGAAAAAAATAAATGGAAGAAAACAGAAAGAATTTCAGGAAACCCAAACAACCAGAGAAGCAGGATAGCTTTGAAACCAGTATATTGAATTTATTATCTTATTTTAAAAATATAAACTATATGTAACAGAGATTTGTACATTTTAATGTACAATCCTCTTTTGCTCTATGGAAATGCTCATAGAACAACAATAAAATTTTAAATAGAATAAAAAAGGTTGCATAGTGTTCTGGGGAACTTGATCAATTCTTTTTGACTTGATGTGAGACTTGATGCAACATCTGCAAACAGGAGCATCTGAACAGCTTCTTTATCTATAGGGAATCCCTCTTCTATTTGCCTTTTGTAAAATACTGACTCTTTAGATTCATTGGGCCTCAAAGAGCAGAGCCAGGAACGATAAGAGGAAGCTTCAATGAGGAACATTTAGGCTTGATACTAGGAAAAACTTCCTGACAAAAGTAGAAAGCACTTCATTGAGAGATGGTGAGTTCCCCTTCTTCAGAGAGCCCCTTCAAGCAAGGCATTTTATAGTGAGGGTTTCTTTCAGGAATTTGTTAAACTAGATGGGCACCAAATCTATGATTCTATGACATTAGTAAACACCCTTACCAAATATGTCTCCTTTAAATATATGTCATGCTTTGTTTCATCTAGACAATGAGGGAATCACTAAATCAGGTCATCATTGTGGTTGCACTTAATATGCATGGGAAACACTTTATTAGTGTCTTTTAAAATGGCATTTTACTTTCCCAGGTCAAATTTTCCATGAAATAAAAAAAAAGCACATCAATATGTTGTATTTTCTATACTTCTCAGTCAATTGTTTGACTTGTAAAAGATGTATTCTATTATAGAAGATGAACTGTGAAAGCCTACTTACTCCCTTTTCATAATTTAACCAAAGATATCTTTTATGTATGCATAGATTAGTCTCAAAAATTTCATCAAGATGAAAAATAGGCGTGTGGGTTGGGGGAGCAGAAAGAACACTGAACTTGAAGACACAGGTCTTGACATGCGTCCAAATATTAACTCTATCACTTACTATGTGGCTTTGGACAAGTCATTTAATCTCTCTGGGCCTAAGTTTCATCAATCATAAAATGAAGGAATCGGACTAAATGACCTGTTCCAGATTCAGGGTCATATATTTTGGTAAAACTATCATCTATTATTTTCCCATACCTTTGGAATTTTCTCTTTCTTTGAGACATTTTGACAATTGACACCCAAGTATCTTTAAAATTATGTCACCTCTAGAAGTGATTTGCATTGTATGTATTTGGTTAGATCTACCCTCTCATGACATTTCATGAGTCATATTTTCATTTCCATATTGGGTCCTAAGATCTTAGAGTCCAGATGTAGTGGTTTCACTCTAATGGATGACAAGAATGGATTATGCTTCATATTCATTTATTTTCCTTCTTCCAGCTTAATGTATAAATGTTCTCAGGATGATTTGGCTTAGTTGGGTCTCATATTAAGCTTTCTGTAGGTTGATTTTCCACAATTTTTTTGTTATTTTCCTCCATACTGGTTTTTTTTATTTTTTATTTTTCTCTTGGTAAAGAGATCATATCTATATTGGCAAAGGCAGTTTCTCAATTGTTTTGACCTCTTCATTGTAGCAATTGTTTTCAATTGGTTAAATTTCTCCAAGAAACAGTGATTATCATTCTGAAGAACAATTTGGAACTATACTCAAAGGGCAATAAAACTGTGTGTACCCTTTGACCTAGCAATACCACTTACTAAGTCTGTATCCTGAAGAGATCAAAGAAAAAGGGAAAGGATCCATATGTACAAATTCTTTTTTGCTTTGGAGGGGGGAAGGTAGGGCAGTTGGGGTTAAATGACTTGCCCAAGGTCACACAGCTAGTTTTGTGTTAAGTATATGAGGCCGCATGTGAACTCAGGTCCTCCTGACTTCAGGGCTGGTGCTTTATTCATTGTACCACCTAGCCACCCCCAAAAATATTTATAACAGCTATCTTCATGGTGGCAAAGAACTGGAAATTGCAGGGATCCTCATCAATTGGGGAATAGTTGAACAAGTTGTGGCATATGATTGTGATGTAATACTATTGTGCTATAAGAAATGATGGGCAGAATGGTTTCAGAAAAACCTAGGAAGGTTTATACGAACTGATTCAGAATAAAGTGAGCAGAACTGTAACAGCAATATTGTAAAGATGATCAACTATGAAAGATTTAGCTATTCTGATCAATATAATGATCCAAAACAATTCCTAAGGATTCATGATGAAAAATACTATTCACCTACAGAGAGAGAACTGATAAACTTTGAATGCAGAGTGAAGTATAATTTTTTTCACTTTCTTTATTTTCCTTATTTTTTGCAATATAGTTAGTATGGAAATGTGCTTTGCATGACTTCACACATATAATCATTATCATATTACTTGCCTTATCAATGAATTGGGAAGGGACAGGAAAGAGAGAATTTGGGACTCAATATTAAAAAAAAGAATTTTAAAAATAAGTAAATAATAATAAAAAAGAAACTGATTTTGTTGGAATTGCTATACCATCTCCTCATCTTTAGTTTGCTAAAATTGTGTAAATTTTGACCTTTGTTCTAATCATTCGATAAACTTCACAGACATCTGAGTTTGAAATGATATACACATCTGTAAACAGTCACTTTCTGTCTAGTAAAATACAGTACATTTAATTTGGGGGGTGATATTTGGCACTCACTATATCTCAAATCTTCCAATTCTCTTCCCAAAGGAAATATTCATGGTCTGTAGCTACGAATCTTCTACTAGCCTCATTTCTCAAAGCAAAACCATATTTTTCAAACATATTTTTTTTCACAGTGTTCCTTTAAACTTATCTTCCTATTAAAGTAACCAAATATCAAAGTAGATGTTGACTTGGCTTGGAGCATCCTATCAAGTTTCTGCAGAGTTTCTCTACTTCATCTTCTGAAACAGATATATAAATTGAAGTTACATTCAGGGTGAACCCAATTATCATTGCTTGTCATGAGCACTGTAGAGTGAGATAATGACTGTCCCATGACATGATGCTTCCTGTTGCCCTTGGACTCAAGATGAAACCAACTCACCTTGCCCCTAAAATGCACTTAATGAATATTTATTGAACTGAATAGATCCTCTCTATCTCCATTGTTCATCTCTCCCAGAAGAATTTACGAGCCATCCTTGCATTTAGCTGAAGCCTTTTAATATCTTCTAGCTTCATTTATAGTGCAAATTTTAATATGGATATTGTTCATTCCCTTATTATTTTAATAATTTGTTCTTTGGACTAGGGGCCTCTCATATTTAGAGTTTCATTAGTTATTTGAAAATGGTATAAAAATGATGTGGTTTTTAGCACCCTGTGCTCATTCTGCCCTGATACCTACAATCACTTTCTGTTTTATTTATTCATTACTTGGTAGACAATCATGATGCTGAGTTTCCCCATGATAAGCTGAGCTAGTTCTTGGATAGCAAACAAATCCTGTCACTGCAACTATTTCTGAAACTTTTCCAGCTCAGTAGGATTTGTCAAAACTTGTACCTAGCTTGCATAATCTTTGAGTGTCCAGTGTCACCTCCTCTGACAAAGAGGCATCAGAGGAGGATTTTGTAATGGTTTTGAGCAATAATACTGAAATGGACATATGATCTCATCAATTCAGAAGTTCTCATTCTTGTGGAATAAGACCACTTTCTTAGGCTAGACTGTTCAAAGTTTTCATTTTTTAAAAATTAGGCAAGTTGGGTGATAATGCTTTTTTAAGAAGAGGTTTTTGACCCTTGATGAATTGAATTTGTCTTATATACATTAGCAAACAAAAAAACTAACAATGACCAAGAAGCTACTAAATTGTGCATACTCTTTGTATAGCACAAAGAGATCAATGAAAAAGGTAAATGGTCCAAATGTATAAAATTATTCATAGAAATTATTTTTTGTGGCAGCAAAAAAAATTGGAAATTGTGAGAATACACATCAACTGGATAATGGCCAAACAAGCCATGGTATTTGAATATGATGACATACTATTGTGCTATAAGAAATAATAAGGGGATAATTTCAGAAAAACCTGGAAAGACTTATATGAACTGATGCAAAGTGAGAACAACATAAATAATAACAGTAACACTGTAAAGATCATCAACTATGAAAGACTTGATTCTGATCAACGTAATAATACACTACAGTTCCAAAGTATTCATGAGAAAAATGCTATCCATCGAGAGAGAGAGAGAGAGAGAGAGAGAGAGAGAGAGAGAGAGAGAGAGAAAGAGAGGAGGAGGAGGAAGAGGAGGAGGAGGAGGAGGAGGAGGAACTCTGCATATATATTGAAGCATATTTTTTCTTTTTCTTTGTTATTCAGTAAATGTGTGATGTGAAAACTTGTTTCACAAGACTTCATATTTGCAATATGTTTTGTATTTCTTGCTTTTTCAGTGGGTGAGAGAAAGGTGGGAGGAGAGAAAATCTAGAGCTGAAAATGAAATAGGGGGAGAGAGAAATAAATAGGAGATTGGACAAAAAAGAAAAAAGAGAAAAAACAAACAGCATTATGTGAAGGGGGAATGGGGTGGGGATACAGGGAGAGGTCAAGATATCAGTTAGATTATTTTTCCATAATGTCTGGATTTAGGCATCTCTTCAAAAAACTAAGCAGGTCTGTGCTGGAAAATGTTTAATAATGACTTCAAAAATGGAAAAAAAAATTTGTGACACACTTTTAAGTTTTATCTGAATTACTAACACTTTCTCCATCACTTTCTCAAGTCTAGGCAATCAAGAAAATAATAAATCAAGCCCTGATTTGTAAGGTTTGCAGATTTCCAAGATATAAATGCTCACACTGAAAATTTAACAATTGGCTCTCCCTAGCTTGTTCTGACTCCAGCACATTCCTACCTAAGGGTCACTTAGATTATGCTGACTTTAACAGCTGGAGAATTTCCTCCTGGAAAGAGGAATATATAAGCTGGGGGCGGAGCCAAGATGGCGGAGTAGAAACAGCATTTCCAATGTGCTCTGCCCCACACAAATTTCAAACAATGTGAAAGGGGACTCCAAACAACTTCTGGAGCCACAGCACCCACAGAACGGCACAGAGAAGCTAACCTCCTGCTGAGGACAGCCCAGCAGCCCTGCAGGGAGTGGCCAGCTCAGCACTCTGAGAGCAGGCAGCACAGTGTGCTGGGAACCGACATCGCAGCCCTCAGAACCGAGCCCAGGTCTGCGGTTTTAGCCCCAGGGTGGCCGGGCCTTCAGCCAGCTGGTGGAACCCCAGAACACCAGCAATTGTGGCGATTCCAGAATTATCAGCACAGATATGCCTAGGACAAACTGAGAGGTTAGTGCCCTATGGACTTTGGGACCAGTATTTGGGGAACACTTGGCTTCCTCCCCTGGGGGCAAAAAGCTGCTGAAGAAACAGCTGCACAGAAGCCATTTTGCAGCGTCAGTAGTGGCTCTAGCTCCTGGTCTGCGAACTGTAGGAAGATCCAACAATCAGTCTGGGGGTTAATCGCTTTTGCTTTAAACTGCCTGGATCTGGATTGTGGTCTGGGGGGGAAGTTTGGGGTGGGTATCCAACTTGCCAGAGTGGGTGGAGGCTTTACAGAGGCCACCCAACTGGCGGAAGTTGTGAAGACCCCACGTTTGGGCGGAAGCTCCCCTGTCTGGCGGCAGAGTCCTACTGTGGCAACAAGCCCAAAAATCAAGTAATTAAGTGGTAATATGCCTAGGCAAATGAAACAAAATAAACAGAAAAGTTCAACATTGGACTCCTATTTTAGGGGCAAAGAGGCTCAAAGCATGGAGGAGGACTGTGAGGTCAGAACTCCTGCACCAAAAGCCCCAAATGAAAATACAAGCTGGCTACAGGCCATAGAGGACCTTAAGAAGCAGATAAGAAAAGTGGGGGAAAATTTGGGAAGAGAAATGAAAAAGATGCAAGAAAAGTATGAAATGACAGTCAACAGCCTGACTGAGGAAAATAACACCTTAAAAAATAGACTAACTCAAATGGCAAAAGAGGCTCAGAAAGGCAATGAGGAGAAGAATGCCTTAAAAAGTCGAATTTGCCAGATGGAAAAAGAATCTTAAAAGCTCACTGAGGAGATTCATTCCTTCAGAGTTAGACTGGAGCAAATGGAAGCTAGTGACTTTATGAGAAATCAAGATACTATTAAACAGATCCAAACAAATGAAAGAATAGAAGGCAATGTGGAATATCTCATGGGAAAAACCACTGACCTGGAAAATAGATCAAGGAGAGATAATTTAAAAATTATTGGTCTACCTGAAAGCCATGATCAAAGAAAGAACCTAGAAATCATCCTTAAAGAAATTCTCAAGGAAAATTGCCCTGATGTTTTAGACCTAGAGAGCAAAATAGAGGTTGAAAGAATCCACAGATCACCTCCTGAAAAAGATCCCCAAAAGAAAACTCCCAGGAATATATAGCCAGGTTCCAGAATCCCCAGATCAAGGAGAAAATACTACAAGCAGCCAGGAAGAAACAATTTCAATATTGTGGAAACACAATCAGAATAGCATAGGACCTGGCAGCTTCTACATTGAGGGATAGAACGGCATGGAATATGATATTCCAGAGGGCAAAAGAGCTGGGAATGAACCCAAGAGTCACCTACCCAGCAAAACTGAGTATCTTGTTTCAGGGGAAAATATGGTCATTCAGTGGAATAGAGGACTTTCAAGCATTCTTGATGAAAAAACCAGAGTTGAATAGAAAATTTGACATTCAGACACAAGAAGCAAGAGATGCTTGAGAATGTAATCAAGGAAAAGAAATCAAAAGGAACTTATTAAAGTTGGACTTTTTACAGTCCTACATGGAAAAACAATAACTGTTTGATGAAACCTTTCTCATTATGAAAATAATTGAAGAAGGGTACATGGCATATGTTCACAGGTATACATGGATAAAGGGCACAGGTTGAATTTGATGGGAAGGGATGATTATTTTTTTTCTTTTGGAGGGCAATTGGGGTTGGGTGACTTGCCCAGGTTCATGTGGCTGGGTTTTTGTTTGTGTGTTGGGTGTCTGGGGCCAGATCTGAGCTCGGGTCCTTCTGGCTCCAGGGCTGGCTCTCTGCTCGCTGCGCCACCTAGCCACCCCAAGGAAGGGATGATTCTTAAGGGGTGAAGTCAAGAGGTGAGAGAGGAAAGTGGCAAGAGGAGATGGAGAGAGACAGGGTAGGGTAAACTATCTCATGTAGAAGAGGCAAGGGGAAGTAGTTGCAGGGGAGGGGAAGAACAGGAAGGCAAAAGGCAAAAGCATATTCTCATTGAAGTTGGCTCAAGGAGAGAATCACATACATACTAAATGGAATATCTTACCCTCACTCACTCTCCTGAGTAGGGGAAAGGGGGATGAGAGGGGGATGATGGAGGGGAGGGCATTCTGGGGAGAGGGGAGGTTAGAAGTACCCACTATCAAAGAGGGACAGGATCAAAGTAGGGAATGGACCAGGTGGGAGGTGAGACAGGTGGGAGGGAAATATAAGCAGTCTTTTACAATATATCTACTATGGTAATGTTTTGCATAGATATACATGTACAACACATACTGAATTGCTTATCTTCTCAGAGGGAGTGGGTGACAAGGGAGAAACGGAATGGATCTGAAAATCGAAGTTTTAAAATTAAATCTTTCATAAGATGTCCAGGCAGTGGGGCTCAGAGATTCACTTTGCCCTAATGGCAAAGTTGAAGGGGGTATGGGAGAAGATATGGGAGAGAGCAGATTGGATGAGGGGATATCTAGTGGGACTGCTATTCTGGGGTGGTGGGTAGGGAAAAAATGGGGGGAAAATGTAACTCATAATCTGGTGGAAATGAATGATGTAAACCAGAAGTTAATAAAGCATTTGTTTAATTAAAAATAAATAAATAAATAAAACTAAAAATAGAAAATAAAAAAAAGAAAGAGGAATATATAATCTGCAGAAAATAGAACTCGATTTAAGTGTGTGTGTATATGTGTGTACTTCCCTATAGAGGTTTCATTCTTAGGACTATAAGTGATTTTGCAGTTTTATATCTACCATTGGGACTAATAGTTATTCACACAATGGTATCTCTCTGTTTCACTTTCTTCCTTCTTTTAGTCAAAGTGTTTTCAGTAATAATATGAACTAGGAGCTCATACATGGAGTTAGTCTCTCTATATAGGGTAGAGCAGGGAAGCATCCACATATTTTCCCTTTCTCAGGTGATGGTTACAAACTAAGAAAATCTTCCAAAATCTGTACACACACACATATGCATATCCACATGTGCTAATATGTGCTTATGTATATGTCTATTTATGTGTGTGTATATATGTGTATACAGTTATTCCTTCCACATCACAGGGATTATGGGTGAGGCACCCTTGCAATCTGGAAAATTTGTGTAAAACTTTTGTCCTCCCTTCACACCAGAGAAGTCTGAATTATGGTATTAAAAGATAAAATATGTTGATATATATCGATATACACACACCATGCATTTCTGAGTTTCTAAACTTTTTCTGTGTCGTCTGCTGGCTTTTTTGTATTGTTTGTGGTTTCTGCAAAACTTCCCCCAAATTCCCATTTAATTGCTTATGCTGACAAACAATGTATCGAAACCACAATGGAGAAAGTTGCAATATGGAAGGGATAAGTTTATCCCTTACAAGGGATTTATAAGGAATACATACATACCTATATACATATATGTGGGTAATTGATCAAGCCATCAAAAAGCATTTCTTACTATACTATCCGTGAGCCACTGTGCTAGAGCTAACATCATGAGATTACTTCACTAGCCACCTCCATACTTTTTTACCTGTTTTCTCTCATACACATCTGTTCTCTGACTCATTCGAATATGCTTCTTTGTTCAAAACTTGATCCTCCATGATCTATCTCAAGTCCTTGGGGCTTAGCACAATTCAATGGTATCACCCCTAGAATTCAGGTAGCCAATGAGTGTAGAAAGAACAATAAAGAGAAACAAAATGGTTTTGAGCTGGATTAGGAGAAGACAGATTTAGAGTAGGAGAGGAGGGGTCATTTGTTCATTATTAACACAAGAATAACATTGACGGTGGAATATGGAAACACCAAACTCATTACTTTCCAGCTGAACATAGACATGGGTAGTAATAACCGTGGTCATCATCCTCATCCTCATTTATGATGCCTACTATGTATCAGGTACTGTGCTAAATGCTTTACAAACATCTCATTTGATCCTCCCAACAACCCTGGTAAGTAGGTGCTATTACTACATCTATTTAGCAGATGAGGAAATAGAGACAAACAGAGGTTAAGTGACTTGCCCAAAGTCATAAAGTTAGTGAGTGTCTGAGGTCAGATTTGAACTTAGGTCTTCCTGACTCCAGATCCAATGCTCTATCCATTGCATAATATGACCAGGTCTGTATTATGAAAAAGGTAGCTAGGTGGCACAGTGGATAGAGTGCCAGGCTTGGAGTGAGGAAAACTCATTTCCTGAGTTCACATATGGCCTCAGACACTTACTAGCTGTGTGACCCTGAGTAAGTCACTTAGCCCTATTTGTCTCAGTTTCCTCATCTGTAAAATGAACTAGAGAAGATAATGTTAAAACCACTCCAGTATCTTTGCCAAGAAAACCCCAAATGGGGTCACAAAGAATTGGACATGATTGAAAAATGACTAAAATAACATATGGAAAGGGAAATAGGTTATTTTTAGTCAACCAATAAGCCTTTATTAAGTACCTATTATATGCCAGGCATTGTGATACAAAGAAAAGCAATAGTTAGCCACTGTCCTTGAAGAGCTCACGGTCTAATAGGGGAGACAACAAACAAATAACATACAGGATAAATATAAAATAACTTAAAGAAGGACTCAACTAGAATTGAGGCATTAGGAAAGGCTTGTAAAAGGTGGGATTTTATTGGGACTTTAAGGAAGCCAGGGAAGCTGATAGGTAGAGATGAGGAGGTAGAGCATTCCAGGCAGAGGGTCAATCAGAGAAAATGCCTTGAGCCTAGAGTTGGAGGGTCTTGTTAGGGGAGAAGCAAGGAGGCCAGTGACACTGGATTGAAGAGTACATGGGAGGAGTGGGTGGAAGATAAAAGAAGACTGGAAAGGTGGGGGTGGGTTTAGATAATGAAAGGATTTGAACAGAGGATTTTGTATTTGATCGTGGAGGTGATAGGGAGCATGGAGGTTAGAGCAGCACTTTAGGAAAATCACTTTGGAAGCTGAATGGAGGACAGATTGGATGGGGAAGAGACTTATGGCACACAAAGCCTAGCAACAGATTATTGCAATAGTACAGGTATGGGGGCAGCTAGGCAGTGCAGTGAATAGAGTACCAGCCCTGGAATCAGGAAGACCTGAGTTCAAATCCAGCCTCAGACACTTAACACTTACTAGCCGTGTGACCTTGGGCAAGTCACTTAACCCCAATTGCCCTACCTTCCTGCTCCAAAAAGAAAAAAAAAATAGTACAGATATGAGGTGTTAAGGGACTGCACCAGGGTGGTGGCAGTGTCAGAACAGAGAAGGGTGAATATTTGACATATATTTAATGGTAAAATCAACAGGCCTTGGCAACAAATTGAATTTGTGGGGGTGAAAGCTAGTGAGGAATTGAAGATGACCTGAACATTGTGAGCCCAGGTGCCTGGCATGGTGGTGCCCTCCATAGTAATGGGGATATTTGGAAGGAGGGAGAGTTTGGGGAGAAAACAAGTCTACTTTTAGACATGCTGGATATCTAGTTTGAAATTTCTAAAAGGCAGTTGGAGAGATGAGACTGGGGAACAGCAGGGACATTAGGCCAGTAGATTTGAGAATCCTTAGCCCAGATATGATAATTAAATCCATGGAAGCTATTGAGATCACCAAGTGAAGGAGCATAGAAGGAGAAAAGGACCTAGGAAGACCCTTCCGAGATGCCCAATGTTAGTGAACAGATGAAGATCTAGCAAAGAAAACTGAGAATAAGTAGTTATATAGGTGGGACAAGAACCAAGAGAGAGTAGTGACCCCAAAATCTAAAGAGAAGAAAGTATGGCGGAGAAAAGGGTAATCAATAGTGTCAAAGGCCAAAGAGGTCAAGAAGAATGGGGATTGAGAAAAGGCCATTGGATTTGGCCATTAAAGTCATCATTGGTAACTTTGGAGAGAGTAGTTTGTGTTGAATAATGAGGTCAGAAGCCTGGCTATAAGGAGTTTATAAGAGAATGAGAAAAAGTGGAAGAACTTTTTATAGAGGGCCTTCTCAAGGACCTTAGCCACAAAGGGCAGAAGAGACATTGAATGACATCGAGTGATTTGAAGAGAGTATGAATTATTTTGCTCCAGATTGCTTACACAACAAAAAAAATTATCTTTATATTTTGCCTTAATTATGTAGGGTTTGGTCTTTGAGAATATGATAAATAATCATTAGCATAATCTATAGCATGTCTTTTATAACAATGGAATACCAAAAAAATACACCTCAAGTTTAAAGATTAATCTCAAAGTTCTCTCAAATTTTATTAAGAAAAACAAACATGAAAAAATAAAAAATAATCAACACTTCCAAAAAACTGTTTGAATAAAGTAAAATTTTGAGCCTTCCAGTTCTTTGTTTACATTCCTATGCAATCACTGATTTCATTTCTATGGTGTACCCTATAATAGCAGAGTAAATATTACATGATGCCCTATAATATTCAACATTATAATAGAAAATATAATAGCACACTCAGGCAAGCTACTTACTTATAATACCTTGTGAGCACAATCAAGGTGGGATTTTTGTTGTTTTCTTTTTGGAGTTGTTTCCTAGGTTTAGACTAAATTGTAAACATCTGAAGGATTAATCTCCTTTGAATCCTAATAATTTATGGCTCTGTTGAGTCAAGTAGGTTTGGTGTCTTCTGGCTCTCAGCCAATCAGGGATGGAGTCTTTGTTATATATTCCTGGAGGTGGGCATTTTGCTTTTGGGGTTCAGTCATGAGAAGGATCTTTTGACTTCCTGGTCAAGACTCTGAGTGACTGTGTGTTCAGAGACCACTGACTGCTCAGATGTCTGTGCTCCCTCGATCCAGTGAGGTATGTAAAGTGTATAGCAATATTGCTATGTTCAGACAGCTAGAGCCCTATCTGTTGATCTTTGTGCTATTTTCTCTATTTGTATTTTTATATACTCACTTCTTTCTCTGTAAGTAAAGTAGGATTGTTAACTTCTTTAAAGCTGTCTTTCCTTTATCAAGCAGGTCAAAGAACCTATGCTAACAGACCATCCTGGGTGTGCTAGGGTGCTTGCTAATAAACACTTATACTTAAAAGTTTAATGATTTGGGAGTTAGGGATCAAAGAGAATTTGAACTTTCTGTGTTCCAGGTCTATTCAGAAGCTAATTTCCAGGTTTGATCTGAGATTTACTATGTATATAGCTTTGGGACTGTAGCAAGGCTGGGGAAGGAAGATCTATCCAGATAATGGAGCTGTACATGGTCACAGAAGGATTTTTCTGTTTCCACACACATGAAATGGAGATAATAATAGCACCTACCTCCCAGTGTTGTTCTGAGGATAAAATAATATTTGTGAAGCACTTTGCAAATTTTTACTCTAGAAATGCTAGTAATTAACATTATTATCAATGATCATTCAATCTTTTCCCCTTACTCCATGGACTAAGGAGTCCAGGAAATGGTGTTCAATTTTACAGACTGGCTAGTATCTTTTTGTGTGACTTGTAGTAAATTCATCTCTTGGTGAAATCATCTCTGGTTTCCTCTCCTATCAAATGAAACTAACAATACTTTCAATTTTCCAATCTCCCAGGAATAGCATGAAAACTTTTGGGTTAATATTGGAAAAGAGCTGAGATGCTAAGATAAAAGAACAATCATCATATAGTATAATTTGGTCTAGAATAATGGTTCTAGAGAGATTACTAAAGTATCATTAATGCAGTTTTATGTATAGTACAGATATTTTTTCAAGTTATGCCTATGATCTCAAATTTAAGCAATCCAACCTTATTTAATCAGTCCAATTTTAAATTGCCCTGAAACCCAATCACAGAGTAATCTTGCTTTATAAGGGTGAGATAGTCAGATAATTACCTTGGCTTTCTGATCTGACTGTTAGTTCTCTAATTATTCAGTCATTCCCAGTGAGACTCTGCATGGGCACACTGAAAACAACATTGTAAGTGACCTTTAATGAAAGTAATTTATAGATCTGTATTTTAGGAAGTGGTTTTTTTCTGTTGAAACTTGCTAGAAAGTGCTAAATTTTAATTTAGTGCAAAAATATGTTAAATTCAGAATAATTTTCTCTTTGTGTTTTGTAATGAGTAACACAGGAGCTTAAATTGGGCAGAATAGAATAAAATCTGTGACAGCTTTTTTTTTTTTGGTGAGGCTGAGCAGAAAAGTAATGTTTTTTTATGATTAGGAAAATCACAAGTAAAGCTCAGTTGGAAAATGTTAAATACTGTCTATTGCTTTGCTGCATTTTTGACATTGGTTTTGCATTCCACATAAAAATTTACACTCATTAAAAAAGACTAAAAATGAAAAATGTATTCCCTTTAATTTTATAATTTAAATGCAACCAGGGCTGGTTCTATCAATAATGTGTTTGTAGCTTTTTTTTTTTTAACTTGGTACAAGTCTTCCCAAGAAGCTATCCTCAAGTTGAATCCTAAATAATTAGTTCTCAATAAATATAATTTTGTTTGAATCTCTCAGTACATTAAGTTAAAGATAATTTGATTAGAGCAGTGGGTAGATTAGATTTGGAAAGCACAAAGACCAAGTACTTAGTGTACATTGGAACCTGCACCTTCAATTTAATTATGTTGATTATTTAGCAAATAAAGTGAATGCAAAAATTAATGTCCTTAGAAAGTCGTGTAGATTGTTGCCTGATCAATGTCAGCCAATTCATATAGTCTAATTGATTATGGTGTTTGCTACTTAAGTACAGTTTGATGGGTTTGAAGCTATGCTTTTTCAAAATATTTGTAGAAGACTGATTATATATGCATGCACTTAGGACAATAATTTAAATGAGTTCATTCTAACAGATGACAGATAACAGGACAGCATATTATAGTTTATGGATAATTATTTTTCATTTTGTTATTCACAGTAAAGTTAATACTTAAATTATTTTGATGTTAAATTGGGTTAAATGGGTAATTGCTAAATATCCAAATTTCATAGATCAATATTAATCATGAAGAGCGCTGGTATTACTTTACCCTTGTGCCATAGCATTTGCTTGAAAATTTCAAATAGCAACTTATAAACACTAAATTAAAAAATGAAAAAATTAACCTTTCTTTGAAAGTCAAAGAAAATGACATTTGGAAGATTAAACAATTTCCCAGAGGTCACAAAGGGAATCAAAGTTGGAACTAGAAATAAAGTAAATATTCTTTTATCAAGGTCATTTATGTTGCTCTTATAACCCAGTTTAAACTTAATAGGGTTTCCCCCCCCAGGCAAATTTCTTTTTCAAGATTTCCTTCTTTTTCATTTTGTACATTTCAGGAAATTTTAATTTCATGAGCTGTGCTATTTGGAGACTGATAAATCTTATTATATAGAACACCTTCCAAATCTAAAATTAAGACTTCTTTAGGGGGCGGCTAGGTGGCGCAGTGAGTAAGAGTGCCGGCCTCGGAGTTGGGATGACCCGAGATCAAATCCAGCCTCAGAAAATGAGCACCCACACATAAATAATGACTAGCCGTGTAACCTTGAGCAAGTTACTTAACCCCCATTGCTTTAAAAAAAAAAAAAAAAGAAAGAAAAAAAAGACTTCTTTAGTATTTTTTTAAAAGACATATTCATGATGGGGAAAAAATCACCAAAATACACTAGTATTTTTAGTAATTATGTTCATCAAACAAAATGAAGTAAGTTTTTGATAGATAAAGTTCTGATTCACGCATTATAAAAATAAATTACTTAGAAAAACAAGGCTATAATGCCATCTGGGGGCGTCTGGTGACAATCACAATTGACTAAAATTCTTAAAAAGAAAAAAACAACAACCCACAAACTTTGTCTTAATAATTCACATTTACCTTCCACTGTTTTTCAGGACAATAGGAACTACCCCAGTCTCCTTTTCCACTGATCTTTACAGTAATTATATAGGAAGAATAATGGCTAAAAATATAATTATCTAAAATTTACATTGTAAGAAATCTTTTTTTTTCTTTCAACTTTCAACTTTCAAAAGGCAAGGTAAGTAAACTGTATAGGTGATTTCAAAGTTGTAAAAATTTCTGGGACTGGCCAAATCAGAATAACAAATAGATATGAAGAAGTATATATAACCATGCAGTCAGGTACTCACCCAAATGGATAATATTTGAGACGTCTTTTTTCTAGGGGCCAGACATGGCTCAACTTTTTGAGCATTTGTAAAATAAAACAATTTCGCTGATTTGCCTTTATTAACAATATCATAGAACAGTGTTGTACTACGTAAGAATGAGATGATACCATCTTTGATGTCAAGGAATTTACCATTATATTTGGGAAATAAGACCCATACAGATACATAGGTAACAAAAACAAGTGAGAGAAAGGTGTCTGTGTTAGAAGAGTAGCCAATGTCCTCCCTTTAAGGAAGATTAATCAGCAAATTAATGCATAAGGGTTTAGTTCTGACTTCTATCCTGAAAGATAATTCTTTATAACTAGTTTAAATTATACCCTATATCTCCATTTTTGATAGCAGGCTCAATACAATATAAGTGGAATTGTAACGTTGATATGCAACTATCACTGTTTTCTTTTGATTTTCTAGGAAATGTCATTTGAGCAAGTTGCTTCTTAGCCTGCATCCCAAACTCCTCTTTTATGCCTCCTTCCTCCTGTGCTTGGGGCATCTCTTCCCTCCCTTTAACTTCACCTAAATCTTCCTGAAATGAAGAGATCAGAGCAAGTGTATAGAGGGGGCAATTCACTCCTCCAAAATCACTGAACTGCCTAGCTGCCATTTGTTTCTGGTAAGGTCATCATAATGCCCTGCTCCTCCCCTGGCCTTGCTCCTGTCTGAGGGCTGTACCCTAGGAGTTATGTCTCTGCTGCTCCCTTGCTGAGCATCAGCCACTGGGCCCCTGGCTGGACATCCCATCATCCAATACTCCCCTGATCTTCAGCAGCCCAGCTATCTTCAGTAGTGGTTGGGGAAAGGAATTAAGTCTTTCTTCTCACTTGGCCCCCGCTATAGTTTTCTTTTTCTCTTTCTAAAACATGTTGTCTTTAACTCTGTCTGTATTTTTCTTTTTTATATGAAATCTAAAAAGGGTTATTATATAGCTTATGTGTAGTTTTCTGATGAGTTGCTATTTGGGGAGCATTTGGCATTCTATTTACCATAATATAAGGGTTTCAGGCAAGGATGCATCAATGCTTTTAGTCAATGGCCAGGAAACTTTCTTTCAGCCCAAGGCAATGAAACTTTCTTTCTTGTAGTAAACCTCTGTGAAAATCATTTTGTCAGGCTGCTTTCAGAATATAGCATATGCCTAACCTAGAATCTTTTTATTTCTGAATTCTTCTGGAATCTTTTCTGTGTTCCTTAATTTAACTCTTACCTATCTAACTTATGGTCAGAAATCTCTCCTTCTCCTCCTCCTCTTCCTCCTCCTCCTCCTTCTTCTCTTCCTCCTCCTTCTCCTTCTCCTCCTTTGTCACATTCCCTGTCCAAGCAAAGGTCCCCAGGATTCTGTTCCCTCAAATTAAAACTTTCTGACTTAACCAGTGGTGAGAAATTTACTTTTAACTTCTATTTTATGCAAATGACAAGGGCAAGATTGGCTAGAAAACCCTGAAAAGGCTGATGACCTTTCCCCTTCCTAATCCCATGAATAAATCAGCTGATCTGTTTGAAAATTAAAGACAGAGAAAATGGTCCAAGTGTGATCAATTTATTAGTTAGGCTAACAATAACCAATAAATTGGGCCAATGGATTGTCTCAATGATGAAAGACCATCATGTGGAGGTTACTTGCCTTCATATAGTTTTGGGAAATATAAGAGAAGAAAGAACAGAGTTGGGTAGGTGGGGAAAACAATGTGATTGGTTACAGTGTAGACAGCATCATGGGGGTGGGTTCAATGTGATTGGGAATAGGGAATGAGGGGCTATCAATAACTCTTTCCTTCCCTCCTATGACTAAGAAATGCTCATTGTTTGAGTCCACCTACCAGGTTAGGGATAGTGGGCCACACTTCTTTGGATAACAAAACAGACATCCTTGAAGAATAGTTTGGTGATGTAAAGACTCAGACTCTGGTTTCCACCTGTCTCCTTCAAGGGTAACAGATTTCCTTGATACAAGAAGAGAACTGTGATTAACAAGATAACCAGATTTCTAAACTTAACTCATTACAGGCCAGCTGAATTTCTGAACTAAGTTCAGAGACAAAGCATCATGATATAGACAGTTACAGGACAAAAATCAATTAATTGTAAATAGGATCAATAAAAACCCCAGAATCAATCTGATTATTTCATAGCCTTTTTTCCGTTATTTCTACACAAGAGTATAAAATTAAAGTGTACTTGTCAAAACAAAAACACATTCTTTATGTATCATTGGACTTTTACTGAGAAGCAAGTTCGTAGAAAATGTGGGAATTGTACTAAACGATCCTGTCTAATTATGTGATTCTATGATTTCCAACTGTCTGTTGGACATGTCCAGCTGAATGTTCTATTGTCATCTCAAATCTAACATGCTGACAACAAAAAAATGATTAATGAATTCACTTAATCATTTATTCAACAAACATTTTTAAAGCATGTACTGTAAATTGGATTCAATAAGAGATGTAGTTACTACCATTATGGAGATTATAATTTTGAGGGGATGAATACAAACACAAATAATTATAATATGCAATATTATATTCAAGACCAGTTCCTGACCCTACAATTCTGAAGGACATATATGGTGACAGTGCACAAACCCATTTGTTGATTCAGGTTCTTTGGGTGGGTATTTTTTTTTTTTTGCTTTTTTGGAAGGAGAAGGCAGCGTAATTCGGGTTAAGTGACTTACCCAAGGTCACTCGGCTAGTAAGTGTTAAGTGTCTGAGGTAGGATTTGAACGACTCCAGGGTCGGTGCTCTATTCACTGTGCCTCCTAGCCGCCCATGGGTGGGTATTTTAAAAAGAAGTTAAAAGTGAGAAAAAGATTAGGGGAATGGCATCCTTCTAGGGGAACTGGCAGATTGTTCCCCTGTGTCTGGTTAGTTTAGTTGATGATGGCTTGGCAGTGTGCCCAATAGTACTAGGGGAGAGACATAAATTAAATGAAAAAACTCAAAAAGTGATGGGGGTTTAGGAGGGAAGATGCAGACTGGATGCATTCTGCCTGGGTAGCCCTTACTGTTCTTTGGGATAGACCTGAAGTGTGCTAAAGCAAAAGACTAGACACCAGCTTCTTGATAGAAGCAGCTAGCTGGTAGCACAGTGCATACAGTACTGAACCTGGAATCAGGATGTTCTGAGTTCAAATTTGGCCTCAGATATTAGCCATGTGACCTCGGGCAAGTCACAACCTCTTTTTGCCTCAGTTTCTTCAACTGTAAAATGGGATGATAAATATGATAAATAGCATTTACCTGGTAAAATTGTTATGCAGATCAAATGAAATAATATTTGTAAACAAGGGCTTAGAATAGTGCCTTCAAATAGTAGGTACTGCATAAATGCTTATTCCCTTCCCTTCCCCTGTTGTGGAGGTTTTTCCATCAATAGAAAAGTATTGTGCATTTGTGCTGTGGGGTGGAGAGAACTGATTTGCTAGGGTTTTTGCCTGGTCCAGAGAGGATCAACATTTGTTATGTGTACAGAGAAGTTAACTAACTTTAATATTTCTAAAACATAATATTTTATTTTTCCCCAATTACATGTAAGAGCAATTTTTACCATTTGTTGTTTTTTCTTTAAAGTTTGACAAATTCTATCCCGTCCTCCTTCCCCTCCCTCCTTCCTAAGATGGTGAGCAATCTGATATAGGTTATATGTGTGTAATCATGTAAAACATTTCCATATTAGTCATTTTGTGGAAGAAATAAAGTAAGAAAGAAGGAAAGAGAGGAAGGAAGAAAAAGAGAAAGGAAGGAAGAAGGAAAAGAGAGAAAGAAAAATTGTATGCTTCAGTCTTTATTCAGATGACATAGTTATTTCTTTGGAGGCAGACAGCATTTGTCATCACAGGTTCTTTGGCATTGTCTTAGATCATTATATTACTGGGAACAGCTAAGTCATTCACAGCTGTGTATCACACAATGTTGCTGTTACTGTATACAATGTTTTCTGGTTCTTTTAGCTTCACTTTGTATCAGTTAATATAAGTCTCCAGGTTTTTATGAAATCATTCTGCTTGTTGTTTCTTATAGCACAATAACTATCTACAATTTATTCAGCCATTCCCCAATTGATGGACATCCCCTCAATTTCCAATTCTTAGCTACCACCAAAAGATCTGCTGTAAACATTTTTTTTTACAAATAGGTTCGCTCCTTCACCTTTAAAAAGAATTTCTTTGGTATACAGACTTAGTAGTAGTATTGCTGGATCAAAGTTTGTGGAATTTGATAGCCCTTTGGGCAGAGTTCCAAAGTGCTCTCCAGAATGGTTGGATCAGTTCACAACTCCACCAACAATGTATCCATGTCCCAGTTTTCCCACATCACCTGCAACATTTGTCATTTTCCTTTTAAGTCACTCTGGTATATTTTTAATATTCTGATGAAAGTTTTATATAATATCTTATTAGTTACTATGAATGGAAACACAAAGGGAAGAGTTTTCTGGGTAGAATGGGTTCAATTAATCATATATGTTCACATGTCCTTATAGTCTATAGTGTAGCAAGCTTAGGATAGAGACATGATGGAAACTGCCAGCTCCTTTATGCCTTCCCAAAGTTGTTTTCTCCAGCCCAAATTTTGTTTCTGAGCCTCATTTTAACCAGTAAGAGTCTTTATATTTCAAATGTGTTTTTTTATAAAAGAACAGATGGTTTTTTGTGATTTCTCCCATTATGATTTACTGTCTTGAAGTTAATTTTCCTTGTGATTCTTCCTTCCTCAATTCTACCTTCCCTCTTAACTCCTTCCTTCCCTCTCCCTGTTCTCACCTATCTCCTTGCTGAATTTGATGTATTTCCAGACCCCTACCCCCCTTGGGGTGTGTGTGTGTGTGTGTGTGTGTGTGTGTGTGTGTGTGCGTGTGTATTCAAGCTTTGTTGCCTGGTTCAGTTAAGAGTGAATTTTTTTTTTTTTTGCTTTTCATAGGGGCAATTGGGTTAAGTGACTCACCCAAGGTCACATGGCTGATATGTGTTAAGTGTCTGAGGCCGGATTTGAACTCAGGTCCTCCTGACTCCAGGGCAGTATGCTATCCACTATGCTACCTAGCCGACCCAATAAGAGTGAAATTCATGAGATTTCTGATCCATGTTTGTTTATTCTTCTGGTGCACCCTACATGTGAAAAATAGTAGAACTTCTTCCCTTATTCCTTAGTGTATCTCTTTTCCCTTTAAATCAGGGAGTTTTAACTTTTCTGTGTCATAATGCCCTTTGGCAGTCTGATGAAATCTACGAACCCCTTCTCAGAATAGCTTTTCTAAATGTGCAAAATAAAACACACAGGGTTACAAAGTGAATCAAAAATATTGCAGTCTGTCTGTCTGTCTATCTACCCCACTCTCCCTCCCATTCACTCTCCCTCCCATTCACACACTCTCTCTCTCTCTCTCTCTCTCTCTCTCACACACACACACACACACACACACACACACACACACATCCCTACTTGGAATCAATCAAAACAGATCCAAACCAGGCCCTTCATTTTCTTGTTTTGTGTTTTTTTTTTTTAATTTCTGCTGTGACCTTTGAAGACCTTGAGACGCTGAAGAGACATTTAGCTCTTTTCCCTTTATTAAATTGTGCATCGATCATTATATAACCACTTAGTTGCTTATATTTTTAGGTCTCTTGGATTTGTTTCAAGGATTCTACCCAACTTTGCTCAATATATTAGGAATGCTTAAAAGTTCTGTTGTTGTTGTTGTTGTTGTTTTTTTTGTATCTCCAGAATATACTCAGTTTCATAGACTACATTATTCTTGATCCTAAGCCTTTTTCTTTTTGGCATATCATATCCCAAGATCTCCTCTCCATTAAAGTATTTGTAGCCAAGCCTTTTATGATGCTGATTATGGTTTCTTTGTACTTGGGGTTGGTTTTTTGTTTGTTTGTTTGTTTGTGGTTTTTGGACTGGTAGCAGTATTTTTTATTTGCCCTGGAAGTCCTGGATTTTGACCAATACATTCCTAACTGCATTCAATGTGGAGTTTCCTTCAGGAGTTGACCAATGAATTTTTTTCTGTTTTCATTTTGCCTTTGGTTCTAATAGCCTTGGGCAGATTTCTTTTAAGATTTATTGAAATATGATATCTAGGTGTTTGCTCATGGTTTACAGAGAATCTGATGATTCTTAAATTATGTCTCCTTGACCTGGAAGATCAGTTGGTTTTTGTAGTAGATACTTCACATGTTCTTCTAATTTTTCAATCTTTTGACTTTGTTTCAATATTGTCGGTTGCGTCTTTGAACCATTGAATTTTGATTATTTCAGAATATTTCTCAGGAAATCTACTACTTGAATCATGCTTTTTATTTTCTGCTCTGAGTTATTTATTATCCTGCTAACTTTTTTTCCCTTAGGAGCTCAAATTTCATTTTTTAAAAATTCTTGTTTATTTCTTCTATCTAGAGTACCTGTTGCTAAGCCATTTTTTTTGAGGATCTACTTATACTAACTGTGGATTTATACTCTTCTTCCAGGTTTACTTCTTAGATTTTTCTTAATTCATGGTATTTTTTCATTGAGTCCAGAGTTTTCTACTATTTAGTCAAAATTCCATAAGTTCCTGGATAAATTCCCTTTCCTCTATACCCTCGGATGAGGTGGGGATGCTCTGCCTTATCCCATCGCTGTTACAGTCTGGACACTGATGTTCCAGACAGAGTGGATGGTTCTTGGTTGCCCTCTTAGGCACTTTTAATAGTTCTGTGTGAGATAGGTAGTTAGGGCCAGAACTGGAAACAGTCCAACACTCCCTGACTTCTGCCTTCCTTTCATTTCAGGTGTTGTCTCCTTTTTCATTTCACAATCACCACCTGAGAATTTATGCTGTTGTCCTCTGCTGAGATACTGATAGGTTCTAATCGGGTATTGGAAATTATATTGGCATCCAGCTTCCTACAGGGACCAGGTGCTTCTTCCTTCTCTCTGGCTCTCTGATACCTTGGGGCAGCCATAGAACATTGGAGATTACACTAGTTTCAAGATTCCTGGAAGGTCCCAGTACAGGTTGCTTGGGTACTGTGCTTATCTGCTTCACGTCCCAACGGTAACATGCATCTTAGAGTGGAGCCTTCTTGGTCTCCTTGACAACTGACCTACTGGAGATATCTTTGTCTTCTGCTGTAGCACTGACAAGCTGGGGCCAAGATCCTACTCACATCAGGCCCTTCTGACTATATATTGGACTGGCTTCAGGATTCTTTCTATGTCCATGTTCACATTGTACATAGGCTTCTGACCATCTTATTATGTGTTCCTGGACTGAATGTAGAAATTTATTGCTATTTCCTTTTGGTTTTGTTGATCATTGCTTCTCCTGGTGCCCCTTTAAAGCTTTACTGGGGAATTTCATAATGGAACTGGAGAAGACTGTAACCATTTACATTGTCATCTTTCCCTTTCCCATATTCCCAAATTCAATTAGGTACCAAATCCCATCAACTCTGCTTCTGTAATAGCTCTTACATACCCATATTTCTATTCTTGCTGGAGCCTGTCTAGTGGAGGTTTAGTTCTTCTTGTCTATATTATTGCCTTAGTAGTCTTTTTGTCCTTAATCTATAGCAACAGGAGTGGGGAACCTGCAGCCTTGAGGCCACATGTGGCCCTCTAGCTCCTTAAGTGCTGCCCTTTGACTGAGTCCAATTTTTATAGAACAAATGCTTTTATTAAAGGGATTTGTTGTGTGAAGTTTAGATTCAGTCAAAGGGTCACACTTGGGGACCTAGAGGGCCACATGTGGCCTTGAAGTCTCAGGTTCCACGTCCCTGGTCTATACCATCTCCAATCTATCCTTCATACTATTAGCTGAGTAATCTTTTCCCTGTCATCCTCCTACTCATGAATGTTTCATGGCTCTCAAAGGCCCTTCTAATAGAGCATAAACGCTTGTTCTTATATTCAGAAGAAGAAAGGGCTGGAGGACATCCAAGAGTAACCCAGGTTTCCAGTCATGTCTAGGGAATCTTGTGTACTACTGCATAGGTGATGTGACACCTAATTAATGGAGAGAATGCTGACAGGACACTATGGACCTGCATGAGGGAAGAGTTGGTTCCAGACATGCTTCAAGTCAGAGCTTCAGGGAAAGACATTCTTTCGAACTAACTCTATGGGAGAAAAGAAAGACTTTGGAAGTTGCAGACATGCAGAAAGTTGGCTCCTCACCATGTCCTTGATCTCCAGTTTGCTTTCCCAGATACTTTAAGGAATTTCCATGTGGGTGATATTGGGGTCTTTTTCTTTTGGTTTGGTTTCTGCTTCCATCAGAAAAGTTTCTATTCTTTTTTTTTTTTTTGCTTTTTGGAGGGCAATTGGCGTTAAGTAACTTGCCCAAGGTCACACGGCTAGGTTTTTGTTTGTGTGGGTTAAGTGTCTGAGGCCGGATCCGAACTCAGGTCCTTCTGACTCCAGGGCCAGAGCTCTATTCACTGCGCCACCTAGCTGCCCCAAAAGTTTCTATTCTTGTGAAAAATTATGGCAAAATTTCATTTCCTTAAGAAGTTCATCAGTATTGTATATCACTTTCATGACAGCATGCTTGCCCACATTCTGGATAATATACAATGCTCTCACACTTTCCCAGTCACCAATGGAGTGAAGTGGGGCTGTGTTCTTCCTCCTATACTTCTTAGCATAATGTTTTCAACAATGTTGTCAGACACCTTCAATGAGGATGAAAATAACATCAAGGTCAGCTACCACACTGATGCCACACATATTATTTGCCACACACATCATTTAACTGGAAAAGGCTACAAGCCAAGACTAAAGAGGAGGGAGAGTTGGTGTGTGACTTTTTTATTCACAGACGATTATGCACTCAATGCAGTTTCTGAGGCTGAGATGCAACAGAGTACAGATGGTTTCTCTGCTACGTGTGCTAATTTTGACCTGACCATTAACACCAAAAAAACCTAGAGGTTTTCCACCAGCCAGCACTATACTATCCATATGTTGAACCATCAGTTATAACAAATGGAGAAATACTGAATGCTGTAGATAAGTTCACTTACCTTGGCAATATACTTTCTAGGGATGTACATATAGATGATGAGGTTGATGCATTACCAGCACTAGCTCAGGGTTTGGGAGTGTGGGAGAAGAGATATTAGACTTTCCACAAAACTGAAGGTCTGCAGAGCTATTGTTCTGATCTGTGAAACCTGGACAATCTGTCACTACCATGCCAGGAAACTGAATTGCTTCCATTTAAATTGTCTCTAGAAGATTCTGAAGAAAACCTGGTGAGATAAAGTACCAGACAATGAGTTCCTTTCTTGAACTAAACTGCCAAGCATTCAAATTCTACTGCAAAGAGTACAATTGCAATGGGCTGGCCACATTGTTCAAATGCCAAACATACATTTGCCTAAACGACTATTCTACAGAGAACTCTCACAAAGCAAGCACTCACATGGAGGTCAGAAGAAACAATATAAGGACACCCTCAAGATCTTTCTGAAGAAAGGGATTGATTATGAGACATGGGAGACACTGTCACAAGACTGCCCATCAGGGCATGCCTGCATCAAAGAAGGTGTTGCCCTCTATGAGCAAAGCAGAACTGCAGTAGCTCAAAAGAAACTTGAGATGCACAAATTTAGAGACATCTCCATTCCAAATTTTCATATGAACTACTTGTGTCCAACCTATGGTAGAGCTTTCTAAGCTTATATTGGTCTGATCAGCCACAGTCAAACACAATGTACTTTGATCCCAACATAGTGATGTCATTTTGGTCCTCTTTGAGAACTAATGACAGCAATCAACAAGCCAATTTTTCTGGTGGATTTTAGTCTGTATTAACTTTCTAATTTCCTATTTTCTGTTTTACTTGGATAAATAGTTTTACTCACTATTTGGTATTTATGATAGTCTTTTGTATAACCAGAATTTGGTGGGAAGGGACCAAGCCAGAAGGGTAAACTTGAAGGGGTTACCTTCTCCCCTTATGTGCTAGTGACTAGGGAAGTAACTTTTGCTCTGAACCTACTGTACCCCAAGACCAATGATATTTAGGGAGGTAGATGGATATAATTCTAGTCTAGTACCCCTCTCAGAGACTAGAAGAAAGAGTAACTAGCCTTATGATCTTTTTTTTGCTCCTCTTAAGGTAAGGTGGGCAATATTCCAGAGATAGTTATCATGCTTCTCATGAGACAAAACATGTGGAAATAAATATCTTACATGGAAACACACAGCCTTATTGGGAGTAGCCTGCACAAAGATAAGGAGGTGTGAGAATACAGGAAGCAGAGAAATATCTGACTTTGCTAACATGTATTCTGTGTAACATGTATTTGCTAACACAATTCTGTGGAGGAGAGTAATATTAGAACAAGACCCAAGAGGCAGATGGTGCCAGATATAAAGGGTCTTGAATGCCAAGGAGAAGAGTTCCAACTTGACTTAATAGGTACATTTTTCCTCTTCTTGGCAAGTAATTTATGAGAGGGTAAGGGAAAGGGAAGAGTCCAAGATGAACAGGGTGCCACTGCAGATTTCTTAATACAGGAGGGATATGAACAGATCTATAACTAAAAGATTATTCTGGCAGAGGTATGAAGGATGGATTGGAGGGTGATGGAGAATATGGAGTTGGGAAGGTCTTAAAGGAGACTATTATGATTAAAAATAGATTTAATATTTCAAAAGTTTTATGTACAAGAATCCTAAGCAGTCACCATGATAGTAACCATAAACCATTTAAGCTCATCTATTCTTGCAAGTTTCTAGGTTCTGACAGTAAGCTAACCTAAGTCGACCTTTACTAATAGAATTGTAGATGTAATAGAATTGTAGATGGATGTATGAACAAATTCATATTGTTAAAGACTGCTCCACGGATAACATGAGGAGAAAATAAAAGTGCCTTGCTTATGTTGTCCAGAGCTTTAATATGATACACTATTGACTGACTATGTTTGATTAATAAGCTATTAAATAAAAGTCTGCAGCTAATTCAGACAATGGAATATGTTATGGTGGATTTCTGTCACCACCAATGCACTCATTACAAATACCATAATTATGAATGAAAAGCCATTAGATAGAGAGACAGGAAACTCAATTTAAAATTCTACAACATTCCGCCCAGTTGCATGAAATGTACTCTGAACTTTATGTGGAATGCAAAATCCTCAGTTGAACAAAAACCTTTTATGGAAGAGACCCTCATAAAATGTTGCTAGAGTGGGGTATGTCTGAGAAAGATTGGTCAGAGAGAAAGCACTTGTGCATTTCTTGAGGAAAGAAGTAAAAGATGCTTTGAAATGAGAACTGGGATTATAAAAGACCTTTTAGTACAGTTTCTGATGCTTATAATAAGTTGAGAAATTGTTTATACATATCCTGGTGCATGTGGGCTTTTATTCTAATTTTTATGAAGTAGATATGTTTGTCTATGAGGCTGTCTGTGCTAAAAGACCTTCCTTGAAACAATGCAAGACCGGAGACCATTAACCCATTCTATTATTCCATCCATTTTATGTGTACACTAAGGCAGCTAGCAGGATAAAGTTCTGAACTTGGAGGCAGGAATTCTAGCTTAGACCCTTATTGTCTGTGGGATCCCAGGGGAGTCACTTTTCAACTTAATCTCAATTCCCTCATTTGTAATGGAGATAATAAAATAATGCCAATATGGCAAGGTTGTTGTGAGGATCAAATGTGATGACATAGGTAAAGCACGTTGCAAATGTTAATGCTACCTATTATTGTCATTAATCTGAGAGCCCTATAACATTATTCTTGGTGGTATTTGTTTGCAGTATGTATGTTTCATTTGAAAAAGAAGGGAGAGAGAAGTGTGCACCACAAATCTTGCCATGGCCAGTATCTGCCTAATTTGTCCATCGGTTAGCAGTTACACCCACTCTTAGCAAAGTGGCTTGCTCATCATTTTGGTGCTTTTATTTCATGGGATATGGACCCATATACAGTTATTATATATATATGTATATATGTGTGTGTATTTTATACATATGTATATATTATATATATATGTATATATTTAGTTAACGAACATTAACAAACTATTTAGAAGACACTGTGCTTGGGACTGTGGGGAATATAAAGGATACATATAGCCCTCATCCTTCAAAAATGTCACATGTTAACTGGGAAGATAAGAGATACCCACCTCCTGTCATCTCCATCTCCTATCCTCCCTGGTGTATTTCAGTTTAAATTCCACTTTCTCCAGGAAAGTCTTCCCCATCTTCCTTAATTCTAGTGTCTCTTCTCTGTGAATTACTTCCAGTGTATCCTGTATATAGCTCATTTGTGTGTGGTTACTTACATGTTGTTTCCCCTATTAGACTGTGAGCTCCTTGAGAGCAGGGATTTATTTTACTTTCTTTGTAACCCTAGCACTCAGCACAGTGACTGGTACAGAATAAGCACTTAACAAATGCTTATTGACTGACAAATACCTATATTAAAAACCAAATACCAAATGAATGTTAAAGATAGTATGTATAAGAAATCCTGAGCAGGGAGGAATCACCAAAGGGCAAGAGTGGTGAGGGAAGGCTTCACAAAAGGCATGGGCTTGGAAGTGATTAAGAAGAGGCAATATTTCAAGTGAAGAGGCAAAGTAGGTGCTGTGGGGTATGGCATAATTTTGTAGATTTAGAACTGGAACAGATCTCAGAAGTCATAGAATTCAACTCTTTTTTTCACAGATGGGGAAACTGAGGCACAAAGTGGTTAAGTTCCTTGCCCAGCATCATAGATAGTAAGCAGCAGAGTAGGAATTAGAAGCCAGGTACTCTGATTCCATTCAAAGTATGTGGAAAGTGGGGTGGTTCTAGAGTGAGAGGAAATGGGCTCAAGCTCACCTCGAATGCTTATACCATTTACATGACCTTGAGTAAATCCTTTCATCTCCTGACCCTAAGCTTTCTAATCTGTAAAATTAAGGGGCTGGTCTAAAACCAACCTCTAAGACCCTCATCTAGACTCTAGACAATCTCTGAGGTTCCTTCCTCTTCTATCTACATCTATGGTCTTATAAAGATGGGAAAGCACAAGACACGTTTGCATGAAAATAAGTAGACTGGTTTGGGTGGAGGGTTCTTACATGGGAGCTATGGAAGGTAAGGCTGGAAAGGTAGTTTGCAAAGAGACTTTGGTGGGCCTTGGATAACAGGTTTGGAATTTATTGAGAAGGTAATGTTGAAGGGTTTTGGGCAGTGAAGTAGTGAACGAAGTGGTTTAGAAAGAAGATTCTGGCTGAAGTGTTCAGAGTAGATTGGAGGGAGAAGAGAGGGAGATCATTGGCATAGATTAGCTGCACTTCCTAACACTGACTTCTATGATCCATTTTTTTTTTGCTTTTTTTTTTTTTTGGAGGGCAATTGGGGTTAAGTAACTTGCCCAAGGTTACACGGCTAGGTTTTTGTTTGTGTGTGTTATGTGTCTGAGGCTGGATCCGAACTCAGATCCCTCTGACTCCAGGGCCGGTGCTCTACTCACTGCGCCACCCAGCCACCCCTACTATGATCCATTTTTGAACTTTATGTTAAATAGGGTCATGTGTGTTCAGTAGATGAAACAAATGTAGTAAATATTAGGTTTTTAGGAGTATAGGAGATAGAGTGCAAGACTTGCAGCCAGGAAGACTTGAGTTCAAATTGTGACAGACACTCTCTGTGTGAGCCTGGGAAAGTAATTTAAATGCTCTTAATCTCATCTGTGAAATGGGATAATAATGACACCTACCTCACAAGATTCTTGTGAAGATCAAATTAAGATATATACATATATATATATACACACACACATACATATACACATATGTATGTATACACATATACATATACATATGTGTTTGTCCTTTGTTTTCGAAGAGGACCATGACATCAAGAAGATGATGCCATGACTTGCAGTTAACTTTGATTTGAGGGAGGGAGGGCTGTGCAAGGTCACCAGCCTCACTTTCTCCTCCAGAGCCATCTGGATCTAGTGGCCAGATATTCATCAGGACGACTGGAGATGACCCAGGATGCAATTCGAGACCCTGGACCTTTTAGGTTAAGGCCTTTCACGTACTCCACTTAGAGTGAGGTATGTATATGTATTTATGTACACACATATATAGCACTTTGCAAATCTTAGAGCACTATATAAATACTACTTATCACCTCTTTTTTTTTTAAAATATATTTTTATGGCTATCTTGTTTTTACTTTGCTTAGATTTTCTCTAGATCTCTTCCCCTCTCCATCACAGATATCTATCTCTTATGACAAAGAGATTTTTTTAAAGAAAAAGCAGAAGAGAAAGAAATGGGCAAAGCAAACACAAAGAAAAAATTTGAAATTATATACAATGTTCTATACATGTGAACTCTGATTGATATTTTGCAAAAGAGTAGGATGGAGGTGCCTTCTCACACCTCTACTTTCTTTTTTTTTTCTTTAACAAATGCTTTATTAACTTCTGGTTTACATCATTCATTTCCACCAGATTTTGACTTACAATTTTCCCCCATTTTCTCCCTACCCACCACCCCAGAATAGCAGTTCCACAGGATATCCCCTCATCCAATCTGCTCTATCCCATATCTTCTCCCTTACCCCCTTCGACTTTACCATTAGGGCAAGGTGAATCTCTGAGCCCCAATGCCTGGACATCTTATCTCCCAATTACATGCAAAATAGTATTAATAATAGTATTTATATACATTTGAAACATTTAATTTTAAAACTTCGAATTTCAGATCCATTCCCTTCCTCCCTTGTCACCCACTCCCTCTGGGAAGATAAGCAATTCAGTATGTGTTATACATGTATAGCTATGCAAAACATTACCATAGTAGATATATTGTAAAAGACTGCTTATATTTCCCTCCCACCCATCCCACCCCCAACCTGGTCCATTCCCTACTTTGATCCTGTCCCTCTTCGAAAGTGGGTACTTCCAACCTCCCCTCCCCCTAGAATGCCCTCCCCTCCATCATCTTTCCTCTCATCCCCCTTCCCCCTACTCTCCTGCAGGGTGAGATATCCCATTTAGTATGTATGTCACACCTCTACTTTCGAGCAAGCTCAGTCTTAATAATTTCTTAAGTCAGTTTAGATTGTTTTGTGGATCAAATGAGACAACATATGTAAAGTGCCTTGCAAACTTTAAATTACTATATATACATTATCTATTATTGTTGGGATCATTCTTTCCATTTATATTTTTGACACAGTCACCATATGTACTGTCTTCCTGTCTCTGAATACTTCATTTTGCATCAGTTCATGTGAGTCTTTCCATGCTTTTCTGTGTTCATCATATTCATTGTTTCTTATAGTAGAATAATGTTCCATCATATTCATATACCACAATTTGTTTAGCTAATCCCCAATTAATGGGCATCTATTTTGTATCCAGTTCTTTGCTAGCCATTATTATTATATTAATAAGTTTGTTAGGCCTAAGAACAATAGTCATAATATGTGGTAGTCTGGATGATGTCACTGCTTTATACACCTTTATGTCATATAGATGCCATCCACAGCTGGTTTCCTAAAGGATCTATTATACTAGATTTCTTCCTTCCATTTTTTTCTATTTCCTTTTTAATCATCATTCAGTTGGAAAATATACTGCTACAATAGCAGAATGGTGTAATGCTGACCCCAGTGAAATTTTTAAATGCTCATAGTTCTAAGTATAGATTGGTACGTGACCTCCATGTTAATTCATGGTGTTATATTGACTCTGTAAAAGACTGATCAGCAAGTGGTAAAATTTTGGGCTACTGAAACTTATAAAAACTATCTTCAAAGACTTTGGGCCATACAGCTAGATGTTATTGGGCCTGGAGTCAGGAAGACCTGAGTTCAAATGCAGCTTCAGATGATTACTAGCTGTGTCACTCTGGGCAAGTCACTAACCTATTTGCCCCAGTTTCCTCATCTGTAAAATGAGCAGGAGGAGGAAATGGCAAACCACTCTAGTATCTTTGCCAAGAAAGCCCCAAGTGGGCTCACAAAGCATCAGATATGACTGAAAATAACTGAACAACAAAGACTTGGGAAATCCTTTAATCTTGGGCTAGGGCACAGGTGTCATATGTGGGTCATATGCAGCCTACAATACTGCCAAGTGTGCTAGAACCAGATCAAAATGTAATTGGGAAAAATTTAAAATAAATAAAATGTAACAAAGCAGAGATAATGTCATTATGTAATTTTCTAAGTTAATATGTAGCCTGCATGGATCCTTATGTACAGGTTAGTGACCTCATTTCTATTTGAGTTTGACACCCCTGGATTAATGCATGAAGGGGTTTGATATGCATTGGTGGAGGAAGTATCAATACCCCTGTTCTCACAAATATTTAGAAGTATTGAAGTTGCTTGACAACAATGATAATAGGAGATGTTAATAATAGTAAGTGATAGTTTATGAAACACTTAACATCAGTTATTTATATTGACCCTCATATCCACTCTGTAATGTAGATAGAGCATGTATTACTACTCATATTTTATAGATGAGGAAACAAAGGCCCAGAGAAGTTTTAATTTGCCTAAAGTGACAAGATTGTGCCTGGCACATAATAAGTGCTTAATAAATGCTTAATGAATGAATATTAAGCTGGTGTAATATAATTTTATTGTTTGATAGTCACTTTGTGATATTTCTTATAGTTCAGGACCTACCCTTGCTGAAATTGAGGTATGGGTAAAGGTTTTTATTTGATATCCCTCTAAATTCCTTTATCACTTCCCCCTGGATTTTAGTGTTCTAGTCCCTTACTTGAAGGTGCATCAACAAATCCTTGATAGGATATTAATTATAACTTAAGGGATTTCCCTTCCTAGGAATTTTAAAAGGTAACTCTTTGATATTTAAAAATCTTCAAGATAAAACCTGGAAAGATTTAGATGAACTGGTGCAAAATGAAGTGAGCAGAACCAGGAGAACATTTTCCATAGTAACATCAATACCGTATGAACATCAACTATGAATGACTTAGTTATTCTCAGCAATACAATGATCTAAGACAGTTCCAAAGGACTCATGATGAACAATGCTAGCCACCTCCAGAGAAAGAACTGATGGGGTCTGAGGGCAGATTGAAGCATACTATTTTTACTTGCTTCCTTTTTCTTGGTGTTTTTACTGGGGAAGGGAGGGGGGAATTTGTGTTTTCTTTGACAACATGACTAATATGGAAATATGATTTGCATGACTGCACATATGTAATTTATATCAAATTGTTTGCTTTCTCAATGAGGGGGGAGGAAAGGAAGGGTAGGAGAGAATTTGGAACTCAAAAATTTTAAAAATTAATATTAAAAATAGTTTTTACATGTAATTGGAAAAAAAGACTAAAAAAAAACCAACCTTCAAGAGAACAAACTCCCAAAGGTGGGATTCCAACCACTGCATTGGACAATAAAGGTGGTATTTTAGAAAAGGGAGATCTTCCCCAGCTCCTCAGGTAGCAGCTGCACAATTATATCATAACTTCTTCCTGCTCATGCCTCTCCAAATAGAATCATTCACTCATTCTTTACATAAAAATGTGAAAGGTCATAAATTTCTTGAAAGAAACCAGACATTCTTTTTCTGTTGGCTCTCCCCTGCCCACCATGCATATGTAGAATACAGTGTTTACTACCTGCTGATATTAACCTTTGTATCACTTTACATCAGATTTTCATCCCTTCTTTGATGATATGGAAGGAAATACCAGGAATTCAGTATAGATGATCATATATGGTAGTCACAAGTTCTTAATTACTTTTTCCTGGTCAATTGGAGATAATAATAACAACAAGAATAATCACGGTATTACCACAAATAACAAAATGACAGCAGATGCCTCTTGTACCAGGGATGCTGATACTGGATTTATGAAGTACCTTGCTTCCAAAAGGGACTTTACTTTGTAATTTGTATCCTATTAACTTTTTAAAAATCTTTGTAAAGTAGAAGCAAAGCATATATAATCAAGTGCTTTACAACTGAGGAGAGACCTTTAGACTAAGCTCAAAGTCTTCTGAATTGTGGGAAAGACACGTTAAGAACTTCTGTTGTCAGTTAACTGGATATTTCTATTTGGATGTCCCTTCATCACCTCAAACTCAATTTAAATAAGTCTGAACTTTTTATCTTTTCTCCAACACTAATTTATTTCCTGACTTTCTTCTATCAATGATATCATAATCCTTAGTCACCTGTGTTTGAAACCTTACAGTTCCCCCCACCTGTGGTTTGGGATGCCCAGACCATACTTTTAGAACTGCTGGATAAAAAAATTTGGAAGGGCCTGTTCTAGTTCTAAAATTCTGTAATCATAAAAGACATTGAATCTTGGAGTTGGGAGAGGTCAATCAAACCTTTTACCCATTGTAGAAATGACAATATCCCTGACTGATGATATGATATTAGTTTCTGCTTCCATACTTCAGTGATAGTAAGCCCATTGCTTCACAAAGCTAGGTTCCTTTATGTTGAACTTCCCTAATTAGAAATTCTGATATTTCTTTATCTGACCATAATCTCCTATCATCACACCTCTCCTTATGACTCACCCCACCTAAGACAAGTTCTCACAATCACTGAGAACTCCAATTCCCTTGCCCTTCAGTACTTTCTCAGACTCAGATCCATGTTCTAACTTCTTTTTCCTCCGATCTCAATCTAATAACCATTCTGATTCTACTTGATTTTGGAATGGATTATGACCTTTTAAGGAAGATTGTGATTAATCGTTATGTTGGCTGCCCTTGAATTTCTTTCCTCCTCATCCTGTGGCCGTTCATCTTTTGCCAAACCTTAGCCCTGGGTTACTTCATCTGCCTCCTCTGCTACTACTCACAAAAACTTGGAAAGATCTTAGCTTAAAAAGGCCAAGCTCTCCCTCTGCATCCAGGGCCATCTCCAGTCATCCTCATCTGTATCTTGCCACTGGACCCAGATGGCTCCAGAGGACAAAGTGAGGCAGATGTCATGGCATCACCTTCCTGATGTCGCTATCCTCTTTGAGAACAAAGGACAAACCACAAAACTGCTCAATGCCGTTGGAAGAAGTCTCACAACTATGCTGACTCTGTTACAAATTCATGTTACCCAACCTCAACTGGGCTTTCACGGAAGCAAGGCAGATCTTTCATCCCTCCTGCAAGGATTCCTTATCTTACTTTCCTAAGAAACTATTCCAAACATTCTTTTTCATTCTAAGCCTCCAGTCTTCCTATCTCACTGCCCAACGCTCTAGAGCTGAGGACCAGACCCTTACTGTCCTGAGAAAACTGAGGCCATTGGAGTGTGCTCTCCCTTCTCCCCTTCCCTTTATCTCAAAGCCCCTTGACATAATCTTTCCCCATTTCCCTTCATCTCTGATAAGGAGGTGGCTTTTCTCTTTGTCAAGGTCAGTCTTTCTGGATGTGCTCTTGATCCCATCCCTTCCCATATTCCTCAGCAGATTAAATCTTTAATAATCCCTTCTTTCTCCAGAGACTTGTAGTCTTCCCTTACTGCCTTCCTTCCCTATTGCTTTCAAACACTCCCAAATCTTCCACCTTTAAAAACCTTCACCAGACCCTATTATCCTCTCAAGTTATTGTCACATCTATTTTTTTCCCCTTTTCAACTTCTTTTCAGTCCAAAAAACTGTTTATTCTAGCTACCTCTGTTTTTTATTCTTTCAGTTATTCCTCAACCTTTTGGTTCTGAGACTTATGACCTAATCATTCAACTGGAACTGCCCTATCCAAAGTTACCAACGATCTCTCTTTTTTTTTCCTTTATTTTTCTATTTATTTTGTACACAGCAGAACATAAAGAGACGATTCAATACTAAACCATACATTTCCATTTCAGATTATTTTTTTTAAAACCTATATAATAAATACTACATATTGGTTTTAACACTCCCCAGCTTTTCTGTACTTCTAAGGGTTTTTTGTTCTCTGTTGTGCACTTTTGTTTTTTTTCTCCCTCCCTCCCCACCCTAGAGAAGGCTACAATTAAAGTTGATATACATATATGTACACACACACTTCAGGATCTTTGCCAAAAAAACCCCAAACGGGATCACAGAGTTGTATACGATTGAAACGACTGAACAACACCAAATACAGCATATGATTGTTATAATGTAAGCTGTACACAATGCATAGAATTATTATAATATAATGTGTATATGTAACATATTATAGAATATGCACAATATATACATGTATATAATGTATGGGTGATATATCTTGATACACATAGACAATACAGACATAAATAACTGGAGCCAGTTCACACACACGAGCTGACCTTAATTTTCAGCGTGAACATGTACGTGAATGTTTATGTACACATCATGTATCTCTGTATCATGTCTACATACATGTATTTTATGTATGCATCCAACCTCAGTCAGTATGCCAAACGCCATGTGCCTCTTCCCTATTCCCCAGTAGGCTATTAAAAAAGCAGCCTTCTGATAAAGGCTTCTGGGACCCATAGGAAAGTGAGCTAGCTCTCTGCCAAGACTGATCAACCTTCTTGTCCCTCCTGCTCTCTCCCTTGACTCCGCCCGGCCCCCAGCGGCTGTTCCACTTGTAATCACTAGAGGCCGCAAGAGCTACTTCCTGTTCGCGCAATCTCGCGTGCACGTTGCGCGCTCCCTGGGTGAACCACGGGCGCGTCTCTGCGCGCGACCCAGGGCCACAGGCGGGCCCCACCCCCGGCCCTATCCCAGCCCTGAGTTCAGCTGCCGACTTCCCCCCACTGGTGCTACGGAGCCAACCTAAGGACAAAAGACCTCTCTTCTCGTTTCCCTTGCTCCAGTTTCCTCTTCCTCAGTATCTCGGAGGCAGGTGCTAGTCCTGAGCTCGGACTCTTTCCCTCAGGAGGGGCGAGGCCTGGCTCCCCCTCTTCTTCTTCCTACTCCTCCCCCGCCCGGATGCTGCGATGGTTGATCGGCGGAGGCCGAGAGCCCCAGGGATTGGCCGAGGTAAAGGCCCCCTGGGTCTAGCGGGAAAAGGGCTGTCCTCGGACCGGGGCCGGAACCCTGGACCTGGCTTCCTGGGCAGCGCCCAGCCCTGCCTTCCGGCTGCCGGGCAAGCCCCCGACAGCGTCCCCCCCGGGCTCCCACGTGGGTGCCCTTGTTTGTGGGCCCGGCTGATGAGTGTGACTGGCTAGGGCGGGGGAGCGACCTCAGGCTGCAGCTTCGGGCAGGGGGCTTCTACCCCCCCAGGCAAGTGTAGGACCCCTGCGGGGCGCCAAGTTGCAGCGGGCGCGAAGTTTAGAAAGTGCACACGCCCACCTGCCCCCCACCCCCCGCGTCCTGGGAAGCTGGTCTGCAATCAGCATTTATTAAGTGCCTACTGTGTGCCTGCCACCGTGCCTCCCGGCGGAGTCCTCGCCGAAACCCCACCTCTGCAGGAAGCCCTTTCCGTCCTAGGAGCCAGTGCCTTCCTCTAATTATCCACCGTTTAAGGGAGGCGGGAGGCAGCCAGCATTTATTAAGCATCGCTGTGTGTCAGGCACTATTAAACACCTGTAGAGAAGGGGGGGAGGGAACGAGTCTTTATTAAATGGCCACCCCCTGCTGAGTGCTCTACAACTATCAGCCCATGGGATCCTCGGCAGGTGAGGAAACTGAGGCAGGCTTGCCCAGGGTCACGCTGCTAGTTCGGGTCTGAAGTCGAATTTGAACCCAGGCCCTACTGACTCCAGGTCCATCAGGATACCTAGCTGCATATGTAGCTGTGTATGGCTTGTTTGTGTGTAGTTTTTTCATGTTTTTTCCCTCATTAGACTGTCAGCTCCCTGAGAGTAGGGATTGGCTTTTTTGCCTTTTTCTTTATTTTTTTTTTATCCCCAGTTCTTAGTAGTTTCCTAATTTGGTAAATGGGGGAGGGGTTGGATTAGATGACCCCTGAGATACCATAAGCCTATAAATAACGTCAGCCCCAATCTACTTGAATAGTATTTTTAAATACTGATCAGTTTGCTTCTTACACTAAGGATTTTAGAAACAGATTCTTGTTGAATAGTTTTTATTATTCCGCATAGGAAATCTAAAGGATTTTTTTTTAAACTGCATCATGCCAGTGTGATTGAAGAATTTTGCTCATTTCCTTAATTTGCTCTTATCCGTCAGTTGGAATTTTCAGTGTTCTAAAAAATAAGTTTAATGTTACATTCAACATTCTAGATGATTTAAAAATCCACATATAAGTCATGACAATTCTCATTTAACCAGACTATCTTATTCATTGTTGGCCATGCTTAATAATGGAATCATTCAACATTTGTAAGGACAGATCACTGGACAGAATCACCATTGATTTGGCTCAAAGATCAGAAGTTTGACCAGTCCTGAGAAAGAAGACTTGCCAATATCTTATTTCTTCCTGAACTTCCTAGTATGTGGCACCACCAGGATTCTCCAACATGAATCGATCAATTAAGCATTTATTATGTGTCTAGCACATACATGCTAGGCTCTGGGTATACAAAAACAAACAATGAAAGTCTCTGCTCTCTAGGAACTTGCATTCTGTCATGTGAGATGATATGTACATTCCTAAATATATTTTATTCTATTTTATTTTGCATTTTGGAGGGGGGAAGGCAGGGCAACTGGGGTTAAGTGATTTGCCCAAGGTCACATGGCTAATAAGTGTTAAATGGCTGAGGCTAGATTTGAACTCAAGTCCTCCTGACTCCAGGGCAGTGCTCTATTCACACTGTGCCATCTAGCTGTCTAGTAAGTATATTTTAAAGGATGAATGAGTACTTCAGATTTAAAATAAGGCAGCTAGGTCATTAGCAATTGAAAGTCTTGGGAAAGCTTAATTGAGAAGTTTGTGCTTGAAGTAGATCTTGTGAGGGATTCTATGGGATGATGAAAGAGGGGCATAGAAAGCCAATGCAAGGCATGGAAATGGGAGGTGGGGTACTCTGTATGAGAAACAGAGAACACTAATTTGGCTGGTCTGCGGAGTTGAGAGAAGGGGGATAATGTATGATTGGATATATAGGTTGAGACCAAGATATGAAGGAATTTAAAAGCCAAACAGAAAAGTTGTTCTGTGAACCTAGAAGCAATAAGGAGCGATTGGAGTTAATTGATGGAGTGGCATGGTCAGGCTTATTTATACTTTAGGAATATTACATTGTCAGCTGTGTAGTGAATAGTTTTTAGTGGGAGAGACTTGAAGCAAGAAGACTAGCCAGGCAATAGTCTGGTTAAGAGTTAATTAAGAGCCAACATTTAGGTGGTAACCACATAATAGAGGAAAGAGTCAGATTTGAGAGATGTTATGGAGGTAGAAATGGCCAGATTTGGCAACTGGTTGGACATGCGAGGGGAAGGAGAGTAAGCATAATGCTAATGTTATAAATCTAGGAAATGAGATGAATGGTACTTTTTTTTTTTGCTTTTTGGAGGGCAGTTGGGGTTAAGTGACTTGCCCAAGGTCACATGACTAGTTTTTGTGTTAAGTGTCTGAGGTCGGATTTGAACTCAGGTCCTCCTAACTCCAGGGCTGGTGCTCTATTCAGTGCACCACCTAGCTGCCTCAGAAGACTGGTACTTTTGACAGAAATTGGGAACTTTGGAAGGGGGATGGGTTTTGGGGATAGAAATTAAGTTCTTTTTTGGACAACATAAATTTGAGATTTCTCAACGATATCTACTTTTAATGTCTAGTAGGGATTCATAACAGCTCAGTAGAGAGACAGGCACTGGATATATAAAATCTGTTAAGTCACCTGCATATAATATCTGAACCCTTGGGAAATTATGAATTTATCAAGAGAGAGGGTGGGAAGAGAAGTAAAGAGGGCCCAGGCCAGAGCCTTAGGGAACATCCATAGTTATGGAGCACGATAAGGAGAATGAGCCAGGAGTAGTAGTCAGATAAGTGGGAAGAGGAAACTGGGAGTGTAATGTTATGAACACTAAGGGAGGAAAGAGTATCCAGGAGGAGGATGTGGCCCAACATGATAAATGCAGCAGATGAGAACTGAGAAAACCAGGAACACAGCCGGCATAAGAAATAATAATACTAGAAAAAGGTCTGCTCATTGAGCAGAACTAGGTGACTGTGGTCCTTCCTAGCTATCTACTCAGTTGGAATTAAACCCGCAGGTATTGTCTGGGCCCTCTTTTCTCCAGGCCAAAATGGTGTTTTAATTCAAGGATGTTGTGGACCTGGGTTCTGGCCAGTTTCTAGTCCTTCAGGTATAGTCACTGATAGGTTTATAATTCCACACAAGTAGTAATACAGAAAGATCATCGGTCTTGCCCTCTGTCCATATGAACATGAGATCACTGCTATAACTAATATAAACATCCCGCACATACTAGTATGACTCATTACCAGTTTCATCATCAACATTCATAAAAGTAACTCACTTCTACACAGTGTCAAAAAAGAATTTGTCATCTCGTATTTTTAAGGGGTAGATAGGAAAATGTTTCTACATTGTTTTGGTCTTGGTCATTTCACTACCTCATCAATACTAGGACAGAGGATTTGGAAACAAAAAAAAGAAGCGAACCCTCAAATTACTGATTTTGGATTTTGATTCCTGAGTTTCTTCATAATTATACTACCCCAACCAATTATTGTGTCTATTTGCTGGCCTATTCAGAGTTCCAAAAATAGTTATTTCTATTGTACAGCAATTATAGTTTCTAAATTTTGGAAAAATAATTTATACATATTTTAAATGAATTACAAATATGTGCTGTCAATATGTATGGCTTTAGATAATTCATACCAACAGTTTTTCCTTTTCCCTGAATTGAGTTAGAAGAAATAGCTGTGTATGAGATATTGAATATATAATAATATATAATGCCCTGACTACTACTGATGTATTTTAGTTTTTTATTTCTTTGACCACAAGAAGTTTATTTCTATGACAACCACTTTAGAAGCAGCCCTCTGTGTATAAACAGCCTTTTACAGCATTATTAATATGACTCAAATGTGAGTATTTTTTATAAGATACAGCAAAATGAATTCTTTAAAGTTAGCAGTTCTTCAGTTGAGATTGCAGAAAATGACATACTATGTTAGAATGTGAATTCCTATGATTTTTTAAGCTTAGTATTCTGAATATCAGTATTTTAGACTATACATAGTATTCACCAATTCTTAAATCAGAAATCATCCTTTTTCCTTTTTTTTTTTTGGGTTCCAAGAAGTCTCCAGTACAGACAATAGGTGAGGAGCAAACCCAGAATCCCTACACTGAACTGCTCGTACTGAAAGCACATCATGACATTGTACGATTTCTAGTACAATTAGATGACTACAGGTAAGAAACTTTCTCCTTTCTGTGTTGTTTACAAAGAGTCTTCAAGAAACACATCAAAAAGTACTTCAGAAACTAACCCAGCTTTTCCTAATTCTCTCTTTAGGTGACAGGAATATTTGAAAATAGAATTAGACTATGCTATGCAAATTTTTACCCCCCAGTTTCTTCTATATAGTTGTAATCAATTCAGCAAGCATTTATAAAGTAGTTATAGCCAAGTTATATATGATATATTTATCGGTAGATTACATATTACATGGACATAGCTTTACTTAATAAATGTAATGGCAAGATAATTAAGGATCCATATCCTCCTAGTTATGTGTAAATCACTCTTTAATATAGGTCACCATTATTTTGTGAATTTTTCTAACATGGAGGCCTCTCAGAAGTTTTAGAAGAGTTTTTATTTCCTTGTTGAACTAAGTTTCAAAAGAACAATGCACCTGTTGCAGTGGGTGATAATTTGTAATTTGGCTTATGGATCTGAAGTAGTCAGCTACATTTAATCCCTAGTTATTGATTTATTGAATATTTATTAAGAGTCTGCCACTTGTAGGTGTTGGAGAGATAGATGCAAAGTTTAAATAAGACGTGTTTGGAGCTTACAACGTAGTATCACTAGGTACAGTGTGATAGTGCTTGGGGCAAGGAGGGTTTCTGACATGCTAGGTGGGAACTCCTTAACAGCAAGCAAGTACTTTTTTTTGCCTTTCTTTGTATGCCCAGTACTTGGTTGGCAAATCGAATGACACATAATAGGTGCTTCAGAAATGCTGGGTGACTGACTGACATATCAGTTTTTACCACAAAGTGAACGACCTATGCCATCATTGTATAGAGCCAGCCCTCCCTTTTCCTTTTTCAAAATGGTCTCCAGATAGCAAATATTGGGAACCCCAGCTATAGACAGGGATTCAATTAGATATTAACCTTTTTTAAAAATTCAAAATATTTTTCCACTTTACATTCCAATTTGAGAAGAGAGGTGGGAACATTAATAATCCTATCTAGGGAATCTCAGCTCACATTACCTAAAGGGAAACATTGTCACATTAAGATGCGGTGGGAATGAAATTCCTGGGTGTTATTTTTACATTTGTTAATGAAGTAGGATCTTATAACATGGATTCTTATACCTTGAAAATTAGCCTAATAAGGCTATAAATATTAGCCTAATAAGGCTATAGGCAATCAGCTATAAAAAAGTGCATACCCTTTGACCCAGCAATACCACTTCTAGGGCTGTATCCCAAAGAGATACAAGTGGGAGGGGGGCCCGTATGTACAAAAATATTTATAGCAGCTTTTTGTGGTGGCAGAGAATTGGAAAGCAAAGGGGTGCCCATCAATTGGGGAATGGCTAAACAAGTTGTGGTACATGAATGTAATGGAGTACTATTGTGCTATAAGAAATGAGGAGCAGACAGACTTCATAATAGCCTGGAGAGACTTATATAAACTGATGCTGAGTGAGGGGAGCAGAACCAGAAGAACTTTGTACACAATTACAGACACATCATAACTTTGGTAGACTGGGCTCTTCTCAGCAATGCAAGGTTATAAGACAACTCCAAAAGGCTCAGGATGGAAAGGGCTATCAACATCCAGGAAAAGAACTACAGTCTGAATGCAGATTGAAGCAACTACTTGCTCTCTCTCTTTTGTACTTTGCTTTGTTTTGTTTGTTCTTCCTCATTATTCATTCCATTGGTTATATAACTCTTCTTTACAACTTGACTAATGTTTAATGTGAAGGTATTTGTAGACCCTATGTCAGATTGCATGCCTCCATGGGGGGTGGGGGAAAAAGGCGAGGGAGGGGGAGAAAATTTGGAACTCAGGGGAATGTGGAACTGAATGTTGTAAACTAAGAGTAAATACATTTTTAAAAATTAGCCTTATTTATATATTAATAGTCTCTAAGATAACACTGCTGTACCTTTGTTTCACCTAAATGATTTGAATGCTCAGGAAGAAACTTGCTTTCCTACATTCAGAGTACTATAGTCATCCCTGTCTTATCTAACTAAAAGTGTCTTTTAAGTGGTTGTCTAATATAGTGATTAATATTATTTATGGTGATGATTCTGAAATACTGGAAAGGTCCTGAAGTATACTCTGAATCCTCTAAGAATTTTATTCAAGAGGATTTTAGTACTAGATCCTACCATTCTAAGTAGTTATCCTATATCTTGCCTCCTTTCTTAAATTCCTTGAAAAGCCTCTCTGTACTCAATGTCTATTTCCTTTCCTTTCTAAACTCTCTGAAATCTGACGTCTGACCTCTTTCATTCGAAACTGTTTCCTCCAAAAATACCAGTGATGTCTTAATTGTTAAAGCAGGTGGCCTTTTCTCAGTCCTTGTGTTGGCCTCTCAACATCATCCGACGGTTTTGATCATCTCCACTTCTTGGAGTTTCACTACATTGCTCTCAGTTCTCCTACCTGTCTGATTGTTCCTTCCTGGTTTCTTTCACTGGCTTTTCATCCATGTCACTCCACTAAGTTCTGTTCTGGACCCTGTTCTCTTTTTCTCCTGTACTTTCCTATATGTAATCTTATTAACTACCATAAATAGTTATGAGGAGTCCAGAATCTGTATATCAGTGCAGTCTCTCTTTTAATCCTGTATCTTTAGTCCTGCATCACCAACTACATATTTATTGAATGTTTGAAACAGAAAGCTTCTCAGATTTAACATGTCCAATGAGCACTCGTTATCTTTCCCCTAAACTTAGTCCCTTCTGAACTTTGCCATCACTATTTAGGGTACCACTGTTTGTCCAGTCATCCAGAGTCCCACGCTTTCTGTCATCTTTGACCCCTCGCTCTCACCCTCCACTTATATTCAGTCACTTGCCAAATTGAGTCATTTCTACCTCCCCAATATTTCTTGAATATATCTACTTTGTGGGTGGCTCCCATAGCCACCACCCAGTTCAGGTTCTTATCATCTCTCATGTTACAGTAATCTTCTAATTGGTCTCACTGCCTCAAGTCCTTGTCTACTCCAGTTCATCCTCCACACAGCTTGCATAGGTGGTTTTCCTAAAATACAAGTGTGACCATGCCACACACCTGCTCCTTAATAGATCCCTGTGGCTCCCTGTTACCCCTAGGATCACACATGAACTCCTGTGCTTGGCATGGAAAGCTCTTCACCACCCAGGACCTTCTTTCTGGCATCTTGTATTTTACTATCCTGACTGCACCCTGGGGTCTGTCTAGTCATACTGACCTGTTTACTGTTTCTCACACGTGATGGTGCACCTGCTGTCTCTGAGCCTTGATTTTGTCTCTCCCTTTGCCTCTTAAAATCCCAGAATTTCTTCAAGACAACTCAAATCCCACCTTCTGCAGAGAAGTTCTTTCAGTCTCCCCATCTTTTAGTGCCTTCCCCACTGAAGTTACCATCCATTACTCTGTACATAGCTTTTCTGTCCTATTTATATACACAATGTCTCCCCATTAAAATGTGAGCAGGGATGACTTTTGCTTTGTCCCGACATCCCTATTGCTTAGTAAGTGCCTAGCATGTAGTAGTATGTGCTTCAAAAATGCTTGTTAATAGATTAATTAGATGATAATGTAGGTTTCACAGGTAGTTAAGTGGCTGGCTCTAAAGAGTAGAATTAATGACCTGATGTTAATTTGGAAGGAGGTCTTTAGTTATGTACCCCATGGATCTGTTCTGAGTTCTTTGCTGTTGAACATTTTTGTCAATGACTTGAATAAATGGATTGCTTATCACATTGTCATAAGATACATAGTTGGGAAGGATAGCTAGGATATTTGATGACAGAACCAGGGTCCAAAAAGATCTTCAGGGGTCAGAGCATTGAACCAAATTTAATTAGGTGAAATTTAATATAAATGAGTTAAAGTGTTTTGGAAGCAGCATGGTAAAGGGGCTGCCATGCCAGCCTTGGAGTCAGGAAGGCCTGCGTTCAAATCCTGCTTCTGACCCTTAGAAGCAGTGTGACCAGGGGCTAGTCACCTCTCTGAGGCTCAGTCATAGGCAAGTCAATCATTGCTAGTGGAGGGAGGTCCCACTCTAATCAAATCAGGTCCGTTACATGGTAATGTAAATGCAAAGTCTTATACTTATGAAGTGGATTTCTTAACACAAATTTGTACAAAGTAGCTTTAAGTACAAATTTGGGGAACCATGGTTAGCAGTTAATCTGAAAAGTTCTGGGGGTTTTAGTGTACTGAAAGCTCAAGATGAGTCAGGGGTGTGATCTTGTATTAAGAAAATTGTCATGTCCAGAGCTTTGAGAGGAGGAGGAATCTATGGGTACCACAGTTTAACAAGGACAGTGATAAGGTAGAGAGCACCCAGAAGAGGGCATCCAGGTTGGGGAAGGGCCTTGATCATATAAGTATAGATTGATTAAAGGATGATGACTCTGGAGAGGAAAGAGTGGTGACCTGATGGCCCCACAAACATCTGAAGAACCATCACATGCAAGAGCCATCAGATTTGTTGTGCTTGGTGTGGGAGGACAGAATGCAGTCATTGGGAGTATGTTGTAAGGAAAATGGAGGCTTGCTGAAAGAAAATGATTGGAGCTCTCCAAAAGTGCAATGAGTTTCCTTGGGCAGTAGTGGGCTTCCCTTCACTAAAGTTTCTTAGGCATGGGCTAGGTGGCCACTCATTGACTAGGTTATAGAGAGGCTCCTTGTTCAGGTCCTTTCTGGCATTGAGATGCTGTGATAAGGTGGTTCTTTGACAATTAGAACATCCTGTTCTCTAAATGTAACTGTCTCAGGCTTGTCCTCCACACAGTTGCCAAAATGATTGTTCCCAAGTTATGGTCTTTACTACTCCCTTGCTCAGTAAACGACAGTGGCTTCTGTTAATTCCAGGATGAAATACAAACTCATCTATTTGGAATTAAATCCTCACAACCTGGCCCCAGACTGCCATTCTAGATTTTTTATACTTTACTCCCTTCATACACTCTATGATCCAGCCAAACTGATCTTATTGTTCTTCATACGAAACTCTCCATCTCTCATCTCTGTCTTTGCAAATAGACTGTCTCCCATGTCTGGAGTGCACTCCCCTTTGCTCTTAGAATCCCTAGTTTCTCTCAAGGCCCAATTCATGCTCTACTTTCTACCTGAGGCCTTTCTTGATTCCAGTTAGCTGCTCGTCCCTCTCCACAAAGAATAAAAACAAAAAACCCCAACAACAAAACCTAAAACCCTCCTACCCCCCACAGCATGTAATTATTTTGTATGTGCTTTTATATCTACATGTTGTTTACCTTGATAGAATGTGAACCCCATGAGGACATGGTCTGTGCCATTTCTATCTTTGTATCCACAGGACCTATATCCTGGCATGCTGTTGGTGCTTAATAAATCCTGGTTGGTTAAATAATGGAGTTTACAGAATTTTAATGTTTTTTTTCTGTCATATATATATCACAAAGTCTAATCCTCACTGTAATCTTTCAGGCTTCCCAGGACACAATTTTTTCCTTCTGAGGCAGGCAAGTTTAGTGTTGTGTCTTCATGAGTTCTCAGGCAGAAATCTTGTTCTGAAAGCATGCAAGAGATGTGAAACAGCTTTTTGAGGTATTTGAGGCATCCTCCTCTACGTGATGCCATGTTTTTATGCTGTGTGGGGTCACTGAAGTAGTAGGGACTACATGATGCCATGTTTTTGTGCAGTGTGAGGTCAATGAAATAGTAGGGACAGGCCTGGGTGGAAATTGTCTCAACAAAGCAATAGAATCTTAAACTTTTGTTAAGATTTTACTGCTCTGTATTATCTTACTGGAAGACAGGATGGGTCTGCTTTCCAAACTGAGGTGCAATTTTATTATGCTCTACCAAACTGTCCTTGGAAGTTTTGCATATAGAAACATGAGAAGAGGAAAAGACATATTTTTGTAAATAGTTCTTATTGTGGACTACATTTTTACAGTCAGAATTGTCTGAAAGAACTCAGGATTCCACTACTCAGTGCTTGTTTATTACAAAAAAAGTATTTGGCATGATAACTCAAAACATCTCTAAAGGCTCTTCTCTAGCAAGGATTCTTTTGTGAATGTGTTATCGTACAAAATTCCATGATAAATACAGCTACATAAATAATGTTGTTCTATGACTCTGTGGCCTAAAACAAAATGTATGGTTGTTAAAGGTATCTTCCACTATAATGGAAGGTGTCATGTGGAGGGTCCTTGTAGAAGAAGGACTTCATTCCCTGTGGATTGTGGGGGACCCCAGATGTGAATGTCATTTTGCTGATTTAATCAAACTCCAGAACATTACAGGACTTTCTTCAGTGAAATCCATGATTATATGCAAGAGAGGTCCAATAATCCATATAGGAAAAGCTCAATAGATGAAAAATACTAGTTTTCCTTACTCTGTCATGCTGTATGATGTATGGTTATAGAATTAGTTCATCAGTACAAATATTTGAGATAGAAGCAGCGTGTGGAAGGTTGGGCCCAGAAATGAAGATGGGAAAGAAAGTGGGCTAGATTGTAGTTGGAAAATTGTACAATGTACCTGATGATACCACACTGTTGTCCTGTACAAAGATCCACCTTTCCCACGCTGAGCATCATGGTTTCTGAAGAGTCAAAGTTGTAGGTGGTCAAAGGGTAAGGGAGAGATATGTGCTGGACACGAGCTGACTGAAGCATATTTCCAGTGCTAGCTTCTGTTCAGGAAGTGGCCCTTGTCCTGGGGAGCCCTCAGTAATCCAGCCGTATTGCTGGCCTCCCTGCTCTTCCTCTTCCAGGGCACTCTATTTCCCAAGTTTGTGTTCTTTGCCCTGGCTCTCTCCCATTCCCCAAATTCTCTGCTCCCCTACCTCCTCCTCTTAAGTTTCCCTGGTTTCTTTTAACACAGCTTAAATTCCATCTTCTGCAGGAGGCCTCCCCACCCTCTTCTTCCACCAGTACTTCCCCCTCCTACCTTCTACTTACTCTGCATTTATCTTGTATATACCTAATTATTGGCACATTTTGTCCCCCATTAAAATGTGAGCTTCTTGAGGGCAGGGATTATGTTTTTGCCTTTCTTTATATCACCAGTACGTAAGCCTGGTACATCGAGTGAGGGATTAATATATGCTTCTTGACTGTTAACTGACTCACTGCAGTCCCCATCTCCTCAGCAGCCATAGCGCCAAATGTTTCAGTTTCATGAATGGATATGGTTTTATCAGTCAGAATGAAACTTAAGAAGATGTTTCTAAATGAACCTTTTCTCCTTTCTACATCCCAGTCAAATTGGATTGCTCATTGTCTGCATCACTGGGGCTCACCCTGCTTGTCCTCCTTTTCCCCCTAAGAACCACTGGGTATTTCCTTCTTTCCTACACTAAAATCTCTTCCTGTTAGAATACGAGCTTCTTGAGAGCAGAGTGAGAGAGCAATTTCACTTCTCAATTTCTATCTCCATCAGTTAACACTGTACTACTAAGCAAGTGTTTTGTTGTTGTTGTTTAGTTGTGTACAACTCTTTGTGATCACATTTGGGGTTTTCTTGGCAAAGGTCCTGGAGTGGTTTGACATATCTTTCTCTAGCTCATTTTATAGATGAGGAAACTGAGGCAAGCAGGATTAAGTGATTTACCGAGGGTCACACAGCTAGTAAGTGTCTGAGGCCATATTTGAACTCAGGAAGATAGTGTTCCTGCCTCTGGGCCTGACATTATATCCAGTATTCCGTCTAGCTGCCTCAAAACAAGTGCTTAATAAATGCTTTTTCATTCAGTGACTCATAAAGGCTATCAGTAAAGAAATGTATCCTTGGAAAAGAAATTGGGGTAATCATGTGGTAAGAGCAGGGGGTCACAAATAGAGAGCAAACCTGCCCGCTTGCAGCCACCACATGTTAAAGACCTTGATGAAGGCTTCTAATATGTTGAGTGGATCCTCAGTAGAGGATCTAAGGAAGGACATGAACAGAAGAAATTGCTCAAGAGGAGAAGGCCAGGATGGGTGATGATCTACAGCGCTGGAGGGAATATACACTTCAGAGATCACAGAATTGTTTAACTTTCAAACTATACATTTGGATGTGGAAGCCTGAGGGTCTTAGATGCTGAGCAATTGAAGTATTAACTGTAGTGTCCATTTGTCATGATGATTTGCTTAATTGAAGAAAACAGGAATCTCCTCAGATTGTTATCACAGTATTTAAGTTGTATGGAATTCTATTCATTTTAATTCCATAATATTGTGGAGTTTGGAAAGATGGATGATGGGATTATGCAGTCGTCATGAGCCTTGTAGACCTAGGCTTGTGGGATGGGTAGTGGACATTTTTATAATTCGTCATTGAAAGAAGAAATGGTGATGAGGCTGACACACAGGATGATTGTCATGTAATATTATATAACTATTATTTACTTAATCTGTGCTTGCTTTTTAATGGCCCCTAAATATGCTCAAGCATTTTAGTGACATGATAGTGTTTTACATAAATAATATGAGGACATCGATGTCAGGCCTTCTCTCTCCATGCCAGAACTATTTACCTGGGATGTACTGTTAATTCCTCACCTGAGGCAGGACATTGGACTTGAAATCAAGGGAGACTTGGGTTTGTCTCATCCTCACCGGCATTTAGCAAATACTTCTTGACTCTGTGACCATGGACAAGGCACTTTATCTTTCTTAGTTTTAGTTGCCTCATTTGTTAAAAGGAAATGATAACTGCAGCATCTACCTCATGGGGTCGTGAGGGTCAAATGAGACAAAGCTTAAAAATGAGAGTGTTAGGTAAATGTTGGCTGTAAAAAGTGAGTGAGCACCTTTTTCTTTTCCCCCAGAAAAGACTATGAAATATGGGATAAATATAAATATAAATTTTTAAAATCTGAACTCACATCTGTAGAATAGATAGGAAGCTACTTTAGAAGTATTATAATAAAGTGGTATTACTAATACTCAGAAATTTAATTCATTACAGACATTTTTATCTGTGAGACGCTTTTTGCCCAGGAAATTATTCGATTAAATTTTCTATGTAATTAAGTGTGAAATTTTATTCGCGATCATTTGTTGTTATAGAATATTATGTTATTATAATTATTTTCTACAAAGTACAATTTTTAGGGCATTGCCAATGTACAAGGGGTTAGCTATTGAAAAAAAAATCCAAATTTATAATAAGGAAACATTAACAATTTCAGTCTAATTTCTAATATCAGCTAAAAAAATTAATTTCTGTAGGGCTCATGCTTGGAAAATGTGTAGACAGTACAAATATATAATAAAAATTGCATCAAAAACTCATGTTAATCTCAGTTTAGTCAAATACTTTAGAACTGTCATTTACCATCTGCACTTATTCTAGCCTCTGTATCAAGCATGTAGTTTATGCATTGCCAAACTGCAGAAAATATCTTTTGTTTGATTTTCTCAATAAAATTAGTATTGTTACACTTTTTATGTTTTTATTTAGTTTTTGTCGGCATTCGATTCTAGTTTTGTCAGCTGTTGTAATCCAGGTTTCACGCTTCAGGTCTTTAGATAATATCATCTTATTGAGAATTTTGCAGAAGGATTTTCTTGTTTTCTCGGTGGCTCAGCTAAAATCAGTGAGTGGAAAATTTTCTCAGATTGGTTTTTGAAGATACTAAATAAATCCTGTATCAACCTAACAGACAGCTGCCTTTTTCTTCTCTTCTTTAGTATTTTTGAACATGAAGTAAGGGTCATATTGATTGGAAGATCATTAAAGAAGGCTAAGCCTCAGCAAGAGTCTTCCAAAAAATGGACTCTGCTAAAATTGCATGTAATACTCTAGCATTTGACACATTAAACTAAACTGAGTTCATAACACATTTTAAGAATAGCTTTCTTTGTTGCTCATTTGACCATTCCTTGCTCCTCCAGGAAACAGACAAGGTTATGGAGGATGGTGATCACGACTGGAAAAGAATCAGGTGACCCATGAAACACTAGACTGAAGAACAAAATGTGCCTCTAGGATGGCTGGTGATTTGGTACATTTTGGGGGGAAACTTGATAAAATTGAGTGCAATTTAGTAATTCCTTTATAACAACTCTGTTTCTGTCTTATAGGATAGTCTCACTGTCAAGCAAGTAATAAGGGACCTGGTTAGAGTGGATCCAAAAGGAGCTGGCTAGAGTAGCTATAAATAGCCTACTGTTAGTTTATATAGTGTTCTAGATTTGGATAGTGTCAAAAGACTTCTCTAGTTTTGAATTAAGCTTTGGGGGAAGTTGCATATTTAGGCCCGGTTAGTACAGTGTGATGTAATGGAGCGAGATAGCTTGGGCAAGCCAGTTTACTACTCTGATACGGTTTTTCTTTATAAAATGGGGGTCTACTCCATGGTGGATCCATGTTCCATCAGTGTGATTTTTTTTTCTTTCATCCAGCACAGAGACAGCACTTTGGGTTGTCTTGATCAAGCATCAGGCATCAAGGATGTCAGAGAAGCTGTGCTTTCCTGATTATTTTTTATTCTTGATAAATTACTGTCCCATGTCTTTTTCTTCTTATACGTGAACTTGTAAGACTGGTATGATATGATTATCAACCATGTAGCATCAGTAAGAAAATATTGTTATTTAAGAGATGGGAGTTTATGACAGTGAATCCATGAAAAAGGAGGATCTTTGAAAGCACAGAGGTTTCCATACTGATCCATCCCAGTGCCATCAATTCTGATCTAAGCTCATTCGTCCATAATGAAGTAACATACGTGAAAATGCTTTGAAAACGTAAAGCATCGTACATATGTAAGATCACAGGATTGTGCTGGGCCTTAAGTTCCTTATTTTACAGAGAAGGAGGCAGAGGCCACACAGTTGAAGTCACTTGTCTAAATGGCAAAATTGGGATTTGAACCTAGCAAATTCGTGGCTCTCTCCACTCTACTGATGCTGCCTCTGATGAAGATGATGAGGACGATCTGAAAAGTACTAAGTTCTGGTACAGTATTAAAGGAATAATGCTGGTTTTGGAAGAAGACCTGAGCTCCAGCCTTGTGCTCCCTAGCTAGGTGCCCTTGACTCAGTCATTCTGTAAGTCTGTTCCCATTCTTCCAGAAGGGTCTTGAACACATTGCCTCTGTATCTTTTTGTGTCTTTTCTATGCTAGTGTGTGATGTTGTTTTTTTCTTTTTTGGTTCTTAGGTGGGACTTTAGGGTGATTGTTTTTGTTGTTGTTGTGATTATTTAAAGGGGAAGCAGGTGAGGGGAATTGAAGGGTAATTGATAAAAGGACAAAAATGTCAAGACCTTAGTTTTCCTCTTCCTACTTATAAGAAACAAGTATATAAACAAATTCTTTCTAGGGAATTACTGAAAGGAGTGACCTAGAAAGCAACTAACATTCAGAACTATTTATCATATATAGTTCATTGCAACCAGATTAGTAAAATGCTATTCCATTGGGTCCTCCATTGAGATATAGACATAACTTTGTTATACAGAATCCTCAACTATACTATTATTTTACATACCTTTCCCTAGGTTTAATCTCAGTGGTGGTATTTCATTTCTTTTATGATGTGAATAAAGACTAGAGCTCTTTCATTAAGTATGAAGATGGTATGAAATCAGATGGGTTAGCAGCACTTATGAATATAGAAAATAATTCAGAGTGGCCTTACTCAATTTTACAAGTAGTTTGTTTTTTTGAGGGGGGAAGGCAAAGTATTTGGGGTTAAGTGACTTGCCTAAGGTCACACAGATAGTAAGCTTGTAAAGTATTTGAGGTCATATTTGAACTCAGGTACTCCTGACTCTAGGGTTGGTGCTCTATTCACTGTGCCACCTAGCTGCACCAACAAGTAGTTTTTTGTTATTGTTGTTGCTTTTTGGAGGGCAATTGGGGTTAAGTGACTTGCCCAAGGTCACATGGCTAGTAAGTGTTAAGTGTCTGAAGCAGGGTTTGAACAGGTCCTCCTGACTCCAGGGCCAGTGCTCTATTCACTGTGCCACCTAGCCACACCCCAACAAGTAGTTTTAAAAAGAACATCAATCATTATTAATCTAAAACTGTTAGAGATTCTAAAAATATCTTGATATTGTTAAAGCCCTGCTTTTATTTTAGCTAATTATTTATATAGTTGCCTTATTAACTCCCTAAACAAAGTTTAACCATCTATTTTTAGGTGCATTCTTTTATATTTATGTGGGTAAATGACATTTATTTATTTTCTGATTTGTGGTTACTTAAGTAAATAGCATAGACACTTCATTGTGAAGTGAAGTGATTAGACTACATGATCTGGAAAGTCTCTTTTAGTTCCAAAGTTCTTATTCTATGATTCTAATAATTTTCTTTTAACAGATGAAAGTTTAGGGAAAAAGAGAATTTCACTACCACATTTCATCTTAATTTCAGATTTTTGAAGCTTGATGTTGGTATTTCATAATCCTTAAAAGCCATCCCATTTTACTGAAAAGTCTTCCCAGTAGGCACATAGAAATTTCTAAATAGAACTTCTTAAAAATGTATCTATATTACAGTTTAAACAAAGGAAATGGAAAGTGGTAATTGTGAAATAATATGAAAATATTTCTTTAATGAAGGCATTTAAATGTGTTTTAATTCCTCTTAAGAATCAGTGCATTTCCATTTGTGAAGAGACATATTATCAATTACTATAAACAGTGACTATTTTTCTTCACAAACAAAAATTGATTATTATAAACACTACAGACAGCATGGTGTGGGCCTTGGAGACAGAAAAACCTGGGCTCTAGACCTTTCTCTGAAATGTACTGAATGGTCACCAATAAAATCAATTAACTTCGAAGTGCCCCAGGCACTAAGACTTCTCTAAAACTTTGAATTACAGATAAAAGTTCTGGAATAACAACAACAAAAATTATAAATATACTATGTGGTATATTTTATGTTATCCATGAAATAACTTATAAAATTAACTGTATTAGTAAGCATACATGGGTTCTGGATTTAAGTGATTAACCACAACCCAACACCTAGAACTTTGAATAAATGAGTTTTTTTTGCTGGTCAACGTTTATAGGAGAAAAAAGCAAATGTCAAGAGAGTAAACTTACCAGGGATTTAATTTAAAATTTCCCGGATGTTTTGGTGAGGTCGTTGCACTTTATTAAACCTCCTATAGTTCTTCCCTAAGGCATCATCTATAAACTCTTTTCATCTTTGAAAGTCACTGTATAATCTAACCACCCTCTGTCCAGCTCTTATTTGCTTGTTCTCCAGTAGATGGGCTTTGAAGCCAGGAAAACCTAGGTTCAGCTTCTGCCTCTGACATATACTGGTTCTGTAACTCTCAGTGCTCTAGGCTATGGTGGCTAAAGAGAACTGGGAGCCAATAATCCATACCGAGGGACTGACTAGGTGGCACAGTGGACAGAGCACTGAGCCTGGAGTCAGGAAGACTCATCTTCCTGAGGTCAAATCTGGCTCCAAATACTTATTAGCTCTATGATCTTGTGCAAGGCATTTAACCCTGTTTGCCTCAGTTCCCTCATCATAAAATGAGCCAGAGACAGAAATGACTTTGAAGTTTACCATAAGGAATGACTTAGATTTAGATTAATGATTTAGAATGTGTAAATAAGAGATCAACCTTTAATTCATTTAGTAGTGAACAAAAAAAATTAAATGATACTCAAAAGTAATGCATGTTTTTTCATTTTTATTTTTAAAATTATTTAAAATTTTAATTTTTAAAAATTATTCAAGGGTCAATAATCCAGCTAGTAGATTATTCAAGATCTTTCAGTCCTCCTTTTCAAGCCTATTGCTGCCTTTTGGCTACCTCAAATTTGTGCTAGAGGTTTTCCTCTGTTGATGTTATATTGGTACAGGTATAGCATGGGTCTAGCCATCTATAATTTCTTATTCTCATGACATGATTGGCCTACTTTTATGGTTATAAATCTCTTAGATATTTTCTGTATGACAAAAGATTTAGAGTTTTTACATATTACAAGTTATCCTCATGTTTCTGTGGGGTTCTTGAATTGTAAAAGAATTTTAAAGTTGAGGGGATGGTTTGAATGTATATTTGATGACTAAGATCTGGATAGAGATGAATAAGTAAAGTGCATTAAGTTTTTAGTTATTTGAGGAATAATAGGGATAAAAGGGATAACTGAAACCCATAGCTAACTTAAAACCCTAATTTTAGCTACTAAGTTTACCTTTTCTCCAGCTAAATATTTTAGTGTTCTGAACATTAAACAGAATTATATAGATTTTTTTTCACTCTCTCTTTTTGTAACTTCTCTAAAAGGGGTAAGAAGAACTGAGGTAGCCAAAAGGCAGCATTTAAGTCATTCCTTATTGTAAACTTCAAGGATTTGGACAGTATGGAACATTAATGAGAATTTTCAAATCAATATTGGGAAAAAATGTGTGCATCTTTTAAAACTGTAATTTTTGAAAAGTAGAAAAGAAGTTACAAAAGTTTAAAGAATCAATGGCCATGAAAGAAAATTTAAGACTATAGAGACCTGCCTTCTTTCTTATTACCATATAAACAAAAATCAGTGGAGCCAGAAAGAGGTAAAGATTTTGTTTAGTATTTAAAAAATATTCAGTATCACTTCACAGTTCTTTCCCCACAAAACATGAAACTTATCATGAGAATTTATATTTTAATTGGTTATTGTTGAAATCATTCATTTTTAATCCTCAAATAATTATCATGCCATACATTTAAAAATAAGAATAGAAAAGCCTGAGAAGTTGGTGAAAATTTAGTCTTTTGTATACTATATAAGTATACCTAAGAGTTATTGTTAAAGCCCTTCTAGAAATCATAGTCTTAGAGTAGAAAGTGAATTTGGAGCACTTCTATCTAGACATAGTATTTTTAAACTCCATGAGGATAGGACTGTAGTTTTCCTAAAAATGTATCCACTCTCTCTACCACCCTGTAGCATAGTTAGTTGGATACTCCATTCATATTTACTACCTTGAATTTCATAGTTCTGTTTCATTGTATTAGTGACAGGCTCTGACCATTTGTGGGACTAATCTTGAACTTTATTCATTTAGATTTGCTAAACTGAAACTTTCCCAAGTTTCCCTTTAGTTGTGCTATCCATTTGTAATCCCCATCCATATTTGCTCTCTGAAAAAGGGTGCTATAAACATATATTCCTTTGTGTAAATATTAGGAAATGTTAATAAAATAACTTAATCAGTCTCTTTACCTTGTCTTTCCCCTCTCCAATCTATCCTTCACACAGCTGCCAAACCCGATTGTGTCACTCACCTAGTCGATAAACTCCACTAATTCCCTATTACACACAGAATCAAATATAAACTTCTCTGCTTGACATTGAAAGCCTGTCACACCTTGGTTCCAACTTTGCTTTTGTCTTAGTTTCTCCAGGACTTACAGTAGTGCCTGCCACACTTGTAGTAAATACTTTTTGATTGAGGAAATGGAGTTAATCTGGCATAACCTGTTTTTGATGAAGCCAAGCTGGCTCTTTTATGATCCTTGTCTTTTTCTAGAAGCATCCCTTAATAATATATTCTTTAATTTTGCTGGGAATTTAAGACTAGCTAATAGATTCCAGTTTATAGACTATACTCTTCCATTAAAAATTTTTTTTGAAAAGTGGAACAGTACTTATCCTTTGCTAGTTCTATGGCACCTTTCCCATTGTTCAGCAGTCAGCATTAGTTAACCATCTAGATCAGGGGTGGGGAATCTATGGCCTCAGGTCACACATGGCCCTTTAGGCCCTCAAGTGTGGCCCTTTGGCTGAATCCAAATTTCACAGAACAAATCCCTTAAAAAAGGATTTGTTCTGTAAGACTTGGACTCAGTCAAAAGGCTGTACCCAAGAACCTAGAAGGCCACATGTGGCCTCCAGGTCACAGGTTCTCCACCCTCATCTAGATTGTCTGGGCCTTATGACTTGAGCTCCTTAAGGATGGTTGGATGCTCCCTGACACTGTCCCTAATTGTCTTAGAAAGATGTTTTGCTTGACTCTATTCATTTTCCTAATAGTCATTTTTGTACTGCAAAAATAAATGTTGAATATAATTGAGTTTCTGAATTGGAGAATTATAGATTTTGTGGAGGAGGTGATTTTCTTTTGCCTTTTTTTTTTTTTTTTGAGGGGGAAGGTAGGGCAATTGGGGTTAAGTGATTTGCCCAAGGTCACATGGCTAGTTTTGTGTTAAGTGTCTGAGGCCAAATTTGAACTCAGATCATCCTGACTCCAGGGCTGGTGCTCTATTCACTGAGCCACCTAGATGCCCCAGAGGCAATTTTTTAAATTCAATTTTTTTCATCATTAAAACCTACCATTTCCGCCTCTTTCTACCCACTTGAGAACAAAGGAAAAACAAAATTCCCATTATAAAACATGTGTAGTCAAGCAAAACATATTTCTTCTTTCATGGTGTTCCAAAGAAAAAAAATTTGTGTTGTGTGCATCAGAGAGTGTGAGCATGTGTATGTGCATGTGTGTGTCTTATTCCCTATTCTGAGTTACCTCTCTATTCAGAAGGTAGGTAGGATATTTCATCATTTGTCCTCTGGAATCACTAGGTAAACAGAGTCCCTAATTAAGTCTTTCGAAGTTGTCTTTACAACTTTCCTTCACTATCCCCTCTTGAATAAAAGATATTTCTCCATCCAGTTCTGTGTGTATATTCTTCCTGAGGAGGTAATGTTTAGAGTTTGGGCTTTAAAGGAAAGATAGGAAATCGGTGGGGAAAAATGTAATGAAATGTATGAGCAAGGTAAGGCAGAAAATTGTGAAACATCGTAAAAAAAGATGAAGAGGAGTCCATTTTCATTGAAGCATAGAGTACAGTATGTAGAGATAGAGAGTAGCTTAAGCTCTGAAAAGATGGCTTAGCAGTAGATTTTGGAAGATTGTGAATGGCATGCTAAGAAAATTGAACTTCATTTAGTAGGTACTAGGGAGCTATCAAAGACCTTTGAAAAGCAGAGTGGCAAGGCCCAGATCTCTGCATAAGGAAGATAAGTCTGGCACCAGTTTAAAAGTTAGCCTTATAGGGAAAGAGTCAATGTGGGAAGATCTATTAAGAACTTGTATTATTTTTATTTATTGGGTTTTTTTTTTTTGCAGATCAAAACATACTATTTTTACTTTATTTTTTTCATGTTTTTTCCCCTTTTGGTCTATTTCTTTCATGACATGACTAATATTAACAAATTAGGAAAACAAGAATTTCCCTTTAAGATTTATGGATTTCTGGATAGGGGAAGAGTTCATGAACAAACAATGAATAGATAGGATTGACAGTAATAAAAAGGACAATTTAGATTATATAAAATTGAAAAAATTTTGCACATATAAAACCAGTGCAACTAAATTAAAAGGGAAACAGCTGTGTGTGGGGGGGGGGCATCGCCGCAAGTTTTTGTGATAAAGATTCTATTTCCAAGATTTACAAAGATTTGATAAAAATTTATGAAAGTAGCCATTTTCTGACTGATAAATGATCAAAGGATATGAACAGGCAGATCTCAAAGGAAGATATTTAAGCTATCAACAGGCATATGAGGAAAATGTTCCAAATCACTATTAGAGAAATACAAATTAAAGCAGATCTGAGGTTTTAACTCACACCCATTAGACTACATAAAAATGACAAAAACAGACAATGACAAATGTTGGGGAAAACTAGAAGAAAACAGGCCCACGATACATTGTTGATGGAGCTATGAATTGGTGTGGCCTTTCTGAAAAAACAATTTGGAATTATACCAAAAAGTCATTGAACTCTGCGTATTCTTTGGCCTAGTACTAGTACTATTGGACCAGTACTAGTCCAGTGTCCTAAGAGATGAAAAGAAGACCTACATGTATAAAAATGTTTATGGTAGCTCTTTCCATTTTGTACAAAAACTGGAAACTAAGGGGGCATCCTGTTGGGGAATGGTAAACAGAATAATACTGACCCTGGGCAAGTCACTGAACCCCAATTGCCCTACCTTTCCCCCTCCAAAAAAACAAAAACAAAAACAATAAAAGTGTCAGAACGGATAAGTTCAAGGCAAATTGGGAAGACCTCTATGAATTGACACAGAGTGAAGTTAAGAGAACTATGAGAACAATTTATATAATGACATTGGAGAAGGAAGTAGCAAACCAACTTTGCCAAGAGCTTATTATATGCAGGGTTATAGGACAGCTCCAGAGGATTCAAGGTTGAGGGGGCTGTCCACATCCAAAGAGCAAGCTGTGGAGTCTGAGTGCAGATTGAGGCAAACTACTTACTCTCTCTATTTCATTTTGTTTTGTTTCTTCTTTGTCATTATTCATACCATTGTCATAATTCTTCTTTACAACATGATGAATTTTAATGTGAAGGTATTTGTAGAACCTGTATTGGATTGCATACTGCTGTGGGGGGAAAGGGAGAGAAAATTTGGAACTCAGAAACTTGTGGAACCGAATGTTGTAAACTAATAGTAAATAAATTACAAAAAATAAAAAAGCTTATTGTATTATTACCTACTATTAGTAGCAATGAGAATTGAGAGAAGACAGATGTTGGTGATATTGCCACAATAAAAACAATAGGTCTTGGGACCTAACCAGATATTTCAAAGGCAGGAATGGGGATGGGAAGAAAAAGCTGAAGATAACACTAAGATTTTGGACTTGAAAGATAATAAGTTAAAAGGAGGAGAAAGTTTTAGAGAAAATACAAGTTCAGCTTTAGTCATATTACATTTGAGGTGTGTACAGTACAAGTAGATAGTTGGGAATGAAGATCTGTGTGCTTGGGAGAGTGATCAGCATAGGAAGTGCAGATTTGATAGTCATTTGTATAGAGGTGATGGTTGGAAATGGAAATGAATGGAATTGCCAGGGAAAAGAGTTTGTCGAGAGAAGTTGACTGAGAGTAGCTTCTTGGGGATAATCTACTTAATCAGTCAGGGATAGGAAAAGGAGCCGGGGAAGGAGAGGGACAAAGAAAGAACTATTGGATAAGAGGATCACAGGAAGTTGATGAGTAGAGTTTTCCTACTTGTATTATATTTGGAGATAAGGTCACAGGTTATAGTCATAGATAATATTATGGTAGAAGATACAAAGCCACATAGCGGGGCTGAGGAAAATTATCTTCTGTCTTCTCTGTGTGTATCAGTTATGGACCCATTTTTTTAACTGCTGACTCCCTATTAGAATGTAAGCTCCTTGAGAGCAAGGACTGTTTTTATCTTTCCTTATTTTTCTAGCTACAGTACAGTGCCTACCTAGGATATAGTAAATGGCTTAATAAATTCTTGTGGATCAACAGAAGGATTATTCACACTAATGATATCACACATCTAAGATTGCAGTAGTGAAGTTTTGTTGATTTTATTCATGTAAGTAAAAATACCATTAAGAAAATGATTCTGCATCATCATCAACTGCCACTTGGTGATCGTTTACTGTGTGCTAGGCAGCTCTGGGTCTAAAGGAAGAGAAAAACATAATCCCTGTCCTAATATTCTAATGGACAAGACAACATTAGGGACTCATGGTTAACCCATAAGAGCTGTGCCTTATTGATTTGTTTAAAAGCAGATTTTGTATAATTAAACTTATCTAAGCCTTTCTAAACTCTCACCCTTGAGGCCCACTACCCCCTATGGATGAGTGTCTCTCTTGGCCCATTATTCTGAACAGTCTGCTGAACCCTAACTTTCCCCCCATTTTTTATACTCCTCACTTGTTTCCCTCCACCCATATATGCTCTCAGCAAAGGTACACAATGATGATTCCTTTTATATAAATATTGAAAATCGTAATAAATCAAGTCATGTCAGTGACTAATTGAAGAAATAATTTACACTCCCACTGTGATCAGAACAGTGCTGAGGGTTGGGGGGAATAGAAGGTCTAGATAAGGCACCTTTCCTTCCTTCCTTCCTTCCTTCCTTCCTTCCTTCCTTCCTTCCTTCCTTCCTTCCTTCCTTCCATCCATCCTTCCTGTTCTAGTCACAGTCAAATCAGTACCCAAATTAATAATTCATTTTTACCTGAAAAGGTGTGTCAGTCTATTCCCCTATAATTCCTTTATTCACCACATCAGTCATTTTCTAAGCTACAAATTCCAGCTCCCACCACTCCCCTACTCCCCATGAGAGCGGAAGCTCCTTGAGGACCTGGACTGTGTTAGCTTTTGCTTTAGTGTTGTATCTCCAGTGCTTAGCAAGCATTTAGTACTTAATTAAATCTTTTTTTCATTCATTTTGTAAGTAATAATCCTGTATAACTTTGTAAGTAATAATCCTGTATAACAAAACTCTGTTCACGTATCAGAAATTCTTTGTCATTGAAAGAAAAGATTGCATCCTTTATGAAGCATGTCTGTTGGAGGGGAAGAAGAACAGAGCACTGAGTAGGCAGCTGAGCACTCTGGCTTTTCTATAGTTACTCACAGTTTCCTCTTAGCATCTAAACCCCTTGATTGCTCAGAAAAGCAGCAATATCCCAAAAGATCCAGGAGCTAGACGGAGTAAAGGAGTAGGAATGGTTTCAAACAATTAGATTTTTTAAATCTTTGCATAAAATGAATAAAAATAAATGCGTTTACTCAGACACTACTTCTTTCCCCTATTGGGAAATTAATTCATAACAGAAGAACTGAGCATTGGCTCATTTTCATCTTATTGCGGACAGATTTCATAGAATAATAGAATTCTAGAGTACAAAGGGACCTTAGTCCAACCTTTTGTTTTATATTTTTAGCAATGTGTTCATTATAACCATATTTATTCTACTATAAGGCAATTAGTTATAATAGAATTTTATCTGTACTTGAGAATGTTAGTGAATCAAAATATCATTAATAGGGGTTGAGGAGGCTTAGTAACTCTGGCAATTATGGGATAATAGATACACCCTTCATACTTATTACTTATGACTCTGTCTTTATTTTTTCTCTTTCCTCAACAGATTTGCATCTGCTGGAGATGATGGAATTATATTTTTATGGAATGCTCAGGTGTGTGTGCTGGTTTTAAATGGATTATATAATAACAATAGAATTAAATATATGAGTCAAATTATATGCACTATATACTTTTCTGCTTTCAGATATTAAACTATTGATATTTTTGTACTTATTCATAACAAAATAATTACAATAAATACATAAAGGAAAAAATTCTCAAACATTCCCCCACATTGGTTTAGGCTTATTGATTATATTAAGTATGGTAATCCTCCCCAGGGAGAAATACTGTTAACTAATGGAGCAGTTCCTCTGTGTCTTACAGTCTCAAAGAGTCTTCAACGGAGACATTAGGTGCCTTGCTTATGGTCAAACAGCTAATGTGTCAGAGGCAAAATTTAAAGGCAGCTCTTCTTGACTCCATAAAGGCCCTCTGTTCACTATACCATGCAGCCTTTAAATATTCCTTCTCCTAACATAAAAGAAATGTTAAAAATAAAAGAAGTCAAACTTTGTCTTGCTGTTTGAGGCAATGAAGAGCTCCTGGAATGTTTTGCATTTGACTTTTTGGAAACTGTGAAATGAAATTGGCAAACGTTTTGAAAAGCAGGAGAGAACAATATAAAATAATGAAAAATATAGAGACTTTGCAAGTGTATGCATCACCTTTTATAAGCAAGACTTATAGTGCCTGCTAGGAACAATCTGACCACATGTGGTAGCCTCAGGATTGTTAGTGTAAGGATGATATCTTAATCTTTCATCTGGCTTATTCTAACTTCTGAAACTTTTTTTCTAGTAGAATTGTAAATGTAAAATATTGAAATTTAGAAATGGTTTCCTTTATTGTAGTCATGAAGATAATTTTTCTCCCACCCTGCATAACTGTGCTTCTCCATTGTGTTGATTTCCAGTCAGAATGGTACTATATCTGATGACACTGAGCTTGACTAGTTTGACAAAGTTGAGTATTATTATTGGCAGTTCAATTCATTGAAATCCTTTGTGGCCCCAGTCTTTCAGACCACTGATTTGTGGTTACTTGCATGACTGCTTTTCCACCAGTGAGCACACCGATTTCATCATAGTGTATGCAGCAACATTTTGTGGCAAAAAGTCACCTTTTCTTTTTAATTTTGGAGAAGTTGTATATTTCATTTAAATGCTGTCCAGTTGTCCAAACTGTAAGGGAAACAGCTTAAGCTTACAGTAGATGTTCTTAAAGTAGAATGGCACCAGTGACACATATTATTCTGTTTTGGCCTTATTTAAAAGCAGTATTAAAGTGTTTTTAATGTAGTATTAAGGTTTCTCTATATTCCAGAAGGCTGTGCCCTGGGAGCTTCCTTTGACATATCCTACCCCATTGGAAAGGTTGCTGATGGTCTGTGATGGGTGACAGATGAAATGACAGGGGGAAAAACGGTTCTGAGTATATCAATTTATTTAGCCATATATGGTGACATGTTGGTGACAAAGCATGTTTTTATCAACCATCATCACCAGGTTTGGTGATGTACTTTAGACCATAATGGCTCTTAATGATCATGTATTCAGCTGTATAGGGGTTTCAATGTGTCTCAGGTCAGAAGTACAAGCATCAGTGAAATCATAGATTCTTGAAATATTTTTGTTGAAATTTGTTCATGAAATCTGGTACCACATTAGCAAGTACAGAGAAGTTTAAGTTAATCTTGACATTATGTTAATGGTGGTTGTAATGCAAGGATTTTAAAAGTTGTCAATTTTATGATATAACTGATATCCAAGTTCCATGAAATTAGAGATAAATTGTAGTGAATCTAGGATTCACAAATGAATCATAGTTATAGCATTATTTTTATGTCTGTCTAACAAAGATGTAAAAAATGTAGTGTTATTCTATTAGTGGAGCTAAGAGTTGCTGGTTGTTTATGTTAGTTGTTTTTATCACTGGGTAAATTTCTATTATAATGTAGAAAATTGAAACAAAATTCAGTTATATGTTATAATTTTGAGATATAATTTGTGGATGCTTTCTGTGTGATGATTCTTTTTAGGATTGTCACTTAGAATTATTTAATGTGTGAAATCAGAGCCTATTAATGTTATTTTTTTTTTCAGACAGGAGAAAAGATTTTTGAGCTCCATGGACATACACAAAAAATAACAGCTATAACTGCATTTCCTTCCTTGGATTCTTATGAAGAGAAAAGTCAATTGATCTTAACAGCTTCTGCTGATAGGACTGTTATTGTATCCTTAAATCTGAAGGAAAAGGAATAAGTTTTACTGGGGATGGAAAGTTTAGGAAGACCAAGGAGATAATACTTTAGTCTAGAGACTGGAGTTTAAACCTGCAGTATAATGAGAATGATTATATTTTCATTTTTTGTGAGACAGTAATAATCGTTTACATTTTTATAGGTTTGGAATGCCGTATGTATTTTTATTTCATTTGACCTTCACTACAACCCTATAAGTTAGGAAAGATAAGTCTTGTGATCTATATCTTATAGATATATAGAAAATGAGACTCAAGGTTTTGTACAGGTATTCTATAACTAGAAGATTCAGGGGCAGAGCTTGAATCTAGGTCATCTGGTTAGCCAAATTGATGCTCCTTCCACTGCATCGGTTTTTTAAAAAGCATTAAGAGCCCATGTAAGTAGTAGTTTATCTTGTGAAGTCTAGAATAGAACCATCAAGTTGTCTTCGTACAAAATATTTTTCCAAAGATGATCTATTTCACTTAAATTCTTTTTTTTTTTTTTAATAAAGCAATTGGGGTTAAGTAACTTGCTCAAGGTTACACGGCTAGTCATTATTTATATGTGGGTGCTCATTTTCTGAGGCCGGATTTGATCTCGGGTCATCCCAACTCCGAGGCCGGCGCTCTTACTCACTGCACCACCTAGCCACCCCTTTAGGGCAATTGGGGTTAAGTAACTTGCCCAAGGTCACACGGCTAGGTTTTTGTTTGTGTGGGTTAAGTGTCTGAGGCCGGATCCGAACTCAGGTCCTTCTGACTCCAGGGCCGGCACTCTACTCACTGCACCACCTAGCCCCCCCTCACTTAAATTCTTTTACTTAAATTTAAATAAAGGAAAGTGAGATTTTCTTTCAAAACTTTTATGCTGGCATTTTCAGTATTGTTGATTTGGTTTGTTTTTAACTTCAAGGGACTAAAGATAAGTGGGAATCAGATTTAAGTTTTTGCTGTTAGTTTCAAAAATAGACTCATTAATAGGCCATAGATGGAAAAACTTTAATTTTTGGAAGATATGGATATTGCTGTTTGAAAGAAATCTTTTATTGTGAGGAAAATGAGATGTTACACCCAGCGTCAAAGAGTTAACATCTCAGGTTAGTGCTAGAAGACACCTTTGGTATCATCTGAGACCAGAAGGTAAGCTCCTTGAGGACAGGAACTGCTGCTTTTTTTTTTTTTGTCTTTGTTTCCCCAGTGCCTGATCCAGAATAGGCGCTTTTGATAAATGCTCGTAGATGACTAAATCTAGTCCAGCCTTTCTCATTTACAGTTGAGGAAATTGAGACCAAGAGAAAGGAAGTCATTTTCTCAAGGACACAGATAGAGTAAGAAGTGGAGCCAGAACCCCACTTCAAGTCCCTTTGACTTCAGCTAGTGTACCCATCAGTATCCCAGGCTGCCTCTCTGTTCTGCTCTGCTCTAGGACTTTTTTCCTTGGGAAAAGATAGAGAGCACTCCCAGAAAAAAAAATTTTTGACAATGCTTTTAAGACACAGAATCTAATAATATTTACCCATGTTTCTAATATTGATGGTAGACATTTTTCAAAGAAGGGCAGCATATAGGGGTAGCTAGGTGGCACAGTGAATAATAGAGCACCGGCCCTGGAGTCAGGAGGACCTGAGTTCAAATCCGGGCTCAAACACTTAACACAAAGACTAGCCATGTGACCTTGGGCAAGTCACTTAACCCCAATTGCTCTCCCAAAAAAAGGCAAAAAAAAAAAAAAGAAGGGCAGTGTATGATACAACAAAATATCATCAATCTATCCTAAGGGGATGGTCAGATGAGTTAAAGAATACTTGGAAAGAAATATAATATTATTGCCTTTAAAATATATATATATATAGTCTATGTGTATATATATATGTACATATATATGTATTTCCATGTGTATGTATATATAAATATTGCCATTTGAATTAATTACTAGTATTGTGATTTCTAGGTATTGGTCTACTTTGACCTCCTTAATGAATAAATAAGACTCATTTGTAAACAATAGGATCAATTCCTTTACTATTGAAGGTTCTTCTGAGCAAGTTAAACATCTGTTTGGAGAGGCTAGGTGGCGCAGTGAATATTATCGCACTGGCCCTGGAGTCAGGAGGATCTGAGTTCAAATATGACCTCAGACACTTAACACAAAAACTAGCTGTGTGACCTTGGGCAAGTCACTTAACCCCAATTGCCCTACTTTTCGCCCTCCAATCAAAGGCCAAAAAAAAAAAAATGAGAACATCTACTTAATCCTTTTATAGTATTAATTTACTGTAAAATTCTTTCAGGACTAGTGCATAATTAAATTTTAGACTATGTTAAGCTAAATTATCACAAACAACTAATTTCTTTATATTTTTTATTCGTGTCTATGTGCTTGCTCACTCTCTCCACATATACATATGTACATATGTATGTCTGTACCTGTCTTGCTATCTTTTTATCTGTGTGTGTTCTAGTTTGGAGTAGTTAAGAGAAACAAAAAAAAGTTTTATCTCAGGGATGTGGAAAAAAGCCACTGCTTGTTGATTTCTATAAATAGTCTACCAGTAGGATTTTCATTTTTCACTGTAATAATAAGACATTTTGCATAATGAAAAACAGGGTTAAGGATCAGTCTAATCCTGTGGTTTCACTGGTTTTGGGAGCTTCTGGATTACATCCTCTCCTGCTTTCTCTGCAATTTAGAATCTGAGAAAGGTCAAAGAGCACCTGGGTTCTCAGAATGTGAGAACCCCAAACTATTTACATATTTGCCTATTAAAATACTCCTTTTTCCAACTACAAATCTTTTGTGACCAGATTTTCTTTTATACATATATATATAATATATTTATATATATATGTGTATATATATATATATAAGATTTTTCTTATACTTTAACTGCAACAACACAGTGCAGCAGATTGAATGTAGAAGCAGATATAAAAATCAAGTTGTCTTCTAAAGCCAGACATTAAAGAAATTTGCAAAGTATGTAAAACAGTGCTATTCTCGTATTTTGAAAATATGTTTTTCATGAAAAATAGATTAACATGTAATAGATTATTATTTTAATAAATTAATAAATATTTTAAAAATTGATCAGTTTTAATTTCTTAATATAGTAAATAGATATAACTCACATAAAACAAAGTTCTTTGGGGTCCTCAGTAATTTTTAAGTGTGTGAAAGGATCCTGAAACCAAAAAGTTTGAGAATCTTTGACTTAGAGCGCTAAGAAATTATGTGACTATAAGATCACACAGCCAGTGTGTATTAGAGATAGCACTTGAACCTGGGTCTTCTTGGCTTAATTAATAATGATCATTTATTAGTATAAATGTATTCTTGATTTTTGTAGTGGAAAAAGAAGTGGATCTGGAGTCCAAGGATGTGCATTCAGATCCTAGCTCTGCCGCTTACTACCGGTATGACCTGGGGATTTGTTTTCTCTCTCTTGGCCTTTGTTTCCTAGACTACAAAATGAAGGGGTAGCTAGTTCTGATGGATGCTAAAGTCCTTTCTGGCTTCAAATCCACAGTTGTATGGTCTATGTAATTTTTACAACTTTGTGCCAAATGTTTATTTGGCTGTTTTGGGTAGTTTGATAATAGTGTTTTTTGGACACAAGATGCAGAATGAGAAATACATTTTTGAACAGAGCTGATATGGGGACTTATTTTGCTTGACTTTTGTATTTCTTCCAAGGGTTTTGTTTTGTTTTGTTTTTCATTTGTCAGGAGGTCAGAAGAAGAGAACATAAATGCTTGTTAATTGAAAAAAAAGTTTAAAAAATAATAATGTCTCTAAATGTATTGCTGCAGATGAAACCCCTGCCACTCTACTCATTGAACTAATATATGTGAGGTTACTTCTATAGTATTAAAAACACTAGAGTTAAAAAATACTTACAAATGAGTTATAGCATAAAGAAGAAACTTTTGATATTTAAAACAGTTAACAATATAGGCATCTCATAGCAAAGACCGAATTATGTTCAGGAGCTACTTTCCTTAACAAATTCAGATTTGGGATTGTGATACTGGCAGACAAGTTCAGAAAGTATCATGCTTTCATTCCACAGTCAAGGTAAATGTTGAGTGTGGTAGTGGTGCTGTATAATTTGATTTTATTGCTTTGTCTGAGAAATATTAAATCATGAAAAAGATAAAGTGAAAATTCCTACATTAGTACATTGCTTTATATAAACCTGCAGTTCTTTGAAATTTATGCATTTTTGTGTATAGGTAAGGATAATATGTTTCATCTGTTTCTCCAAGGCTCAAGGGTGAGGGTATTTACTGCTGAAGATCATGGGGTTTTCTCAGGCCCTAATACAGTCACGTCTCAATCCTGTGTTAGCCCCATTTATTGAAAAAGAATCCTCAGGTGATTCTGCTACCAGAAAGCATATGGTTCCTTCAGAGAAGTGGTTTCCTGGGTTCCCGTTTATCCCACCTTCAATGGTGAATGAGGGGTGTATGAGTAGGCAAGAGGAGGAGGGGGTTGTCCAAGCTCTTACCCACACCTCTAGAATACACTGGGACAATATGGTAAAAATAAATACTTGGAAGATCATGCCAGTTTTATTATGGTGCTCGTTTCTTGACTGAAAACTTGAGAGAATCCTGGAAACCTTCTCTGACAAGCATAGCTGGACTTAGGCTTTGGATTCTTCATGAATCCAGAAGTGAGTACAGCCTCGAGTCCTTGTTCCTCATTTGTGAGTAACATGGACTGGTTTGGTGTTTACCCTTAAGAACTCTAGTTGATGAGTAAAAGGGTTTGACTCTCTTCTCCTTGATTATCGTTAATCATAAATGCAGCTAGAAGATTTGGGATTAGAGCAGAAAAGAATGCCTGGAAGAAGGCACATGATCCTTGGTGACAGTCTCAGAGCTATTTCTGGGCATTCATCATATGTTAATTTCATTCATGGTATATGACTGCAGAAGTAAATGACTGCCTTCTTTTAATCTTCTCCCTTTTAAGCAAATATTGTTGACATCTCTCTCACTTTCCATTCGACCTCATTTCAGGAGAGGAGGAATGGTTTTACTTAACCAGTTAGACTCTAGCTTTTCAGTTAATGAGCTGATAAGTCTTTTTCTGTTTTTTACTACTACTGTTATTAACAGTAACAAAAACAAAAGTTGTCTGGGAACGTTTTAGCTTCTGAATCCAGTTAGGAAGTTTGGGAAAGCATGCTTCTTGATAAACCACATGAGATTTACTGTTTTCTAGCAGCTTGCATGGCAGTTGGCACTATTGTTGTCGTTCAGTCATTCCAGTCATATTTAACTCTTCTTGACCCCATTTACGATTTTCTTGGCAAAGATACTGGAGTGGTTTGCCATTTCCTTCTCCAGCTCAATTTACAGATGAAGAAACTCAGGCAAACAGAATGAAGCGACTTGCCCAGGGTCAGACAGCTAATAAGTGTCCAAGGCTGATTTTGAACTTGTGAAGATGAGTCTTCCTGATACCAACCCAATGCTCTACCCACTGTGCCACTTAGCTGCCTTTGGTATATAATAGGTGCTTAATAAATGCCTATTTAATTGAATGAATTTATCTCTTTAAAGAAAAATAAGTGGGATATTGTAGTAAACAGTCCTTTAAAAGAAAAAAAAGGATCTCAATATACCAGAAGGCAATATCGTTTCTTTTCTTAAAAAAAAAAAAAAAAAGCAAATCTTGTGTGGCTATTTAAAAACAAGACAAATTCCTCTGATTAAAAAGTTATATTTACTGAAACATCGGTGATCCATATAATAGTAACATAGATTTTCTTTGAATATTCTAATTAAAACATTGACTTCTTTCAAATCTATCAGTTTATATGGTCTAAAATAATTCTAATCCAAAATATCTTTTACCTTTAAACTCCTGAAAAAGTAATTACTGTCTAAAAAAAAACCTACGTCATTCTAATTACAAATGGTAATGTATGAGTTAAAGTGCTAGGGGGTATTGAAAGATATGTGTGTGTATACATATATATTTAAAGATGGGAAAAAACATTTTTTCTCTCTACTTTCATCTATTGTGGGGAAAAATTATAGGAACTAGTTTAATTAAAAGTATGTTTAATTCAGCAAATAGTGAAGCCCTTTACTTGATCCCCTGAGAGATAAAAACGCTGTCTCTGCCCTTATAGAGCTTGTAGTCTTATTCTAAAGTCATTCATTCATGGGGAATGAATCAGAGTGACTGATTTTTAGAAACATATTTTTCTTACTATACCTGTTTTTAATTCATTTGCAATTGGCATGTTGCAAATGGTCTCTTGGTTCTCTAACACAAATAGCTTGGTTTAATAAAAAAAATCTGCTTGTCTTGGAGTCAGGAGGGAAATGGAAATAAATCCTTCCTTTAACACTTAGGATCTCAGGGTTTAGAATTGGAAGGGACTCTAGTGGTCATCTAGTCCAATGCTGTCATGTCACAAGTAAGGAACAGTTTGTCACAGCAGCCCTGAAGCGAAGCTGAGAGCAAGAACAGCCTGGGACTGAGATTCTCACTGCTAGAAAGGATGAGAAACAAAGAATTTTGCAGTGATCTGCAAAGAATGTGATATGTTTGTGTTTCTGCCCCAGCCAGGGGACCATTATCTGTGTTCAAAAGGGAGGCTGGTTTGCCTCCTAGAATAGAAAGTAAAGGGATTGAGGACACATCTCTGCTCTCTAGGTCACTAAGGAGGTGTTCCTTTTTTTTTTTAAATGGAGAAAAGCTTTCTATGTGAATAAGAGAAGTGATCTGAAAAGGAAATGGAATCCTGACCTGTCAGGAGATTGGAAAGTGGTAGACTGTTGGACGAAGAAGAAAGGGAGGAAGGACTACTGAAGATTGTGAACAATGAAAGTGAGACTTCCCAAGAAGGGCACTGGAAGCTCTAAAGATGTACTAGCAGTATGGCCTCTAAAGAATGATGTGATAGGTCTTCAAGGGAGGAAAGATCACCAAGTAAGGTTAGGGAAGGAGAGATAAGTAGTGGTGGTTAGTGACTCCCTGCAGAGAGTTACTTGGTCAGCTGTTTGTCACCCTGATGATAACAAAAAAGAGATTATCTGTTTTCCTGGGGTAAGTATCCAAAATATGACAGAAAACTTGGCGTTTGTCATAATGAGTACCAGCTGATTCAGACAGGTACAGCTCTATACGAAGACAAGTCACAATGGAAGGAAAGTAGCTTTGGAAATAGCTAGAAATTCACAGGATGTAACATTCAGGCAAGGAGTCAGCAATAAAACCTGCTGCCTTAAGTGTCTATCCAGAAATTATGGGTGACAAATAAAGGAACCAGAGACCCTAAAGTAAAGAGGCAAATTTGGCTTTCTATAAATCGAGACTGGTGCCTGGAATGTGGCTCTAGAAAGGGTGAGTATTCCTTAGGAGAGGCTAAGGAAGTGTGTATGTGCGGGGAGTAGATGGAGTGAAATTGTCTGTTAAGAATATATATCATTTGAGAAGATCTAGCAACTAGAGTAGGGTATAAAGTCCAGTCAAAAACAAATGAAGAAACTGGAAATAAAGTAGATGCCCATGGATTGGAGAATGGCTCGAATGCAATGGAATGGTACTGGACTAAGGGCACAACATATGTGAAGAATGCAGAAAAACATGGGAATACATATCAAATTGGATAATATGTAAAGCATTTTGCAAACCCTAAAGTACACTATAGAAATGCTAGATATGATTATTATTTATTATATAATTTTTATTTTAACATATTAATTATTATTATTATATTATTTGTTATATAAAAAAACAACAAAATAATTGGAACTGAGTTCTGTGAATTGACCAAAGTTGGTCCCAAAGAAGATATATAAGATATGGTATCTCTTCTACTTCTTTGCAGAGGTAAAGGACTGACAATGCATGTGGAACATGATATATAAATGTCAGTCTTTTTTTGGTATATTGGTTAGTTTTGTCAGATTGTTTTTTTTTTATTTATTGTAAATGACTGTGGAAGAGGGACAGGGAGAAGTACATTGGGAAGTATAGGTGATATAAAAATTTTTTAAATCTATGATTTTTTTAAAAAGGAATAAAATCTAGGACCAAATAGATGAATTGTATGGTAAAGAATTGGGTTATAATCTTATGAGAGTTAGGAGGTAAAATTGAACTGCTATTATGATGCTAATGTTTGTTTCATATGCCGTCTACTTTATATACTTTACATTTTCTCTATAGAATATACTCTTCCTAAATAAGTACCACATGATTTGACCCTCAGTGTAACTGAATCAGTGTTATGGCAAAATGCTCTAAATGGGGTTTTCTTGTAAAACTACCCAGCCAATAATATTTGTATACTAAGTACTGCTATTTTAAATGGAAGATTGTTAATACTATTACAGGACCCAATTTAATTTATAGCTAAAATTCAGTGATGGTTCACTTAAGCAAGAGGAGAAATATGTTTAATAACTTAGTTGTAGGCATTCCAAAGTATTGTCTTCTCATTACACATAGGGATCCTGGAAGACTATATCTACCTCTAATTGCATTTTTTCTTTCTCTTGGTCTTAAGAAGAGAATACATTGGAAAGTTGGAGGGAGGGAAAGGCGACAATGTTAAGATGTGAATGTTTTTGTGGATCTCAGAGCTGGAATGCTTATATTTTGTGAACATTTGTCATTATTTCCCTAAACATAACCTTGTTCATAAAAATGTTGAGATTTACTTAAAGGATCTTGAGAAACTTAGTTTTACTTTTCAGTTTTATCTAAATGAAAATTTATTTTAGCATTGTGTTGATGTTTTTTGCATTTAATATATTTCAAGTATTTGTTTCTCCAGTGTTTGACAGTTCTTCAGAGACTGGATGTTTGGCTCTCTGGTGGTAGTGACCTCTGCGTTTGGAACCGAGAATTAGATCTCCTGTGTAAGACTAGTCACCTCTTTGATACAGGTAAAAGTAAATACTAACACTTAAAAGCACAATTCTTCTTCCTAAAAACTTTCCATCATTATTATTTATTATTAACTGTGGAAAGAAAAAACTCCCAGTGCTCTTTTCAACTCTTCCCCCCCCCCAAATTCATGAAAATGAAAGAACACTCTCATCATTATTTACCTATTAACTGTGGAAAGGAAAAACTCTGGATGCTCTCCTCAACTTTTCTTGCCCTTACCCCCTCCATCCAGTTCTTAAAAGTGAAAGGACACCTCATTTGTTTAGTAGATGAGAAAAGTTTTATTCATATGCTACTTTTCAGCATTTGACATCTGAGGCCTAGAGAGATGGCCATAGACCTTACTCCTTTGGGTTTCATGACCATATGAGGGTCTGAAGGCTTCCCTCCTCTAAGGAGAATTGGCTTCAGTATAGACTCTGGAGAAGACTTCAATTTTGAAAAATTGGACTTATTTTGAAATTCTTCTGTTGGCAAATTCACCAACAAAATCCTATTGTTCTGAGTTTTGAATTGCATATGTTTTAAGTATTTTTAGTGTCACCTATTAGCTCTATGACCCTAAGCATGGTTGTACAGTAGAAAGAGCACTGGATCTGGATTTAAGCGGTTTGGATTCCAGTCTAGTTTCTTATGGTTACTACCAGTAGACAAATCATTTAACCTTTCTGGGGTCATCATCTTCATCTGTAAATTGGGAGCAGGTGAACTGGATGGTCTCTCAGATACCTTTCAACTCCAGATCTAGGATCCATATAACCTCTGTGTCCTCATTTATAAAATGGAAAGAACGCCTTCCCCTAGCTGCTGTGAAATGATGCACGTAAAGTATTTGCAAGGCTTAAAATGCTACATGAGTAAGTTATTCACTTTTGTCCAGTGATGATAAGGATTTTTTGAAATGAAATTCATTTTACAAGATTAACATATTTGAATAAAAATCAGTACTTTTAAGTGACGACTTGAAAATATGTGTTGTACTGTTGAAAATACACTTTGCTAAAGAAATCCAAAGAGCTTACCGGCACACAGGGAAAAATAATCTTGTGCACCTTGCTGAAGTTTTATAGGCAGCATGAGTACTGTGAACCACATTTACAGCTCACAGTTGGAACTAGCCTTTACTCCATATAGATATTATAAAACATCAGAAAAATAATGAGATGGCTTAGTACATGTATATACACAAACACTACCAGGTATTGCAATTTAACCTCCCGCCTCAAGGTTTTGTTACTAACAACCTCGTTTGAATCTAGAGCATACCTCTCTATTCTCTGCTATTATCGTAAGGTATGTCTCTTCGTTTACATCCAAATTTTCCTTTCTATTTCTCACACAGGCCTGTGGTTCTCTCTGCATCTTTTCCAGCAAATTATTGGTAGCGGTATTGTGAAATAATGTTTAAGAAAACGTCATATGTATTAATGGAAAAATCAGATACCATACCATTCTTCCTTTCATCAGTGAGCCGGTGTCTGGGCCTTAGCCATTATGTGATCACAGTGTGGGTCAGTTTGTCAGAGGTCCCAAGGGGTAACAAAAACCTTTAAATAAGGAGTATTTCATGTGAAGGTGGAATCTATTAGAAAACTTTGAAAAGACTCCAGGCCAGTGAATTGTGATGCAACCGTGCTCTGATTTTCCTGCTGCCAGAATGCCAGGCAGTCAGTAGTGAACAGATTTTGCTATTAGCCCCCTGGCTCATAACACTACTTTCATAGCTCTAGTCCATTTATAGGGAAGTTGTTTTTAAAGTAGTAGTTATTCTATTCAGAGGGAAACAAAGAAGACAGTTGTTAGCTTTAAAGAATTTGGTCTTTCTATAGTTGGCCAATGAGTACAATTAGCTTACTTTCTCGTTAGGTATTCTTACTGTACAATAAAGATGGAACTTTAAGTAGAACTCACTATCACTTCTTTCTCTGAGTTGTAGCGTACCAAAAATTTTGAAATGTCTGAGGATTTTTACTACACTCATTCCATTTTTGGAAGTGGATATAGGGTTTATTTTGGTGCGTGACCTGGGAGTTGTAACCATTTGATCTAGAATTCTTAGGATTGCAACTTTAGTTTCAAGATGGTGGAACCTAATGACTACCTTGATTTATCCAATTATAGTTAGAGGGGTGACAGCAACATATTCCAATGTTTTAAGGATCTGTGATTTCATCAGTGTGGAAACTCTCACCACTAAGAGATTGCAAACATTATATAATTTAGTAGTTGGTCTTCAAGATAGCTAGGTGGCACAGTGGACAGAGAGTTGGGCTAGAATCAGGAAGATTCATCTTCCTGAGTTCAGACCTGGCCTCAGATGCTTACTGTCTGTGTGACCCCAGGCAAGTCACTTAACCCTGTTTGCCTCAGTTTCCTCATCTATAAAATGAGTTGGAGAAGAAAATAGCAAGCCATTCTAGTATCTTTTCCAAGAAAACCCCAAATGGGGTCATGAAGAGCTGGACGTGACTGAAATGACTGAACAATAACAGTTGGTCTTCAAGAGCTGCTGTGGTTGAAAAATTCATCCCCCATAGCCAAGATGGTGATGATCCTCTGTGAATTTAAGGTAGGCTGATCCTCAAATGAGAGAGAGAGGCCATTGTCAAGTCCATCTCTTGAAGCCTAGCCAGCCAGGTAGGCTCTGCAGAGATAGCCCTCTACTGAAACAGCCTCCAGGAGCCCAGGGCTGCCTTCATGCCATGATGAAGCACTGGAAGAGGATTTTGGTGAAAATACAGCAGCATAATTTTCAAAAAAGCAGATGGTAGAAGATGTGTTGCTGATACTCTGTAGTCACATAATTGACTGCCACCTGAAGTAGAGCTCTGGCTGCCTCCAGACTTTTGGAACTCCTGTTCATCCTGCCTGGGCCTCAGAAGAGCCCTCTACTCACAGAAAGGGAAAGCAGAACACTTCCTGGGGAATCCTGGTGCGTTTTCTTTCCAGCTCTCCCTGTGCTCTTATTTGGGGCTGTGTGACCGTGGTTATGGTGGGGATGAAGGAGAAGAACATGGATGCAAAAAGTTTCCATTGAAGAAAGTAAAATAATGGGCTAGAATGGAATGCTATTTCTTACTTATGGAAGTAAATCAAGGATTTTATAAAGGGGAGGCTTTTCCATTTTCTGGGGAGGAGGATAGGATAGACTATTATCTACATACTTCATTTCACTTCCAGAATTTTTCACAGATAATTAAAATAAATAAATTGACTAAAAATTAATACTTAAAAAATGCTTATAGTGGGGGCAAAGCCAAGATGGTGGAGTAGAAACAGCACTTCCAAGGCGCTCTCCCCCACACCACTTCCAAACCTTGTAAAAGGGGACTCTGAACAACTTTTAGAGCCCCAGCACCCACAGAACGACACAGAGAAGCTGACCACCCTCTGAGGACAGCCCAGCAGCCCTGCAGGGAGGGCCAGCGCAGCGCTTTGGGAGTGAACCCAGGCCCGCCTGAGTTGCAGTTTCAGCCCCAGGGTGGCCGGGCCAGCAGCTGGCTGGAGGGACCCCAGAACACCAGCAGCTGTGCGATTCCAGAATTATCAACACAGATATGCCTAAGACAAAGTGAGAGGTTAGTGCCCTATGGACTTTGGGACCAGTATTTGGGAAACACGTTGGCTTCTTCTCCTGGGGGAGAGAAGTGGCTGAGGAGACACAGCACAGATGCCATTTTGCAGTTTCAGTGGGAGCTTCAGCTCCTGGCCTGTGAACTGTAGGGAGATCCAGCAATCAGTCTGGGGGTTAATTGCTCTTGCTTTTGGATTGGATTGTGGTCTGGGGTGGGTATCCAGCTTGCCAGAGAGTGTGGAGGCTTTACAGAGGGCACCCAACTAATACCTCCGGAAGTTGTGAAGACTCCAATGTTTGGAACGGAAGTTCCCCTGTCTGGTGGCAGAGTCCTACTGTGGCAACAAGCCCAAAAATCAAGTAATGAAGTGGCAACATGCCTAGGCAAAGGAAACAAAATAAACAGAAAAATTCGACATTAGACTCCTATTTTGGAGGCAAAGAGGATAGAAGCATGGAAAAGGAGGAGGACTGTGGGGTCAGAAATCCTGCACTAAAACTCCCAAATGAAAATATGAGCGGGTTACAGGCCATAGAGGACCTTAAGAAGGATTTTAAAAACCAAATAAGAGAAGTAGAGGAAAAATTGGGAAGAGAAAGGAGAAGGATGCGGGAAAAGTATGAAATGAGAGTCAATAGCCTGACTGAGGAAAATAACACCTTAAAAAATAGACTAACTCAAATGGCAAAGGAGGCTCAAAAGGGCAATGAGGAGAAGAATGCCTTAAAATCCGAATTTGCCAGATGGAAAAAGAATCTCAAAAGCTCACTGAGGAAATCCATTCCTTCAGAGTTAGACTGGAGCAAATGGAAGCTAGTGACTTTATGAGAAATCAAGATGCTGTTAAACAGATCCAAGCAATTGAAAGAATAGAAGGCAATGTGAAATATCTCATGGGAAAAACCACTGACCTGGAAAATAGATCCAGGAGAGACAATTTAAAAATTATTGGACTACCTGAAAGCCATGATCAAAGAAAGAACCTAGAAATCATCCTTCAAGAAATTTTCAAGGAAAATTGCCCTGATGTTTTAGATCCAGAGGGCAAAATAGAGGTTGAAAGAATCCACAGATCACCTCCTGAAAAAGATCCCAAAAAGAAAACTCCCAGGAATATTATAGCCAGGTTCCAGAATCCCCAGATCAAGGAGAAAATACTACAAGCAGCCAGGAAGAACAATTTCAATATTGTGGAAACACAATCAGAATAGCCCAGGACCTGGCAGCTTCTACACTGAGGGATCGAAGGGCATGGAATATGACATTCCAGAGGGCAAAAGAACTGGGAATGAACCCAAGGGTCACCTACCCAGCAAAACTGAGTATTTTGTTTCAGGGGAAAATATGGTCATTCAGTGGAATAGAGGACTTTCAAGCATTCTTGAGGAAAAAACCAGAGTTGAATAGAAAATTTGACATTCAGACACAAGAAGCAAGAGATGCTTAAGAAGGTAATCAGGGAAAAGAAATCAAAAGGAACTTATCAAAGTTGACCTATTTACATTCCTACATGGAAAACAATAACTGTGTCTGATGAAACCTTTCTCGTTATGAAAATAATTGAAGAAGGGTATATGGACATATGAATACATATGTGAATGTGTGTATATATGTTTACAGGTATACATGGATAGAGGGCACAGGTTGAATTTGGTGGGAAGGGATGATACTTAAGGGGTGAAGTTAAGAGGTGAGAGAGGAATGTGGCAAGAGGAGATGGGGAGAGACAGGGTAAGGTAAACTATCTCATGTAGAAGAGGCAAGGGGAAGTAGTTGCAGGGGAGGGGAAGAACAAGAAGGCAAAAAGGCAAAAGCATATTCTCATTGAAGTTGGCTCAAGGAGAGAATCACATACATACTAAATGGAATATCTTACCCTCACTCACTCTCCTGAGTAGGTGAAAGGAGGATGAGAGGGGGGATGATGGAGGGGAGGGCATTCTGGGGAGAGGGGAGGTTAGAAGTACCCACTATCAAAGAGGGACAGGATCAAAGTAGGAAATGGACCAGGTGGGAGGTGAGACAGGTGGGAGGGAAATATAAGCAGTCTTTTACAATATATCTACTATGGTAATGTTTTGCATAGCTATACATGTACAACACATACTGAATTGCTTATCTTCCCAGAGGGAGTGGGTGACAAGGGAGGAAGGGAATGGATCTGAAATTCAGTTTTAAAATTAAATGTTTCAAATATATATAAATACTATTATCAATACTATTTTGCATGTAATTGGGAGATAAGATGTGCAGGCATTGAAGCACAGATATTCACCTTGCCCTAATGGTAAAGTTGAAGGGGGTATGGGAGAAGATATGGGATAGAGCAGATTGGATGAGGGGGGTATCTTGTGGGATTGCTATTCCGGGGTGGTGGGTAGGGAAAAATGGGGGAAAAATTGTAACTCAAAATCTGGCTGAAATGAATGATGTAAACCAGAAGTTAATAAAGCATTTGTTTAATTAAAAAAAAATGCTTATAGTACTTTAAAATAATATTTTAAAAATGCCTATTCCCAGCTTCAGAGTCTATTTAAAAGCTGATGTTTAGAACCATAGACCCTTAGAAGTCATCTAGTCCAGTCTTTTCATTTCATAGATGCAGAAATTGAGGCCTCTAGAGGGGAACTCACCCAAGATCATAGAGCTAAGTGGTTAGAGCCAGAATCAGAACCCAAGCCTGGGCAGTATCTTCTTATTACAGTTACCTTGGGAGTGGTAGAAGTCTGACTTTTGTTCATTTTAAAATGAACTGATGTAAAGTGAGGTCAGAAGAACCAGGAAAAAACACTGACCATAACAATATAAATGGAAGGAGCAATGACAGAACAATTGAAACTGAGAACAGCAAAAGTAGAATAACCAACCATAACTTCAAAGAAGAGATTGAGAATAATCCACTTTTTTTTTTTTTTTTGCTTTTTTGGAGGCAGGAAGGTAGGGCAATTGGGGTTAAGTGACTTGCCCAAGGTCACATGGCCAGTTCTGTGTTAAATGTGTGAGGCTGGATTTGAACTCGGGTCCTCCTGACTCGAGGGCTGATGTTCTTTCACTGCACCACCTAGCTACCCCTAGAACAATCCTCTTCTGCTTCTTTGTAGAAGTAGGGATCATGGCTGTAGTAATACTGCATAGACTGTCAAATTTTTTTGCTGCTGTTTGGTTTTGTGGTGTTTTTTTTTTAAGTTATTCATTATAAAGGATGGCTTATCCGGAACAGGCAAGGTGTAAAAGTAAAATGGAAAATATGTGATATATAAACAGTAATAAAGATTTATTCTTAAAAAAATGGTCATTGATAACTTTGGAAAGACCTTTTCTGTTGAGTCGGGCTTTTCCATTCAGTTCAGATTACAGAACATTGAGGAGTAAACAGAGAAGTAATAGCCTTAATGAATATAGATATTTTTTCCCCAGAAATTTAGCTACTAATAGGAGGAAAAATGTAGGAAAGTAGCTGGAGGGGATGGTAGAGTCTAGTGTAGTTTTTAAAAAGACTTGTCCTTGGTCAAATAATTAAAATCTATAAGAGACAAAATTTGAATTCAAATCATTGTGACTGACTGTCATTCTATTCACTATGCCATGCTGTCTCTCCTTTTAACATATGTTTTTAAAATACCTTAAGAAAATGAATTATTGCCAGCAGTTTTGGCTGTTCCAAGCCCAGTATGTAAAACTTCTTTGCTGAAAAGAGTAGTCACTGCAGCATTTTCCAAATGACTTGAGCCTATGTGGTTACCCTAAAACTTTACTAACAAACATTCTATATGCCAGTCAGTTATTCCTAGAAAATAAAAATTATAGTATTTAAATTAATTTTTGCATTGTGGCACAATGTTGTATTTCACTCTTGCAGGATGTGGAAAGTACAAATTTACCTAATAGCCTTTGAAAACCATCAGTTTAGGCTAGTGGGCTCAGTTATTTGGTGTGAGATGCCACTGAGTCTAAGGTTAGGAGTGTATAAAGACACAACAGGAAAAAACTTGTTTTTTCACAAGTATGCGCTGTACCCCTGATCTCAGCCTGCCATTGAAATAGGTGGTGTTGAACTTGAGGGATACCAGAGAAATAACATCATCTTTGTGAGGCTTTGTAAAGGTGGGCCCAAGTGAAGGATTCTGGGACTTCAGTTACATTCACAAAATAATTTCCTTGTTTATGGGAGAAATAGGTATAACCTCTTGTAGTGTATTGTTGAGAAGTTTGTCAATTTATGAAATTTTGAGGGGGGGAGGTGTATTTTTATCCCTTCCTGTGGTTTTTATTGGTATAGGGAACTTTTCAGTGAAGAAACTCCCTTTACCAGTGCAGATTTGCAACTTTTTTTTCAAGTTCTAATCCTGGAGAGTTACCAAGAGCATTGAGGGTAACTGACTTGCTTAGGGTCACTACCTGGTTTGTGGCAGGGCAAGACTTGAATCCAAGTTTTCTTGTCTTCAGGGCTACCCGCCTCCAATGTCATGCTGTTTACTCATTGCTTTTTTTGTACTTTTAAAGGGATCAGCGGCTTGATTGAGTTACCTAAGAATTGTGTCGCAGCAGCAGTTGGCAGAGAACTGAGTGAGTATTTGGTCAGGCCTTGTTGTTGTCACTGTAGGTTTGGTTGTTTTGTCCAGGCCGAAAGTCGCCTGTAAGACACATGCAGGAGGGAGTCCTCAGCTGTATCCTGGGAGCACCCAGAAAATCACTAGAACTGCTATTGGTATCATTACTAAAGCAGAAATCAGGGAGATTCAGTTAAGACTAAATGATGCTAATCTGGGGGTGGGGTAGAGCACTGAGTTTTTCTGACCAGGATGGCTGGGACATAAACCAGGAAAAAAAAAAAAAACCTCTCCCTTTTCCAGCTTAACTCTGAGCAGCAGATACTCTTTCTATACTCCCTCTTACCTTCTTTTCTCTCTGTGGGGTCTAGGCTGAAAGTAGTGTTGGTATTTCTGCATTTCTTAAAAGCTGCCGAGCAGCTGCTTCCAAGTAGCAGCTTTTAGAAGGAATGAAATTTTAAACTATCTCAAGGGACTTGGGCCAGTGTACTTTTTTTATCCATAAGACAAAAAAGAAAATAGAGGAAGTAGGTTGCAAATGTTTATTTCAAAGTAAAAGTATAATTTTTATTTATATAATTGTTTTATTTTAAGTATATTTGTATAGATAGGAGGAATTATAATAAATTATAGGAAAATTACTTTTAAAATTACCTCATTTGGGCCTTCTGTTAATAAACATACCTACTCCATCAGCCAGACCATATATGCTTTTATCTTAATATATCTGCATTGGTGGAGGGAGCCCTCTTCATCTGATGGTTCCCTATGTTATTTAAATCACAGATACGGTTCTATGCCTTGCTGGTATGTATGTGTGTATGCATGTGTGCATGTATGCGTGCATGTGTGTATGTATGTATACATACATATAAACATAGGATGAGAAAAAGGGAGAGAGAAGAGAAATATGTAAAAAGAGAGATGAAAGAGAAAGAGAAGAGAGTCACCCTTGGACTTGACTTGTGCAGTTTCTCCCTAAGAATATCCTTCTGAGTGTCCATGAAGCACGTCACATAGACATTTACTTTATTTGGCATTGTTTAACTTGCTATCAACAGTTCTTAGTTTACAGTAGCACTTGCCTATGCCCTTCTAATGAGAAATTCTTTAGTATACCTAACCAGCTCTGAGGAATATTTTTCTAGGCACCCAGTTTTGTCTTTCATCATAAAATAGAGTTGGAGGATTTTTATGACATCTAGAGTACTCTAGTCTTGCTTCATTGAAATGAAAGTAACAAAGTCCTAGTGGTCTGGCTAGAAACAAGGCTATTATGGGGTGCAAAAGAAATGAGAGAGTCAATTTTATTTGGTAAATTATTTAATGAATATATTCTTTTTTTTTCCTTTTTGGAGGGTAGAGGGCAGGGGGTTAAGTGACTTGCCCAAAGTCACATGGCTAGTTTTGTGTTAAGTGTCTGAGGCCGGATTTGAACTCAGGTCCTCCTGACTCCAGGGCCAGTGCTCTATTCACTGTTCCACATAGCCACCCCCCATAGTTATTCTTAATGACATTATTTCTATGCTTTTTTTCTTACTATCTCAAAATAACAATAGAGTTCATTTTCTCTTACTTAAATAAACATTTTAGTTTCTTTTTCATTTGGAAAATAAGAATATTTTACTGTTAGGTTTCTTTTCATGGTCTTTGACTTCAGGTATTTCATAATCTTTGGGGTTTTTTTCCATCCTCTTCCTCTTCCCCTTTTTCCTCCTCCTCCTACCCAATATGTAGTTTTTCCATAAAAGTCACAGTCATAAGCTCAACAGATCACTCTCAGAAGACCTCTAGGATTTCTGGGAGCAATATAGTACTTCTTTTTAGGTCCCATTTTACTTTTAACTTTCTCAGATGAAGGATTTCCTTCAAGGTTTTGTGGAATAGTAGAGAGAGAGCCAGCCTCAGAACCAAGAAGATGTGGATCCATTGTTGTCTCCATCACATGCTAGCTGTGACCTACAGAGAAGGTGCTGAATTGCATTGGCAGAGGGAAGTTTCCTCATATGGGAATTCCCACCATCTATGAAATCAGAAGTAGCATATATGTGTTTTTAATTACTGCCTCCTCTTTCAAAATTATTCATATTAAATGGGGATTTTTACATATCTTTATTAAAGAATTCACTGGGCACCAGTGAAGGCTCAACAGAAATTAGCAAGAATTTGTTGAGGACTGAATTAGCACATTTAGTTCTTTATCTTCAGCAGTGTTCTTCAGTCAGGGAACAGGAATGAATAAAGCAGTTATGATTTGGGGCAGTGATCTGGAATTAGCACAGTGAAAAAAGTCGGGGTGTTAATGAGGGCTGTATTTATTTGGTTAATTATGGATTTTAGTCTGGGAGTAGAACCAAAGGTAACCAATGTAGGATAATACAGAAGCATCCTTGGTTAGTGAAAAGGTGGTTCATTGGTATCCTGGAGTGAAAAAGGTAGAAAGTTCTGCTGATGAATTCACTGAAAATCTTTGGTAGAACATTTCTTTAGTATTTTCAATGACCTGTGATTTCATCAGTATGAGTATTCCCTTTACCCATGCAGATTGCAATCGCCTCCAGACCTTACTATAAACAAAACCAAAATTCATCACTTAATAACCAGCACTCTGCTAATGAAGCTCTGGACTTTCCACGTCACTTTCCAAGGCAGATAGACCTTCATATTCCCTTATTAGAATAGGAGCTACTTCCCTGACTTCATCTCCACACCATGGTCAGTCATCAGAGTAGGACTTTGATGGAGAAATCAAATATTGTTTCACCACTTTTGAAAATTTAACAAAAATATTTGGAAAACAAACAAGATTTTCGTTAGAGAGGGATTAAAAAAAAGTTTTGTATCTAATGTTCTACAGTATTTAACATATAAGCATTTCCCTTTAACAGTAGGCTTGCTATTTAAACATTAATTAGATTTTCTCTTCCTTGAACTATTTCATACAGTTCTTTCCTTTTTTTCTTTTAAGTTATTTTTAGGTTGATATCATCTTCAGAAGGATCCATAGGCTGGGATGTTCTTGAAGTTAAACGCATCCTTGATCATCAGGATAATATTCTCTCATTAGTTAATATCAATGGTAAGTTCATCATGGTACTGGACATTGCTCTGAGCTGTTACCAAAGGGCCTAAAACATAGCAGTGAGTGGGTGAGTAGTGAGAGGGAGAAGGAAGAGGAAAGAAAAATTGTCCCCTGTGTCACTCAACATCCATACTTTACCACTGGTTCTCTCATTGGCTGATTTGCAATCAGGATTTATTGCCAGCTGTACAAGTTTTTTTTTTTTTTTTAAAGCAATTGGGGTTAAGTAACTTGCTCAAGGTTACACGGCTAGTCATCATTTATGTGTGGGTGCTCATTTTCTGAGGCTGGTGTCGATCTCTGGTCATCCCAACTCTGAGGCCAGTGCTCTTACTCACTGCGCCACCTAGCTGCCCCCAGCTATACAAGTTTTAAGAAAAATTAGTGCTCTGAGTTTAAACACGTCTCAAGTCAGTGACCATGGTTTTCTGGTGTGGTCCCCTGGAGAATACCATCAGCATGGCATTAAATTTTCAGGTCAGTGTGAAGGTCAATTAAGATATGGTCATCTCCAGGTTTCTTTATGGCTTGGGAGATATGGAATTGCCATAGTGAACTTCTTGAACAGTCCTATCATCCCCTGAGAGCTCTCCTTAACATCAACTGGCAGCCTCCAGGTTCTGGGACATAGCTCATCTGCTCTCTAGGCAGGCCACGTCCAGGAATGCTGTGTACAAGCACAAAAGGAGACTAATGTGGGTGCTGGAAGTATATATGTATTGTGTAGCACAGAGGTTGGTAAAACAACAGTAGCCATCTAAACAGCCTGCCCGGTAGCAATAGCAAATGGCTTGGGCCTTTTTAAACTGAAGTTTTTATGCAATCCCTAGGATAATGAGAAAAATAACCATGAACAACTGTAGCTGCAAATTCAAATACATGTTGTTCCAAAAGTCTTAGTTCATTTTGCACTAAGATTCTTGGGACACCATATAGTTTTGGTCTGTGTGCAGTATTGAAAATACTAATGGTCATAATTTGTCTTTTCAGCTGCATTTTCATGTCAACAGCAGTGTTCTACCCAGTTCAGGGTCACCTAACCTCAGTCCTTGCAGAATTTTAAATCCAAGCCTAGCCAGGGGCCAAATTGCTCATGGGGATCTACTCAGTGGCAACTGTTGGAAATTTTCCTTAATTTCCTACTGGAGAAAACCTCTTTTTGCCCTAGGAATCTCCCCTTTGGTTTATTGTATGGTTGATAACAGTGGCTATCAAGTTCCTTAGGAGACCCGTTCCCCTGAGCCTTCTGAGTGGCTGGATCTGAAATCCTTTGTCCCAGGGGCTAATGACAGAAGCACAACAATGTTCTGGCTCATTACACTGGTCATGCAGAGCTGTCTTTTTTTAAAGCTCTGAAGCACTGGTATTGCTGACCCAGCCCTGTTACCCAAATCAAGTTGATGAGATGTTACTGATGTAGGCTTCCTCTGTCCCATGCTCTGCTTTGGATGTGTGATGTGCAGAGAAGCCTGTAACAGTATAATTAAGAAGGCATTCTTCATGTGATTCCCTGCCACATTCTTTATTTGAGGGGGAAAAAGGAAATCAAAAATCTTTTTAAAAAATCATAACTGAATTGCAGAAAATTCTTTATCCTTTTATTTGGTAGTCTTATGTTTAGACAGTCATATTACATATGTCTAAGGTTAGCTAGGAATTATTTTTCCAGTGAGATATTACACTACAGGATCTATAACCTTGAGATCTATTATAGAAGTCAGCTCCATGCCCTCATCCCTCTTTCTGGGGTTCCCCAGCACCAAGGGAGGTGGTATTGGTCAGTGACCTGGTCTGGTTAGAGTGCCTGCTAGGACCTACAGCATCTGAGGAAGAGACAAGAAGTTAAACAAAACCACCTCCAAGAAAGTTGCTAGAATTGTTTGGTTAAAGTGAATGTCTTAATAGCCATATGTGTTCTGTAGATCTTATTAAATTTAACAAGCATTTATTAAGCACCTACTATGTGCAAGATGCTGAAATATAGTACCATTGTAATCGAAAATATGAGAGAGTACATTGTGGACCTTTCCAGGCTAATAGCAGCAGCCTTCTTCTTAAGGGAGGCTAGCTGTTGCTTTTAGGGATTTCTGCTTTTTTTTCCTTGCTGACATATTGTCTGAGTCATAGAGCAACTCCACCTTCCTTTCCAAGTTTTGTGATAGTCAAAGTCTGAAATAACTGAGGTTAGGGGCAGCAAGGTGGCACAGTGAATAGAGCACAGACCCTGGAGTCAGGAGGACCTGAGTTCAAATCCAGCCTCAGACACTTAACACAAAAACTAGCCGTGTGATCTTGGGCAAGTCACTTAATCCCAATTGCCCTCCAAAAAGCAAAATGAAAAAATTTAAAATAACTGAGGTTAAACAAAGGTTTGAGCTTCTAAGCATATCAGTTTATTAAGCAATGCATGCCACTTGTCATACAAATCAGGACCAGACCTCCTTAGCTTGGCACTAGACCCCCAAAACAGGGGGAGACAGATGTTTATGTATTAAAAGAATACAATTAACAAGATATAAACTAGGACACAAGATTAGGTAATCTGATTTCTAATTGGAGGAAAGATGATGGATTTTCAAGTTAGAAGAAGGGAGAGCAAGCAGATAGACTTTTCTGGATAAGAAACAGGCTGTCCCTCAATCGTCACAATTAGCAAGCAGGTGGAATTTATAGGAAAATGAAACTTGGGTCTCAAAATGGAGTCAGTTTTACAAGATGGAGTCAGTTTGGTTCCCACAGTTCTCTTCACTTATTAGACTTTGCTCCCTTTCACACACTCTGTGGTCCAGCCAAAATGACCACCTTGTTGTTCATCACACAGGATGTGCAGGCTTACAGTGCCTAAAGTGTCCTGCTTTTCTTAGAATCCCTTGTTTCCTTCAGAGCTCAGCTCAAGTAGCATCTCTCCTGATGCCCCTATTTGCTAGTGCCTTCTCCCTTTGCAATTACTCTAAATGTGTTTTGTACATACTTTTCTCTGTACATTGGTTTCCTCCAGTAGACTGTATGCTCCTTGAAGGCAGGAGCTCTTTCAGATTGGTTTTTGTGGCCTTAGTACCTAACAGGGCTGAGGAACCTACAGCCTCGAGGCTATAGGTTCCCCACCACTAGGCCTAGCACAATGCCTGGCACACATTATAATAAATGCTTGTTGATTTATCAATATAGTTTTGTCTTTGTGGGGTAAGTTCCACGTTTACACCACAACTTTTGACATTGTTATAGTGGTGGTGATTTTAAAGTTGCAAAATGTCCAGTCTAGGAGTATGAGTCATACACACAATGATAATAACAGTGATCCCACTGTCAGCTTTCATTGTCAGTGAGAAATTCCAGCTAGATATTTAGTTCCTTGTTTGTGTTGTACGTATATAGAAAATGTTAGGTATGTACTGAACAACCACGATTCCAGAGGACCAGTGATGAATTATGCTGTGCCCATCTTCTGACTGAGAGGGGATGGACTGAAAAGTGTAGAACATGATATACATTTTTGGACGTGACTACTTTGTGTGTGTTTGTGTGTGTATGCATGTGCGTGCGTGTGTGTGTGTGTGTGCGTGTGTGTGAATTTGTTTTGCTTGACTATTCATATTTGTTATAAGAGTTTCTTTTCTTTCTTCAGCAGAAGGGGGGAGGTGGGAAGGAGAAAAAAATAAATGCTTTTCCATTGGAGAAAATTTTTAAAAATGAAAAACATAGCATCATAATACTCAGAAGCCCAAGCCTGCACTGTGGGTTTGGCTGCCGGTAATGAGTATTTGAAGTTCATAAAAGGATATGCCCCACAGTAAGTATCTCCAGCCTTCTCCCTTCCCCTCCCCCCATCTCTTAATGTGAAGAGAGAATTGGGATAGGGAAAAAGGGTAAGAAGTGGAGGCTGGAGAAAGTGCCATGTAGCCATGGCTTCTGTCCACTGGAACTAGAAGCTCTGTGCTTTGTTTTTTCCTAGGTCAAATTATGTGTATTATCCTCTTTGGCTGCAGAGACAGCCAAGAAAGGAGCCTGGCTGTTAATGCGTGATGGTGCATTTGACACCAAAGCCAAAGAAAGTTTGCATGTGCGAGGACTGGAACTGAAGACAGCATTCCTAGTTATTGGAACTTTTTGTTTTGCTAAGTAGACTTGTCAAATTCCAATAGAATGTGAACTCTTTAAAGGCTCAGATCTTCTCTGTCCTTGTTTTGTAATCCCAGCCCTTAACACGGGGTCTGTCACATGATAAGCATTTACTAAGTGCTTGTTGACTGATTAAGGAATCAAAGTCCTTTGTGTATTCATAAGGTGCTAAGTGCCTGGTTGTGTTGATATTATTAATTTGAAATGATGGAAGGGGTACAGGGAACAATGATGATGGTAACAATAGTACCTTAATTTTGTACAGCTCCTCATAGTTCATAGGATAAGTCATTGAGCCTTAGAAGAGGACTTCAGAGGTCATATATCCCAACCCCATCATTTTACAGATGAGGGAATTCAAGCCAAGAAAATTTAAGTGATTTAACCAAGGTCACAATGGAAGTAAGAATCAGGTGGGATATTAACATAGGTTCTCTTACTCTGGATTTGGGGCTCAGGAGTTTGGCTAAGAAGAAGAAGAGACCTATATCTGTCTGCTGACAGCCAGAGAACACTGTAGGGTCTAGTCAAGGTTTGTTTTAAGAATAGGGAAGACGGGCATGTTGGAAGGTATACTTAATAGGGATAGGTTGAAGATCAGAGAAGAGATGGTATTTGAGGGGGCAATCTTCTTAGACTTAAACAGGTAAGGCTTGAATTTCCTGTAAGATAATGTTTTATTATACTGGATAACCAATTTTCTGTGTTTAATCTGGAAAGTGTTTTAGCTGTTTCATACATTTTTAAAAGAAACTTACCCTCATTGGTGGTAGCTAATGAGGCATGTCTAAATTCTGCCTAGATTTAAGCTTTGTCACGGGCTCCCACATCGGGGAGCTAATTGTCTGGGATGCCTTGGATTGGACGATGCAGGCTTATGAACGCAACTTCTGGGACCTATCTCTACAGCTGGATACACAGCAAGAAATCAAGCTCTGTCAAAAACCAAATGAGATTTCCATTCATCATTTCACATGTGATGAAGAGGTAAAAACCTGCAAAGTAGGACATAGATCATAGATTGCATCCATCTAATCCAATATTCTGTCTTAGGTATTTTTATCCTCATGTTACACATGAAGGTTCTGAAGCCCAGGGAGTTCTGTGACTTGTCCAGCATCCCATAGCCAGGGAAGAATAGAACTCAGGCCTTAGCTTCCTAGTGTAGTATCTTTTTCACTGAATAAAAGCCTGCTTCTTAGGTTAGCAAGGATATTGGGTTTACATTTTTATTTTAATCTCATGGTAGATATTATCCAAAAATTCCCCTACTGAATATCAGCTTGTGTCTCGGAACTTTCTGATTCTGGCATGAAGTTAACTTTAAAGATCTATTATGATAGCATATTTATTTTTGAATCCTTACACCCCAGCAAGAAAATTGCTTAATGGCTCTGAATTTCATTTTAAAATAATATTTAAAATTTTGGTTCTATTACATTATTCCATTAAGGTTTGAGGTTACCTTTTAGCATTCACTCAAAGAATATTCTACCCAGCATTTGTATGAATAGAAATATATTCCCCAGTAAGACCTAATGAAGTTGGAGGCCTGAGCAGCATCTCTCCTTCCACTGGCTCAGCTCTAAGGTCGGGTGGCTGGCTGATGGGAACTTCTCCTTTTGGCCCTGGAATTGAATGTTCTCCATAATCTTAGGGCAAGTTAGGACTGAGCTCTGGCAAGTAGCTAAATCCTGATTGGAGTCTAAATGTTGTGTCTTCTAGCTCCATGGATAAGAAAAATTATTTTAAGAGGACTAGACTCTTCAGACACTAGATTACAAAAGAGATGACTAGTAGGATTTCTGTTTTTCTTTGTATTTTTTCCTCACTTTTCTAAACAAGTGCTTTGTCTTGAGTTACATATTATCTTTTAATTTAGGTTTATTTTAAAGTTACCACAACAGAAATTACTTAGGTACTTGCCCTGATTTAACTAATTTTGTTTCCTTTTAGAGATATTTTTCTCTGCCATCTTTCCTTTTTATCTTGTAGGGAAATTTTTACATAATGAATAGTGATGGATAATAGGCTAAATGCAAGCCTGGAGACTCTCTGGAGGCATTAGTGCTTTTCTGTGCCATCATGTACAGATAACTTAAGGGAACCCAGGCACCAAGTTTGAAGACTATTGGTGTATTCATGAGGCACCTGGAAGTTTTGCCAACCCCACTTTGGCAAAACACTTTCACTTTATTATAATCATATTTAGTTAGTCACTTTGGCTCTGTATCCCATAAATATGAATGCTGGGTGCCCATGTGAAGGAATCCCTGGCTTTGACTTTTGAAGAGGGAAGAATTGGGGAGAGGTTGAGGTACTTGGTGCTGAAGACCTTGGTGAGTTTGACATGCTGCGTCCTAGTTAGTCACAGTGCTATTTGTTCATGGCTCAGGTATAGACTGAAGATTTCCTAAAATAAGATGAACTCAGGCAGTAAGTGTGGCACAGTCTCGAGGGATGGCTTCTGTAAAGGTGCTTCCTTGGGGATACTCTTTTGTCAATACACTGTTAAGAAAAATGAATACTTTCATTTTAAAAAAGTTCTAAACTGAAACTCCAAAAAATAGTATTTCCAGATGCACAGTGAACACAAAAAGAGCAATCTATATGCAATCATGAATTTCCATTTAATACTTTTGCTTTTTTTTGTTTACAAAAGGCAAGCTTAATAGTATTATCAAAATCTATTTTGTAAATTTTTACAAAGGACTAGTATTCTAATACATAAGAATATAATGGCCAAAGTAAGCACTTCTCATTTACATAAATGAAATCATTTTTAATTTCTCAAGCAAGTCACTTTAACCTTTCTAGCCGTTTGGTTGTGCTGTCCAGGAGTGGAAGAAGTCACTTACTGTAGTTTCTAACTGTATTTCTTGATAATTATTTGGTCTAGTGAAAACTTCAAGCTTTTGCTGAAGTAGGTATGTGGGACATGGGCACCCTGCTTCTATTCAGGCAGCTATCGTGTCCAGAAGTGAAGACAAATGTTTTTGGGGTGGCTAGGTGGTGCAGTTAATAAACCACCGGTCCTAGAGTTGGGAGGACCTGAATTCAAATCCAGCCTCACAAAACTAACACAAAAACTAGCCGTGTGACCTTAGGCAAGTCATTTAACCCCAACTGCCCTCCAAAAGGCAAAAAAAAAAAAAAGAAGACAAATGTTTTTAAAAGCTTAGAAAAGTTAAGAATAACTTCTAAAGAAAGTGTCAGTTGGAGTTAGGGAAGAGTGCCAGGCTTGGAATTTTCTTACCTGGGTTTTAGTTTTGCAGTTAATAAAGTGCCTGACTCATTTCTCTCAAGCTTAGTTTCTTTATCTGAAAAATGGGCAGAATCATGTTTTTCCTGCTTCATACATATGTTAAATATGAGATGAAATCTTATCTGTGAGAGACTATACATAGTATATTCTTATTTGGAAAAATACCAGTGTAAGAAATAGCACCTCCAAAAGGATCTTTGGATGGTATTGTAAAGATTGCAACCTGAGGTTTGTAGATTCCATTGATCTCATTAAGCTACCAGAGGCAAACTTTAGGGTTCCTGTTGTTGGCAAGAAGTCAGGCAGCTTCTTCTCGGAAGTTACTGTATCAAGTGTATGAAAAACAGTAACAGTAATGCCACTTGCTATTTCTGCAGCATTTTAGGATTTCCAAGCAATTTAAATACATTATCTCATTTTACTCAGTAAACATTTATGGAGAGCATGCTTTGTGCCAGGCACTGTGCTAAGTTCTGGGGATATAGAAAGAGGCAAAAGACAGTCAGTTCCTGCCCTCAAGGAGCTGACAGTCTGATGGAGGAGATAACCTGCAAACACACACATATATACAGGAAAAATAGAGATTGTTAACATAGGGAAGGTGCTAGAATTAAGAGGGATTGGAAGAGGCTTCCAGTAAAATGTGGAATTTCAGGTGGGACTTAAAAGGAAGCCAAGGAGGTCAACAGGTGAAGTTGAGGAGGGAGAGCTTTCCATGCATGGGGGCCAGCTAAATCATCCAACAGTCCTGTGAGAGTTTTACAAATGAGCAAATTCACCTGAAGTGAAGTGCTAAATTATCATCCTGGTTCCACCACCAGCTATGGTTGTATGCTAAAGCTCTGTCCTGGGCCCCTCGTCTCCCTCCCATCCCCAAATCATCTTTTGTTTTACTTTATGTATAGCTATCTATGGATATTTACTTTATGTACACTTGTGTATTTACACTTTGTTTCCCCGGATAGACTATTTGGGGGGCTTGGGCTATTTCATTTTTGTCTTTGAATCTATCGGTAGGAGCTTAATAAATATTTATAAGTCCTCCAGGTGGAATCTGAACCCTGTCTTCCAGCACTCTATTGATACTTTCTCTGCTTGTAATTTATAATGAAGAATGCCTGCCACTAGTCCCTGCTATTCTCTCTAGTGATAATGTTTTGATAATAAGCATGGTAAGGGTTAAGGTTGATGTGACCCCCCCCCCCCAGAGTTCTCTTTATATTGGCTTCTCCATTCTCCTCTTGGAAACATTTTGAGTTTTCCTTAGCATTCTGATGTTTTGCATTGCCCTCTAAAGGCCGCAGTAACGTGGATTGAAAGGCCAAGGATAGGAAAGGGAGACAGCTCTTCTGCCAAATACTAGTTTTATGTCTATTTCTGAAACCTGTGTTTCTTGCACTTTTTTTGTGCCCAGAATTTGTTTGCTGCTGTTGGAAGGGGCTTATACGTATATAACCTTCAAATGAAGCGTGTGATTGCCTTCCAGAAAACTGCACATGACTCCACTGTCCTACACATCGCCAAACTTCCAAACAGGTATGATATATGAAAGAGACACGGGATGCCCAGGGGCCCCAATGGGATTTTGGGGGTAGCAAGTTTCCCTGTTTCCAGGCTTGACAAATTGTTTTCTTTTGGCAGTGAAGAATGCCATATCATTCCCTCCTATAGGACCTTTTGAATTATATAATTAAATATACCAGGAGCTTGGTTGAAAATGATCACACAAACTCATTGTGTTTCCTAATTTCAGAGAATGAGAAGTCACTAAGGTCTTAGATATTTAAAACACGGTTTTTTGGAGCAGCATCCAAAATGTATTTTCCATACCTCTTGTCCATAATAAAGCCATGCTTTTGTTTGAGTTTTTGCCCTGGAACGAAGTGGAAGCTTGTAGATCTTAGGATACCTAGTGAGGATTTAGCTCCAAGGCTGTTTTCTTCTGACTTTCTAGTTTATAGAAGTGTTGTTGTTTTCTGTACAAGTAGGGTTTGGGGAAAATGGGTGTGAGGGAGAGAGGAGATAAAGGAAAGAAAGGCCTGAGTATAAAGGCACAACTAATAAGACTGTTTTCCTGACATTTTTTTTCCAATTTATTTATTTATTTTTCGTTTTCAACATTCATTTCTCCTAACATTTTAAAAGTGAAAATTACAGATTTGTGTGAAACACCCCATAGGCTATGCTCAATCTCCAGAGACAATTCTGAAACACTTAAAATGTTAGTATGGTCATTATTTATCATTGGGAAGACGTGGTAAGTGATATTTTTAGTGTCCACTTAGAAGGGAGTAAGAGCATCCCCATAGATGTTCCTGAGCCTCTCTTTGTCAGTACTCTGTGCCCTGCCTTGAATGGCCCCCGTGGTTCTTTGTCTGCATCACATTCTCTTTGTTCCGACAGGCAGTTAATCTCTTGTTCAGAAGATGGCAGTGTTCGCATTTGGGAGTTACGAGAGAAGCAGCAGCTGACAGCAGAGCCTGTGCCAACAGGTCTGTACTTCCCCAAGGAGAATGTTTCTTACCATTCCGTTTAAAATATGAAACAGAAGAATTAAAGAATTCATGAGTAACCATATGAGGCTAAAATAAGTAAAAGTAAACTGCACCCAAAAGATGTTTTAAAAGAAGAAATCTATTGCTTGCTGTCAAAGCTGACACCTCTAAAAATAGGAATTGCAAAATCCTTTGATTTCTTTCCTAAAGTTTCTTTATATGGTAACTGCTTCATTGTGTTTATCCTACTGCAAATCAACGAGAATTGCACTGTTTTGTGAGAGAAAACGGTTACTTTCTGAAAGTTAGGGCCAATAATGACTGCTCATTTTAGTACCTATAGTTCTGATTGGTACATGAATAGAATTTGTATTTGGATACCAAATTCAAGATATTCCTTAACTGCGCCTCATTTATGAAACCAATAGCTACTAATACTTACTCATTTTAGTATCTTTTAAAATTACACTTAATGAAAGCCCAAATGCTACTAGCTGGTAAGCTTTCCAGCAGGCCCTCATGTTTTCAGTATGAAAACAAAAGCCTGGGAGGATTTAAATAGTTCAGTTGTTGGTCTGAAAAATGTTTCTGGCCAAAGAAATCAGGAGCTGGTCTGTCTGTGCAGTTTCTGTTGGCCTTCTCTACAGATCCCAATACAGCCTGTACTTTCCCTCAGTTTAGTGTATGTACAATCTGAATGTGCCTGTGTTCAAATTAGTTTTTCCCCTATGTATCTATGTGTTTTTTTTTTCCCTCTCAAGGATATCTCCTTTTATTGGAGAAGCCTGTGTTGGCATATGCCTTGTATTTGTACCTATCTGATATTCAGCCACCAATTTTGTTGCTAATCATAGATTTCTTGAAGGTTTTATAAAAGTTTGGGTTGGGTTCAGTGTGCCTGGATACTCTCCCTGTCTCTGATATAAACCTGTTGCCCATCTTCCCTTTTTTTTTAATCTTTTGTCTATAATTGGTGTGCTGCCAACTTTTGATTGTTTGGAGATTGATTATTCAGTTTGTGGATTGCCCTCCAGGCCTTTTTTCCCCTCTTTTCTCCTCTATTTCACTGCCACCAGGGGTCGTGCTGGGGCAGCAAACGGGATGAAGCTGACAGCTTTAGAAACAATGAGCACTATTGGGGGTACATTTTCTCAGTTCTTCCCTGTGTCTTTCTAGGATTTTTCAACATGTGGGGATTCGGAAGGGTGAATAAACCAGCAAACCAAACCATTAAAAAGCCACAAGAAAATGGCACTTTGTGTTCCTTGGAGCTTATTGGTGATTTAATTGGACACTCATCTTCTGTAGAGGTATGCTTGTTATTGGTAAGAAAGGAGAGGAGAAATAGAAAGGCCAAGTGGTACTATGCAAAGGGCGCTGCCTTGGGAATCCAAGGATCAGGATTTCAGTCCCAGACCTGCTGTACATGTGTGATCTGGTCCCAGTTTTCGGCGGGGGGCGGAGTTAAGCCCATGCTTATCCAGGGCCCTAGTTTTCTCGTCTATAAAATGAGAAAGTTAGATTAAATGACTAAAGTCCATTCTTGCTCTAAATCTTTGATGGTATGACCTGATATACCGCTTCTGCTTTTCTCTGTTCTCCATTTTTATACTGACCAATGCTGCCCAATAAAGACCCATGTTTCATTTTTCAACCTCTATCTATTTATCAGAAGGCTTTGAATGACATCTGAAATACTAAGACAGCAGTATATGCACTCAGTATTTGGCCTTCAGATAATCCAGTTTAAAAGGCAGGCTTTGGGATTTCATTGTATCTAAATGGGATATCTTCTCATGCTGCTTTTGCCTTTCTTTCTTTCCCTAGAGCTTAGCATAACAGTTGATACATTGGAGGTGCTTAATAAATGCTTTTTGATTGACCCAAAGCTAATGAAGTTTGCGTGAAGTTGGGAAAGGGATCTAGAAACCTAGGTTCAGGGCAACTGAGACCACAATACTAGTGTTTGTAGCAAAGGAACTTTAAAGACTTCTGATGTTCTTCAGTCACTTCAGAGCTCCTGGAATGAATAGGAAATAGGATCATCTGTAAGTCCAAGGTTTTGTGTCTTAGATTTAACAGATCATAAGCTTGGAAAGTTGAGAACCATAAGCTATTCCTGAATGGGTTCTGTTTTATAGCTCTTTTGAGAATGATCATAGAGGATGAGGGATAGAAGGTACCTTACACAAGGTAGTCTGATCCCTTCGCTTTTAGAAATGAGGAAACTGGCCCTGAGAGGCTTACAACTGGAGTAGGCTGCCAGCAGCAGAGCCGTGTGTTCTGACTCCAAATCCACTGCTTCTTCCACTCACTATACCTTTTAAACTTAAGTAATGTCTTTCATCTTTTTTTTTTTTTTTGCTTTTTGGAGGGCAATTGGGGTTAAGTAACTTGCCCAAGGTCACACAACTAAGTTTTTGTTTGTGTGTGTGTTAAGTGTCAGAGGCTGGATCCGAACTCAGGTCCTTCTGACTCCAGGGCTGACGTTCTACTCACTGCGCCACCTAGCTGCCCCTTTTGCTTTTTTTTTTTTTGGAGGGAAATTGGGGTTATGCCCAAGGTCATACAGCTAGGTTTTTGTTCACTTTTGCCTTTTGATCTCCTGCACCTGGCACAGTTCCAGGAGTATAGTAAGCACAGAATAAATGCTTGTTGACTGACCAAAAGCAGTTCAGCACTTGGACTTCCCATCCATTTGTTTTTGCTATGTGACTAGTTCACCCCCTTTTCTTATCATACGCTTCTGAGGATATCCTTTACACTACTTTTTGAATTCATATCATAAGTTAGCTTATACTTACCATGAATTTTTCCCTTTGCCTTTTTGTGTTCTGCCCTGAACCCTCTTCTCTACCCCCTCTAGCTTATTTCACTTGGTGTTCTCATCAGCTGCCATGGATTCAATTATCACCTCTGTCCTAATGTTTCACAAATCTACTTCTCCATCCCTGACGTCCCTGGCCCTGCTGCCCTCCAATCTCTTATCTCCAGATGTCTAGATGTCTCAAACTAGATGTCCTGTAGACATCTTCAGCTCAGCATATCCAGATGTGAATTTGTTATTTTACTCTCAGGACCTAGTCTTTCTAGTTACCCTGGTTAGCAACCTCGGCATCATCCTCAACTCCACTCTCTCTCACGATATATGCCCAATCTATTACCAAGGCCTGTTGATTCCACCTTTGTAATATCTCTCAAATATGCTTCTTCTCTCTTCTGATAATGGCACCTCCCTGGTACAGGCCCTCATCTCCTCTGACCTGGACAGAGGCAGTAGCCTTTGGGTGGCTCTGCCTACCTCAAGTCTCTCTCCATTCTAGTCCCTCCTCCACTCAGTCACCAAAGTAATTTTTCTAAAGCACAGATCTGATCATGTCATCCCCCCCTCCACACACACACACACACACTCAGTAAACTTTAGAGGCTCCTTATTACCTCCATGATCAAATACAAAATCCTCTGTTTGGCATTCAAAGCCTTCATGGCCTGGCTCCTCTTCTCTGAACCATTGCCATCCCCCCTCCCACACGCAGACACCTTTCTAGTCATCTTAGTCCTTATACTCTACCACATACCCTTCTGTCTAGTGATGCTGGCCCCTGGCTCTTCCCCAGTCTGTCTCCCAGATCTGGACATATTCATTGTCTGTTCCCCATCCCCAGAATACTCTCCCTCCTCATTTCTGCCTGCTGGCCTCCTTCATATCCTCTCTCTATCCTTACCATCGACAAGAACCCTTCCTGATCTCTATTTGGTGCCTTCCTTCTATGGATTATTTCCTATTCATCCTGAATATAGATTGTTTGCATGTTATCTCCCCCATTAGATTGCGAGCTCCTTGAGGCCAGGGATCCCCTTTTGCCTTTCTTTGCTTCCCTAGCCCTTAGCACAGTGTCTGGCACATAGTAGGCATTTAAGAAATGCCTATTAACAGACTGACTAATTTAGGACATCCTCAGTTTTCCTGCTTTCATGATTTCCAGTCATTTATTTATAACCATATAGCATTTCTGGAAGAACATAGGTGCTAAAAGTTGGGTTTTTGTTTCAGGGAGCAGGTTGGGATCTTTGAAAGCATTGTGGACAGTTCCTAAATACATTCAGCCTGCTTTTTTTTTTACTTTCTTCAATTCTGTGTCTGTGTTGTTGTCCATATGAAATGCCTGTCCAAGAAATATATACTGATAGACCAAATGATATTATTCATTGTGTTGCTGTCACAATATCTTAGTTCAAACAAAAGAGTCATGAACATTGACAAAAGGTGTGTTAGCACAGCATTAATTATTGGGTTTGATCATTTTCTCCCTTTGTCACAGATGGCAAGGAACAACTCACATCCTTAAAGTGTATTAACTTTCATGATACTAATTAATCCATCATCATTATCAGCAAACACTTGACAGAATATCTCCTACGTGTACTGTATGGTAGGGATACAAAGGGATACACCATGGTAGGGATACAAAGAAGCATGAAATTTGACCTTAACACTAAGGAGTTCACAATCTAGGTGAGAAGACAGGAGACTGCAATATATGTATATATACAAAAGACAAGTATGCTGAATCTCAAGTGAGTGGCAGAGACCAAAAGTACTATTCTACTTTACAAGAGGCAGAAGGTGTTTGTGAGTGGGGTGACCCAGAAGAGGTGGGACTCATATGCAGAGTAATATAGAATATAGAATGTAAGAGCTGGAGAACACTGTAGAGATTATCTAGTCTAATCCTGTCATTGGGGTAGGATTAGGTGGCAGGCCCCCTGGAGTCAGGAAGACCTGAGTTTAAATCTGGCCTTACTATAGCTGGGTGACCCTGGGCAAGTCATTTAATACTGTTTACCTCTGTTTCATCATCTGTAAAATAAACTGGAGAAGGAAATGGCAAACCAGTCCAGCATCTCTACCAAGAAAAACCCCAAATGGAGTCACTGACCAACAACAAAAAATCCTGTCATTTACAGATGGGGGACCTGATGCCTACAGGGTAATTGTCATTTGCTAAAAGTCACACAACTTACTAAATTGAGATCAAGAGATGGTAGGGGCATCAGAGGACATACAGTCCTTCCCCCTCACTTTACAGACACAGAAACTGAGGTGGGGTAACTTGCCCCAAGCCACACAAGATAATTAGTGGCAGAAAAGGGGTTTGAACACAGATCCTGTGTCTCCACGTCCAGCACCCTTTGCACTAAACTCAGAGCCATCTCTTCTGACTCCAAGTTCAGAGGTGTTTACACTCCAGCCCCACCATGCTGCCTTTGCACTTCCTCGAGGGAAGAGTCATGCTTAGATAAGGAAAGAGGAGGGAGCGTAATTCCCAGACAAGAGAAGACATGTGAGCAGAGGCAGGTGGGCAGAGGGTGTGGGAAGTACCTGGGAGAGAGAGAGTAGATGGGGTTGTTGTAAGTGACGGTTCCTGTGGAGGAGCAGCAGAATGTGATCTTGTGGTATTTGTAGGGGTCAGATTGTGTGGTGTCATCGTGGTGCTGAGGTCCTGTTACATGTCTGGGACCTCTGACTCCCTTTGCAGCCACAGACTCCGGGACTTGGCTTTCTGGATTCCCTACTGAATCCTCCTCTGCCATAAAGCCTGTGTGAGAATACCCTGCCTGGAAAATCTTGGATCCTTATACTTGAGCCCCAGGCCATTTCCTTCTCTTTCTTCTTCAGAGATCTTTTATCACAGCTTCAGTAGTCACCCTTTTCTTCCTGTTCTCTCTGTCCTCTCAACTCCCTTCTCATACTACCAGCTTCTTACTGGATGTTTCCATTTGCATGTTGCATGAATAATAAACATTTATTAAGTACTTACTATCTGCCAGTCCCTGTGCTCCAGCTACTGAGAATACAAATACAAAAACATAGACAGCCCTGGGCTCAAGAGCTTACATTCTCCTGAGGGAGACAACACACATAGGGCACTCGTGGCCTGGTGGGGTACTTTCTTCCTGGAAAGTTACTGGGTTGGTGAGTAGGCTCATAAGGGAGTAGACTGACACACTCTCTCCAGGGAAAAGGGTTGATTTGATCCCCGTCATGATTCCAAAATTTGAGAGTTGAAGAGGAGATGATCTGAAGGCAGGGAAGGAAGTGAAGCTTAGCTTGCTTGAATTAGTCTAAGAGAGGTGGTCACAGATCCAGACCGAGGGGCCCAAAGGTGAAAGTTCTTCCAGGACACAGTTCTGTCACCTTACATTCAGCCAGTCTCAGGTCAGACTCATTCTGTCTTCTTTGAAATCAATTTTCCCACCAACTTTCCTTGTTCCTGTACCTCTATTATCCCATTTACTCAGATAAGAAACTTGGGAGTCATCTTTGATTCATTCTTTTTCTTTATCTCCTATACTTACCACTACTAATCCTCTTATTCCTACTAAATATACTTGTCCTTCCTCTTTTTCTGCTGGCTTTGTCTGGCCTCTAATCAGCTCATACATGGATTACTGTAATAATCTCCTGCTTTCCCTAGCATTCGTTTCCTCTTCACCCTTTAACACAGCACACCAGTATATTTACTCGTATTGTGCTCTTTCTTGGAGGGCTCTCCCCACATCCACCTCTGGCCACATGGAAAATCCAGGTTATTCCTCCAGGAGGGTTTCCTTGCTTATTGCACCTCTCATTTATCTGCCCTTCCTGATAGTCCTCCAGCATTCTGTGCTTGAGAATTTAGCCCTCCATTTGACGACAACTTGTGTTTTGCATTGATTGTTTAATGTATTGAGTAATGTTTACTCAGTCAGATTATAGCAGGTTTATTTGACTGATTATGTCGGCATAGATATAGACTCTCAAAGTTGGCGGCTTTTTGAGAAGTTCTTAGGGTAGTATTGCTGCAAGATTTGGTGAATTGATGAGTAGAATACTAGATGCTGATAGATGGAGAAGGAATTTATGTTCAGTGTCTACGACTAAGCAGGATAATACAGGAGAGAACAGATTGGAGAGATCTGGATTACCATTTAGTACTGAAGCCATTCCAAGTGAACCCTGAGATTTAGGCTGCTCTTTCATACCGTAAGAAAAGGACTTCAAGACCCACCAGGGATGTTTTGGAGGCTTCTAGGTCTAGGCCAGGATCACTGAGCATTAGCTAGAATCCCTGTCTTATGTTAACTATCCTGGCTGGGCGGGAACCTTATGTTCCTCTTCTCCAAAGATGAAGAAGAGGAGTCCAAGTGTGGGAGCTCTGCAGTCATGAACACTGTAGAGTGGCAGTGGAAGGCAAAGAAGTAGAAGGGTAAGGATTATTTTTAAAAGCTCTAGAGGCTGCCTGAGAATAAAATATATGTGTATGTGTATATATATAAAATATATATTATATATATATACACACATATAAACACATGCACACATGTATACATATATGTATGGATACATAAATATGCACACATATTGTGGTAATCTTAGCCACTGGTTTATAGTATATTTCTGCTTGGAAAATTTACACTGCTATAATTCACATTCACATACTGATTGTTGTCAAGAGTGTTCCCACAATTTTTGAACTTTTAAACCTTTTCATTATCACCTCTCCTCTGGACTTAGCACAATGGCACATAGCAATTGATCAATAAATACTAGCTAGCTTTGACCTAGCTGCTGCAGTCATCATCTAAGTGGCCTCCTTCCCTCTCTAGACCATGCTTGGCTCAGCTGCCAAAGTGATTTTCTTAAAGTCCAGGTCTGATTGTACCATCTTCTTTTCCTGCCCCTGGTAAACTGCTCCCTGGTAACCTCCAGGAATCTAGCACAAAGTCCTCTGTTTGACATTTAAAGACCTTTACCACCTAGTCCCTTCTCTAGTCATCTTAGACTTCACTCTTCTTGGCACTCTTCACTCCCGCCACACTGACCCACTTACTGTTCCCTATACCCCCACACTCCCATCTCTGTGTTTTTATACTAGCTTTCCCCCATGCCTCCCTCTTTACCTCCAGCCCCAAGCTTCCTTCAAGATTCTGCTCCACTTCCCTCTTTTGTAGCAGCCTTCCCAGGTCTCCTGCACTTCTTCTTCTCCCCACTCCCCACCCCTCCCTTTTTGATTGCCTTTCCCCTTTATGCTGTATATCTTTTATATACACATAGTTATTTACATGTTGCCTTCTCCACTAAAATCAGAGCTTCTTGACCATGTGTTTCATTTTTTTGTATCTCTAGCTCTTAGCACAGTGCTTGGCACCTAATAAGTGCTTGTTTGCCTGGCTGACTGCCCAGCAAAGTCATGATGCCTAGGGCAGGGGCAGCAAGGGCCCAATGAAAGATCAGAGTCAGCTCAGCCCTCAGTTCACCACATGACCTTGGACAAATCGCTTAACCTCTCCAAGCTTTCCTTTTCCTCGTTTTAAAAATGGGAATAAAAATATCTGTAATTAGGGCAGCTAGGTGGCACAGTGAATAGAGCACCAGACCTGAAGTCAGGAGGTCTTGAGTTCAAATCTGTCCTCAGACACTTAACATTTACTAGCTGTGTGACCTTGGGCAAGTCACTTAAGCCCAACTGCTCTGCCTTCCTCCCTCCAAAAAAAAAAAAGGCAAAAAAAATCTGTAATTACCTACTTGAAAGGACTGATGAGAGCACCCCAGAAGATGACGCATTTGAAGAGTTATTATTACATACCTAGGATTTGTGCTTTTCCTCCAAAGAGCTCAAAATGGTCACATCTAAATGATTTTTCATTTACATTAAAGTTCTTGAATTTGGAATTTGTGATTACACAGGCAAGGGCTAGTCATGAGAATGGTTAAGAGATATGGAACACAGCAATTTACAAAGAACTAAAAATGAAAATCACCTAGAGGGCAGTGTGATGGAGGGTTTTCATGGTGGGTATGAGCAAGACTGAAATATAACAAATGAGGAATTTCAGAGGACAGGAACAAAAGATGCTCCTGGGGAAACTCCTGGATGGAAAGATGATGGGAGGATAGACCTAGGGCCCCACTGGTATCCTCATGCTGTTAGGAGAAAATGAGGAGGGCTCTGGTATGTTGGCTTGACCCTCCCCTGTATTGAACTCATTGGAATCTCTGGAGGAGGGTCCCACAGCACGGGCAGGCCGGCAGGGATGTTTACAGTCTGTCTGTTCTGAGGAAACATCCAAATATATTGGAATGAGTGTTTCTTAATAAAATAATGTCACCAGACTTGTAGAGGTAGCTTTTATTCATTTAAGAGAACAGACTTTTTCAAGCAGTTTAGCAGCAGCCATTTGTACAAAAACAATGGGTTAATCACAAGTGATCTTTATCTAGTTATTAAAGCAAATCTAGGCAGACCTCTGTTTGGCAATACATTTTTTTTAACAACTCATGAAGAATTAGAATATGATCAAATACTAAAACCATAGAGAACACAATGTAATCTTTCTTTCAAATCAAAAACACTTTCAGAATCTTGACAGTAGCTGAAATTCATAATTGTGAACATCAGATGTCACTGAAATGTAGATGTGTCAGAGTCCCAGTTAGTAGAGAAGTTTGGTGACTAGAATTCTGGATGATAGAGAGGATTGTGCATTTGTCTACATGTAAAAATGAAAGTAATGGTTAAAAATGAAACTGACTTCTATTTTTATATTCAAAGTAGTGGGTGGCCCTTGATGGAAATATATTCTTTTAAAAATATTTGTGATAAACAGAGTACTGTCTTTCCACTTTTAACCTCTGTTCCCCAGAAGCTCCATGAAGGCAGGAACCATGGATTTTCTAAGCTTTGTATTTCCTCCAGCATTTAGCACACAGTAGATGCTTAATAAATGGATGTTGAATGGAATCCTCCTTACCTAGTATTATGTGCTATAATTGGTGATCTTCATTTTCATTACAGATGTTCTTGTACTTTGAAGACCATGGCCTAGTGACATGCTCTGCTGATCACCTCATTATTTTGTGGAAAAATGGAGAGCGAGAGTCAGCATTACGAAGTTTAAGATTATTTCAGAAATTAGAGGATGATGGTGATTTGAACCTTGGTTTCTAGTTTTGCTGAATAAGGCATTCATGTGCATGAATCCTGAATATCAAATATAGACTAAGAAGAATTTTAAGAGATATCTGGAAAATTGTAATATATTTATCTTTTACAAAATTTTAAAATGTTTTCTCCCCTAAATGGTACATAAATTTCTGTTTTTGTGTTGAATCTGTATTCTCTGAACCTGTCAAGAGTGAATATATATGTATATTCATATATATTCATATACATATGTATGGAGAGAGAGACAGAGACAGAGAGAGACAGAGAGAGAGAGAGAGAGAGAGAGAGAGAGAGAGAGAGAGAGAGAGAGAGAGAGAGTGAGAGTGAGAGAGTGCGAGTGCGAGTGTGAGAGCCCTGTGCTAGAAACTGTTCCCCCTGAGAACTTAAACATATAGTCCTCATGTAGCTCCTCAGGTGACCACACTCAGAATCACCAGAGCCTTTTCTGAATCTTTAGCTGAATCTTGCAAACCTCACCTCTTTTAAAATTATAGGAAAACAAACCCACCCACAAGAGTCGTATGGGTTTAAATTTAAAGAGTAATGGAATGAATTAAGCTCTCCTGAACTTTTCTGTATAATTTGTCCCTGCTGAAATTTCCTTTCATTACCAGGACAGGAGATGAAAAGGGAGTAACTAGCACTTTTCTTTGTATGTTTATAACCATTCAGGGAAGTTGGAAAACAGTATGGTCTAGTGGGAAGAGCACTGGCCTTCGAGCCAGGAGACCTGGGCCCTGACACAGCCTCAGATACTTCCTGGCCGTGGGAACCCAGGCTAATGGAAGTCATTTCACTGTGCTTCCCTCGTCTGTAAGACTGGGGCAGAGAACAGTGCTTAAACTGCCCGCCTCACAGGGGTACTTTGGGAACTGTATAGTGCTATCTGTACATGCGAGTTTTTGTCACTATTCTTGAAACGCTGGACAGTGGTGTAGCCCTAAAAATTGAATGTTGGGCTTTTTTGACTGTTAATCCATAGGGTCATAGATTTAGAATGGGAAGGGACCTTAAAGATCATCTCATCTGTTCCTTTTTAAAAGTATTTTTTCATATGAAAGGAAAAGAAAATGACATATAAGTATTTTGTAAATTTGTATTGTTCTGCTTGCAAACTGTCTACTTTGTGGAGTGACCTTTCAGAGGAAAACTAATCTTCCACCCAGAATATGGACAGCATTCTTCTCTAGGTTTGCATTTTGCTTCTTGTTCAGTTGTGTCTGACTCTTCATGAGCCTGTCTGGGATTTTATTGGCAAAGATACTGGAGTGGTTTGTCATTTCCTTCTCCAGTGGATTAAGGCAAATAGGGTTAAGTGACTTGCCCAGGGTCTCACATCTAGTGAGTGTCTGAGGTCAAATTTGAATTCAAGTCTTCCTGACTCCAAGCTCAGCACTCTATCCACTGAGCCACCAAGTGGCCCCCAAAGTTTGCATTTATAAAAATGCAGACTAGCAGGCTCTGACTGGAAGTGGAGTCTGAGAGGCTGGATTCTAATTCCATTTCTTGCTGTTTGTTACCTATGAGACCTTGGGGGCATGATTAGTCTCTTTGGGACTCCATTTTCTCATCTGTACATCAAAGAGGACTGGCTAGATGGCCCTTGTGGGCCCTACCAGAATCTGTAATCCTGTGAGTTTACCTTTAGGGAATTTATAGTTGACAATTTTTAAATGACACCTTGGAGAAGTTGAAAGCCCTGATACAGTTAAACTAAGTTTAACCTTGGGAGACCTGGAAATTTGGTCTGTCTTTGTCAGTTAACCATGATTTTAGCTTGAGGTAACACTGAAGTGGTTCTGTGTTTTGAGTTTCTTCTTTCAGACTGGAATTATTGGGGTGGAATAGGATTGGGAGAGAAGGAAAATTGTGGCATTAACTAAAAAGGCTTCTTAGAGCTGGAAGAGATCTTGGTGATCACCTCTTCAGTTCCCTTCTTTTACAGGTAAGGAAGCTGTTGACAGATTGTGCTGGCTCACAATGGTTGGGAGAAACCAGTGGATTCTGCCCCTCCCCCCATCTCCTTGTCTCTAAGTACTTCAGTACTCCAGGGCTGCCTTGAATTTGTTATGGGGATAAACGACTGTGAAACTTAAAAAGCCATTTGAGCATAGTAGCTTTTTTTTTTCTCTTTTGACAAGTAGGCTTACATTTTTAAGTCAAATTCTATTTTCTTTAGTCTCTAAAATCCAAATGAGCATGAAAGCAATTGGGATTTTTTTTTCCTCCTCCCTTCCATGGAATCCAACCCAAAGCATTAATTCTAAAGACTTCGTTTTAACCAGAATTGGAATTGAAATTGAACTGAAAAAAATTTCTCATGCTATTTCCTAGTGTGAACTGACATAAACTGTTACTGGCTTGATTGGTACTGGAACAGCAGCTGTCCGCCCAGATGTTTTAGGACAGAAAGCTGAATCTGTAATAAGCATAGCTATTTGGGACAAGGGAATTGGTGCTGAGAGCTCAAGATTCAACTAGCTAGTCATTAATGAATGAAGGACAGGAGCGCCCATTATTCATTTTAACATGACTCAGAAATGAAAGTTGAAAAAAGGCTTCATTTATTCAACGACTACTAATATTTGATCATGTTATCACCATACATTTTAGCTTAATTGCCATAGCATTAGATTACTTTGTATTCCTAATTCCTTAGTCATTTTTTCAGAGCTAGGAGTGAGGAGGGAACTTGAGTCCACACATTTAAAAAGCTGGGTAGGGTTAATTTAAAAATTATTTTAAGATTAAATGGTTGAAGGAAGATATTTTAATAAAGGGAATTCAACAGTTTACCTGTCAATAGTTGCATTAATTGTTTTTCTCAAAGGGTATTTTTCTGCCAATTTATACATTATTTCTGAATCAGGAAGCAAGAAGCCTTTATTCAGGCCTTTAACTGAACTCTTTAATTTTTCCTCTTTTTCTTTTGTTTAAATCAATCTTTACCTTGGCTAACTACCAGAAGAGTTATCTTAAATCATATAATTTGAGGTTTGGAAGGGGTCCTTCAACACCTTCAACTTCCAGATGAGAATTGTGAGCCCTGAACGTAACATAGCTGGTTTTCGGCAAAGATGATGTCAGTTTGGGTTTTACTCAGAATACTAAAATAGGTAAAGATTAGCTCCTTAGAGCATTCATGAGAGACTGAGTATTTATAAACCCTTTAGGAAAACTGGAGTGACAAGATGGCGTTGGGCCTTAGGATGGATGTGTGCTAGTGATTGAGGTTTGTACTTCACTTAAGACTTGACTCCTGCTGACACTCTGCCTGGACTTTCTCTGTACTTTTCTGAAATGAATGCTTTCATAGTGCTCACAGCAGACTTCTTGTTTCTTTACGGTGAAGGGGATGGAGATAGAAGGTCCAGGCTTCCATTTGGAGATGAGAATTATCCCTTAAGGATAATCTTCAAGGAAGAAATGGTTCATTTTGGGGAAATTTGAGCACTACTTGCTTCAGTGAACCATCTCCTCTGTATTGCTGGCCTGTCTCAGGGCTTCTTTTTGTGCCAGTGTAAAATGTAAGTTCTTTGAGGCCAGGGACTATTTGGTTTTTGTCTTTTTGTTTCCAATGCTTAAATTAGCACAATGTAGGTGCTTCATAAATATTCCTTGACTTGAAACCCAGAATCATCTTTAAGGGCTTTAAAAACAATAGACCTCTTGGGAAGAAACCTCTTTTCATGTAAGATCTTAGCTAAAAGCAAGAGAAGTCAGTAGATGGATTCTCAGGGGCCCTTTCTACTCTTTGGGTTTCCTAAATGCAAATTATCCACCCATTTTGCTTAATAAATTCTGAATAATGCCATGAATGAAAGGCAGTTCCTTCAGTTTTATCAGGCATCCTCAGCAAATTAGACAGGAATTAATAGATAAATCACTGCCCCTGGTTTGCTAACTTTGTATTTCAAGAATATACACTCTGTAGATGTACTTAAAAGCTGGTCAAACATAAACTTTCTACTTACAAGATTTTATGGGCCAAACAATTAAATTGCTGGTGGAAAACATGAATGTGTGATAGAAGATTACCCAGAGTTAAATAATAGAGCCCAAATGTTGAGTTTGGGAAGCATTAGTACCCTGAATTTATATATGTCTATCCTTTGCAATGAATCTTATCTTCTGGTACATTATCCTTTAAGTTTTCAATGAAATAGCAGATTTTTAGACCTGACAGATTGATAGCAACTTGGCTTCTGAACAGACCACAGCTCATTAATTGAGCTAGTCCTACATTAATTTCCGGGAGGTGGATTTTTTTTTAATATAGTAGAATGGGAGGGAAGTGCTAATATCATAAGAACCGAACAATTTCCAGTGGATGAATTCTGTATTCTCAGCAGGGGTGCTGACTCTGGCTGCCCACCTAATCACATGTGCTCAGAGTTGAGCTTTATAACTATGACAAGGAAATTATAGCCAAGACTTGTGGATATTCTATATGTATTTTCTTCTGTGGTCTCTTTAGTGTACTTCATATCAACAATATGACATTTGTCACAACACTGGAACCAGTATGCAGTGCTGTATCTTAACCATCATTGATAGAACTCAGAGTCTCTGGGAAAATCTCTGTTACAGAATTAAAGGCTACAAATAATACAGGGGTACCTTCTCTTCATCTTCATTTACCTCTCTTCAGCAATGAAGTCTGACTGCATGGAGAGACAGGGCTTGTTCTGTGCCTGGAAAGCAAACTTGCCAACATTCACACTGAAGCATGTGAATTATAGTCTTAGATGTGAAGGTACAGCAAGGACTTCTCATAAAACAAAGAATGTGTTATGTCTTTCAGGCTAGTAGGAATAGGAGGGAAACAGACCATTTTGAGAGCAACCTCTCCTTTTCTCATTAATATTAACAGTGCTAGGCATGTAGGTTTTCTCAGAAAAGTAGAGCCTCACATCCCCAAATTTCTTCTGGAACCTTAATGTTCATGTAATGTTAGGAGGGTATTCAATAGAAGAGGGCAGTGAGTTACTCACTTTTTTCTTTTTTAATAAACTACGAGGGCCTTGATCTTACAATCCTATTTGACATATACATGGTACAGAATCCCATGCTTTGGTTAAATTGGCTCCATGGAACATTGAGCTCAGAGCTTAGCAACTCATCAGAAGTCTGCAGATTATACTGGTAGATAAAGAGCAAATCCACATTTGAGCTTTATTACCTGCCTGTCTTAAAGCATTTAACATTCCCACATTAATTTTGTAGTTGATATGAAATCAATTTGACATAACACTGAGTTAAATGAAATGTTTCATATAGAAAATGTCAGTCTCCTGATAAATGATCCTGAGAGTGAGATGGTTAGAAAAGATTGTTCTCGCCTTGTATAAGCTGCTGAATTCTATCCTACCTTGTCATAACTAGTTCCTGAAAATGGAACTCTGTCTTTGGAACAAGTTTGGACCAGGTCTTCAAAATGCCATCCCTGTCAAATTAAAAAAAACACACACACACTAAAGCCAAAGTCTTGATACTAGGAAAAATTTAGGCCAAACAGATCAAATTAAGACAACCATAGGGAAATGGGGCTCAGCTGTAGGAAAAGCCATTACAAATACTTCACAAAAAACAACTTCATCAAATATACACAATGCAGCCTTATGATACATAGTGGAAGGCAGTAGCTGCTGCTTCCACAAAGATGCTATTACAATTTTAACAAAAATAGAGCTTAGGTGCATTTCTCTGCATGGAAATTTCATGAATGCTTCCATTTGTTAGTACAAAACATAGAAAAACATTGGCACAGTATGTAGTTCTCAGCAAAAAAACGACATTGTCTTTTTTCCCTTGACTACCAAAACAAACCCTTTTTCTTTTACCAACTACATTTCCCTTTGCCATACAAAATGTGAGCCAGCCCCAGGCCCTTTTGCATTTGCAAATTTTATGGTTTGAAAAAGCAGCTCCTTCACCAGTCCTGTTCAGTTACTGCTTAGACCTCTCAGAAATGCAGCATGGAGTGAGCAGCCTTTGAAAGAAAAAAAACCAAATACACCATTTGCTGGGTTGCTAGTATTTATATACACGTAGAGGAGTTGATTGGGAAAAGGGAAAGAGGAGTCCAAAATCTGAATTTATGTTAAGCACAGAAAGTTGTGAGAAACGAAATGTATAAAAATATGCATTTGTGCTTTAGAAGCTTTTTAGCATACAATTCATATTTTAAAAGTGTAATGACACCCTGCAATATGCTTGGTTTCTAACATATTTACATATCTTGTAACTTTTTTTTTTTACATCATAAAAGCAAAAGAGCACTGTCCAATAGGCAAGTAGGTGGGCAAAAAGAAGAGTTACATATAGCATATGGCATAGCACACTGCACGGACTTGGACCCAGAAAATGTAGATCAATTTAATAAAATCTTTAAACAGCAACTGTATACAAACTTTTTTTTTAAAAAGAAGTTCTTGAACAGATATTTAGATTTAATGGCTTTTGTATAATACGTGCAGTGTTTTGTTTCATTGCCGCCTCCATAAGGTGGAAATATATGAAGTTCATAAATCCCCCAAAGCAAGACATCCTCTCCCTCCCCCAATTATGGATGGCTTTTATTAGAATCCCTTTTATAGGAAAGAGAACCATATGAGTTCCTGATACCATTGGATGGAGCTGTCATTAGGTCTGTACTCTTTTGAGTTAGCTTATATTTATTCTGGCCAAGGGAACCACAGTTTGGTGAGTAGACTATCAGACCAACAGGGTTCTCCCTAGGTAATCAGACCCAGCTGTTTTGGTTCATTTCATGCTGGGTCTTCTTAGAAGTGGCCATCCTCTAGGGAAGCTTTTCATGAGGAATCTTTATTGATGTTAATCCTCAAGGAATAATCAAGTCTATGGTGGCATTTGTTCTTTTTTGAGGACAAGATGGGAGGGTCCACTAACCCATATATATATATATATATATGGTCATCATCCAGGTGAACAGAATACATAAAATAGCCATTGGTTTCCTTGTTACAAGGTCTGATAAGGGCACAGGCACACGGGGTAACTGACAACAGTGGGAATGACCTTGCCAAGTATGTGCCCTCCCTCAAATGTTCAATAGAACATTTATTCATCTGTGTTAGATACATAACTTTCCAGGAATGAAATACTGGGAAATCTGGGCAATTTAAGAGGGAGTATTAACTACTGGCTCCTTAATCTACAGCTGTTAGGTTCACTTTAAAGGGAAATATACACATCCCTCTCTTCTTGTCACTAAGTAATTCACAGTGTAGCTTGTAGATTAAGAGGTCTCACTTTGCAGCCTTTCCATTTTAGCTGTCGGATGGAAGCCTTAGGCTCTTGCATTTTAACTCATCCAGCATTTTCCAGTGTTTGTAGTTATCAGCCAAATGTTGCATCAGAGCCGGGAGGTGTGCAAATGCTGTAGGGATACACAAAAATCAAAAGAACCCTGTTGTATTAAGTTGAGCTAAAACAAACATTTATATGGCCATGTCTCTTTAGACCCTAAAGTCAATTCACTAGACTTTGTTTTACTCTTTCTTGGGAACTGAGTTGCATATGTTTAAAATTATCTGGCTACAAAATAAGAATTAAATATCCCTTGACCCTAAGTGGTATCTGGTAGTAGGAGGATGGTAGTCCATGACATATATTATGTCTGAGGGTGCCAGTAGAAGCTAGAGAAAGGACAGAGCAGTGTTGCTGGTGCTACTGCCTAGAACTGAATTCTTGGAGGGAAAAATACCATTTTAGACAACTTAGGATGAGCTTTTCTTGTATCTGATATCTTTTTTTAAATTTTCCTCTCTTTTCTTTTTTAGTTTACATCATTCATTCCTGCAAGAATTTGAGATACAAATTTTCTCCCCATTTTCCCTACCTACCACCCCAAAACAGCTATCCCACTGAATATCCCCTCCCCCAATCTGCTCTCTCCCATATCTTCCCCCATACCCCTTCTGATTTTCCAGTAGGGCACAGTGGATCTCCATGCCCCAGTGCCTGTATATATCATTTCCCAGTTACATGTAAAATAATAATAATAATATGTATATATATGTATATGTGTATATACATATATATATGTATATATATATATATATATATATATATATATATATATATATATTAAACATTTGACTTTAAAACTTTGGAGTCCAGATTCTTTCCCTTCCTCCCTTGTCACCCACCCTCACTGAGAAGATAAGCAATTCAATATAGGTTGTACATGTGTAGCTATGCAAAACATTTCCATAGTGGATATATTGTGAAAGACTGACTATATTTCCCTCTATCCTATCCCACCCCCCCACTTGTTCTATTCTCTACTTTGATCTTGTCCCTTTACAAAAGTGGGTATTTCCAACTTCCCTCCTCCCCACCCTGCCCTCCCTTCCATAATCCTTCCTCTCTTCCCCTTCCCCTCCACTCTCCTGTAGAGTGAGATACCCTATTTAGTGTGTATGTCATTCCCTCCCCAAGCCAAATTCAATGAGAACAAAGTTGACTCATTCCCTTTTGCCTGCCTGTTCTTCCCCTCCATTGTAACAAATTTCCATTGCCTCTTCTATATGAGATAATTTACCCCATTCTCTCTCTCTCCAACTCCTCTCCTTATATTCCTCTCTCACCTCTTAATTTCACCTTTTAAGTATCATCCCTTCCCATTAAATTGGTCCTGTGCCCTCTGTCTATGTATACCTGTAGACATACATACACTCACATATGTATTCACTTGCCCATATACCCTCTTATATAGACATATATGTACATATAGACATACATACATACATACACACATACATATATATACACACATACACACACATTTCTATTCCCTTCAGCTATTCTCATACTGAGAAAAGTTTCATAGGTCACAATTCTTGTTTTTCCATGTAGGAATATAAGTAGATCAACTCTGATAAGTTCCTTATGATTTCTTTTTCCTGATTACCTTCTCATGCTTCTCTTGCTTCTTGTATCTGAATGTCAAGTTTTCTATTCAACTCTGATTTTTTCCTCAAGAATGCTTGAAAGTCCTCTATTCCACTGAATGACCATATTTTCCCTGAAACATGATACTCAGTTTTGCTGGGTAGGTGATTCTTGGTTTTAATCACAGCTCCTTTGACCTCTGGAATATCATATTCCAAGCTCTTTGATCCCTCAGTGTAGAAGCTGCCAGGTCCTGAGTTATCCTGATTGTTTTTCCCACAATATTTAAATTGTTTCCTCCTGGCTGCTTGTAATATTTTCTCCTTGATCTGGAAACTCTAGAACCTGGCTATAATATTCCTAGGAGCTTTCTTTTTAGGATCTTTTTCAGGAGGTGATTGGTCTGTATCTAATATCTTAAGTGTTAAAAACAAATCACCCAATACAAATCCCCAAAGTAAGCTGCATTTTAGGAAAAATGAGGAAAGTTACATATCCATACATACCCACACCCAGAATGAAAATGGCATTTACCAGTCTAGAAACTAGCATTTTTAATGACTCTAATACTAAGCTCTAGAACAAGGATAATTGCTGGAGTAACTTAGCACAACAGAAATAATTTCTGATAATTAGGTATTTTTAGACTCTGGGAACCTAAAAGCATCTTTTGCATTTGTATACCTTTGCAGGTGTGACATTTTAATCTTGATGGCTCTCTTGGCTGTTGAGGCTCAAAATCTTTTGAGTCATTTTTTGACATCCATCAATCCCACATCTAATAAATTACCAAATTCTGTTGATTCTCCCTCTTGGATGTTTCTCTTTTTCATTTCTATTATTGCCAGCTGACTCAGTGTCTGGGCTACTGCCTCTAATCTACATGCTCTTACCTCTCTATCCATCCTTCATAGTCAAACTCAAATGCCACCACCTCCAAGAAGCCTTCTCAGACTATGCTCTCTCTTCCCCAAGTGATCTGTCCCTCTGTTCTCTCAAAGCATTTTGCTTGTACTTTTCACAGTACTTTGTGGTACATTCTCTATTATGTCCCATGTTCTGAATTATATCCCATAGTACAGGCCAGGCAAAAAGCTACTTGAAGGCAAGGACCATGTCTGATTTTTCTCTTTGTCTCCCACAACATATATATGCACTCAGTAAATTTTTGCTGAATGAATGAATAAGCTAGGTTCGTATAGTAGGACAATAACAATTACTTTCTGGCTAAATGAAATCTCAGTCTAACCAGGTGTTTCTTGGAGAAAAAGAAAACAAGCTTCCTTACCATCCCAAGCATCAAACATATCTGTTATGAAATAGTCAATGAAGGAGATCTGGGACTTTGGGATGCTGCAAGTATTTCGATCAAATACTGGCATCACCACTGGTAGGCCTTGTCTCTTCTCTTCATCTGTCTACAAAAATAAAGAAACAAGTAAATATTATTAGCTGTGTGGTTTTGCTGCTTCTCTGGATTCCATTTCAGAAGCTTCTACTATCCTTCCCACCCTCCCTGCTGTAGAAAGTCAATGCATAGACTTGGCTTGTCATATACCTTCTGCTACAAGTGCTCCCAAAGGCTGCTCAATGCTACCCTTCAATTTCTTTGCCCTACCTCCATCTATTCTCTCCAGGCTTACCTCCTTGTTGTTCTTTGGAACCCTATGGATTCACCTATGGACTCCATTCTATGTAACACCCTTCTCTATTCCAGTTTGCCCAAGCATACTTTCTTTCCTCTTTGAGTTCCTAAAAACTCACTTCTATGTGACTTTACTACATGGAAGGAGACTGACAATTTCCTTCACCCAGTTTCCTTCTTGGGTCTCAGATAACCCATAAAATGAACCCCGAAGACTGAAATATGTAACAAATGCAGCAGAACTTCTTATTTCTATTGCTATAGGTCAGGCCCAACATCTTGTACCCTCCCCCCAGACTAATTAAATGTAAGATTAGCATTTAGCACAGTGCCTAATAAATAGTGGGTGCTTAGTAATGGTACATGACTGCCTATGACTTGTCAAGTTGTATAGGAAACCATTTTCTAAAAAGTTTAGCATCTTCTAGGATAAACCAGTTTTAGCTGATATTTTAAAGAACTTTTTTTTCCTCCCAGGGGTTTTAAGTTGAGATTCAACATAGTTTCAACACCTAACATTCTTTGTTTATGGTTATATTCTGGGGAACATGATGACTACTAGAGAATCTGAATCTGTATCGTGATATTAAACCTTAAATATAACAAGCTCCTACTGCATTTATTTTTCATAGGTTGGATTTTGCATCGTGCTATTGGGATAATTACAAACTGATTTTGACTTATCAAGAGGTTAGTCCAAGTTGCTGAAATATTGAATGTTGTAAAAGAATTGCAGTTTTATTCTTTACAAATAACTCAAATTAGACTAAGTATAACTCTTCAATCTACCTATTTCAGAAAGGTCCTTCAGGGGACTGACATATAGTATGTGGTTAATGAGTGTTAAGATGTAAGATATGCATAATTTGTATTTGGTATATAGATGAATTGTTGCTAGGCAGTGCTTCTAGTACTCAAGGGAACTTTAAAAGTTTGTTCTTTTAGGTATTCTAACCCTACCTACCCTTGTGCTTTTACTCATATCATCAATTTGTACAAATTATATGGAGAAGAGTTGCTTAGCAAAGGTCAACTTTTATCTCACTCTTATCTGATTTATAGAAAATTCCAAGGTAGCTGTCTCCAAATGAATGAGTGCATCTTTTCAGTATTGCCCAAAATGGAGATCCAGAGAACATTAGTGCTGGGAGAGACCTTATGCCATCTAGTCCAAGAACTGGAGAATCTAGCTTCATGGGACCACCATAGTGGGTGGTACCTCATGCAAGGGCATGGCTGTCAGCATCAGCATCACACCTCAGAGATTACACAGACATGTTATGTGACAAGACTGTGGCTTACGATAGCCAACACAATACCCTGTGTAAATCATACTGAATTACAGAAATGAAAAGATGGAAGGAACAGGTGATCCTAGTAGCCTAATACAGTAGAAAGAGCACTGTATTAGGAGTCAGAAGTTCTGGGTTTGAATCCTAATTCTGCCATTCTCTATCTGTGTGTCACTGGTGAAGTCCTTCACCTCTCTGTGACCCAGTTTTCTCAAGTGTGAAATGAAGGGGTTGGATGGGATGGCCTCTGAGGCTCCTTGACTATGTCAGACAGACTTGACAAATTCAAGTGGCTCCTTATTGCTTCCAGGATCAAACATAAAATCCTCTGTTTGGTATTCTGTGAGAAATAATTCATTTGGACCCCGTTCCATTCCAATAAATATTAATCAGTTTGATATTTTACATAAATCACACAGGAATATTATTATTACATAAATTATTATTATCACATAAATCATAAGGATAATTAGAGAAAATAGGTTCTTTTAGTATGCCTCAAACTTTAATCCAGTGTTTACTACTCGTTTACCAGTTATGAAGCTCACTTGGGCAGCCAAAAGAATGCTGACAAAGAGATCTCCATCCTGTTTTGCTCAGATTTCATGTCCAAACCTAGAGTGGGTGGGAGACTTTGTGTAACATGGAAAATACCCTAATTAGTTTTGTACCTCTGGGTCACCCTAGCTTGTCCATCATGAGCAAGTGACCACCTCACGACCAATCAGTAGAGACGACCCTGGTCTTGTCCCTCTTGGGACCACACATGCTGATGCGTCATTTCTGGCTCTCCTGGAGAGTTGAAATCCAAGTCTATTAACCAATGAGATCCTGTTTTTTATCATGCCTCTTTTTCATGTTTGGATGTCAAACTCTATAAAAGTAGGGCCTGGGGGAAAGGAGACCTTTCAGATAGTGAGGAAGATCTGAGGTCCCCCTCATTAGAGGGGCTATGGACACTTTAATAAAGTGTTACTAGCCTGGAGCTCCACCTCAGTGATTTTTCTTACAGATTGGACAATTTTATAACCTGCCTCCGTCCTCACACCTTTCATCCCTCTCATCTACTCTTCAGTGTCACAGATCCCCTTGCTGTTCCTCAAACAAAAGTATCTATCTATGGACTCTGGGCATTTTCACTGACCCTGGCCTCAGTTGCCTGATCTGCAAAATGAGGATAATAATAGCACCTGCCTCCCCGGGCTGTTAGGAGGATAAAATGAGATCCTATTTGTAAAGTGTTTTACAAACCTTCAAGTACACTGTATAAATGCTAATTGCTGTTGTTGTTATTGAAATTGCACCAAAACTTTTTGGATATCATATATATTTACATATATAGTACATAGAAATGTATCTACATGCATTATTTACAGATAAGTAATGAAGCATCTCTATATATGTAATTATACACACACACACACACACACACACACACACACACACACACACACACACACGAGACTCTGAAGCCTGAATAAAGAGGTTAAGTGACTTGTGCAATACCACACACAGAGGAGCTGAGCAGGGTTAGCTCAGGTCTTGTGACTCCAGGGCCAGTTTTCTTTCTACTATACAACCCCATCCTTCTTTTATTACCTGAATTTCTTCCCTTTGCCTAATCCAAATTCTTCACCTGTAATTCAAGGCAGTTTCCTCTTCTCTCTTCTGTGCAGGAGAGCTGTGGGCCTCTACTTTAGCACAGAGATGTGAAGTCCTATCTTTCTTTTCTTTGGTCTAATGCATGCTATTAAACATCAAAGACCAAGTATGGGCATGGAAAATAAAGATGGGTCTTTCATATTTTCTTTCTTCTTTTTGTTAGGCTTTGCTGCTTTCACATTATAGTCTCTACTTGGAATATTACAAGTGATCACATTTGCAATTATGTACCCATCCACCACCAAGCCAAGAATAATCTACTCCCTAAAGAGCAAATTATCAGAGACTTTTTTTTTGTTGTGGTTGTTCAGTTTTTCAGTCATATCCAATTCTTTGTGATACCATTTGGGGTTTTCTTAGCAAAGATACTGGAGTATTTTGCCATTTCCTTCTTTGGCTCATTTTACAGATGAGGAAACTGAGGCATATAGGGTTATGTGACTTGCCCAGGGTCACACAGCTAGGAAGTATCTGAGTCTAGGTTTGAACTCATGAAGCTGAGTCTTCCTGATTCCAATCCCAGTGCTCTATCCACTGTGCCACCTAGTTGCCCTTAATATATATCACATACACACATATACAGATATAAATATATCTGTGCTCCTCTAGACATTTCAGCTGATTGCTGTCTATTATCAATTCTCTGAAGTGCACATGCCATACCCAAGTTCATGTGAGAGCTAATTCACACCCAAGTAAGATGAGTTTCTTTCTAGAGAGTGGTTTGCTTAGTGACCCCATCATGCCCTATGCTTTTCAACCCCAACAATTCTCAGAGACTTGTTTCGATGCGCTCCCAAGCCACATAGTACGTTTCCAAAATCCCTAGAGAAGAGGAGGGTGGCCTGCACCTTGAGAAGCAGCCTACCTGTGCAAAATACTCTTCTGAGATCCTTCCAGCCCACTCAATGCACATCTCCAGAGGGCGGCACGGATTGGCCACATCCGCACACTTGATCATCATGCGTTTGATCAGGATTTGGTTTTCAGGGAAGTTCTTCCCAATGGGGTTACAGTCACAGTCACTGCCTTCACCCTGTAACAGAGAAAATCAAGGGCAAGACTGACTCAAGACATCAGGGCAGTCGCTACCAGTAAGGACAATCTAATTACGCATGATTAAATAGTCCTTGTCATACAGAGGACAAGTTGCCAAAGTGGGCTTTCCTACCAGGTCTGTTAGAAAAAGAACTAAAGTCAAATATTTTTCCCCAAGACCTGGAAAGAGTTTAACTTTTTTCTTCCTGCTTTTCTAGCTACTGGCACCAAATAGTTCCTTCTCTTGCCTATTCATTTAGTCCTGATCCCCTCTTGATTTGTTTCTCTTGCTCCTAAGCCATGAATCCTCATGTTCATTTGCCTAATAAACAGTGGCTTTCTGTGCATACATGGCACAGGAATCTAATAATTATTTGCTCAGTTATAATAAAAGCTCGCATATATAGCACTTTAAAGTTTGCAAAGTCCTTTACATATTAATGTATTATTATCTGATCCTCACAATAACCTTGTGATATAGGTGCTATTACAGATGAGAAAACTGTAGACAAGAGAGGTCAAGTCACACAAGCAGGAAGTGTCTGAGGAAGGATTTGAACCTGGTCCTCTTGCCTCCAAGTTCTAGTACTCTGTCTATTATTTCTCTAAGCTGCCTAACTAAATCATATTGTATGTGAGATAGACTCTATCACTGGTTTGCGATTGGGCCATGATATTCAGGGGCAAGCCAGGGCCAGGAGAGACAAGTGTCTATGAAAATGGTTACTCTGAGATAAGAAAATCTACCTCTTTCCATTCTTTGCTGAGGTGGGGGTCTTTGGGTATGGAATATAATATAATAATGCCTCAGACTTGTTTGATGTGTTGGTTAGTTTTGCTGAACTGGTTTTTTTCCCTCTCTTTTATTCTGTGGTACAAAACATAGCTGTGTGACACTGGACAAGTTACTTAGCCCCTTCTACCTCAGTTTCATCATTTGTCAAATGAGCTGGAGAAAGAAATGTCAAATCACTCCAGTGTCTTTGCCAAGAAAACCCCAAAGAGGGTCACAGAGAGTCAGACACAACAGAAAAATGACTTAACACAAAGAATAGCTATCTCTCGGGGTGGGGGAGAAATATATTTGGAAATAAAAGAGATGCAAAAATAAAAAATGTTAATAGAAGGAAAAAAATAATCCTCAGTGATGGGCACCAGTAAGCCCTTAACCACATCTATGTGTTTACATATCATTAGAAAATCAGGTAAGCAATCTATTCCAGAGAAGCTAGGACATTTGCTAGGTAGAGCTTTCTACACTCCACCAGAGTTCTGGCAAAGGGAGTCTCTAATGATCTCTTCTGGGCTCTGTCAGCCAGAGCACTGAATGATTTTGTGAATAGTTGTAGGCTATGGCTAATTAAATAATAATGGTTGTAGGCTGTGGTTAATTACCAGGCCTTCTAAAGGAAACCTTATTGTGTTCCTTCTTCACTGCTGGGATGATGTGAGGCCACTATAGTTGATAAATCTGCAGCTGGTGCTACAAACACCCCCAGGAAGTGAAAGGGAGAGAGTGGAATTTATAGAATGGGGGGTGCAGATGACAGGGTCAGAATTGTGCTTTAGGAAGATTAATTATTTAGCAGCTTAGAGGAGAGTGGACCGGAGTGGGCAGAGACCTGAGACGGAGCTGAGGGCCCTTTTCCTTTTGTTGTATAGTCCTAGAGATCAATACATTATCATGGTGAAAACTCCCTCTGTCATCTGAATCAGAATTCTTTAATGATTGACAGTCTTGGAGAATTGCCTGTGGCTCATACAGGTTGACTTTCCCATCACTGATTGCATAGCTAACACATTCTTCCTGCCCTCAAGTCCAGCTCTCTGAGGGCTGGCTCTGCCGTGTGGGACAGTACACAGAAGGGTAGATTTGTATTCAGAGAACCTGAGTTCAAATCCCAGATCTCCAGCTGTGACATTAGGCAAGCTTCTCAAACTCTCTAAGCCTCCATTTCCTCATTTATAAAATGATGGTTAAATGAGACAGACCTCTATGATCCTATCACTTTGTATAGCTGTTATGGGAATGGGAATCTGAAGATCTTCCCTGCCCCTAGGCCCTTTGATAGGCTTAAGTGACTCAGAGAACCTTCCCAGGTTTGAAAATATAGTCTGCCCCCAGTAGTCTGAATGTGGTCACATGGAGCCTGTGGCCCGAGGCTTATTTTTCAGGAATGTCTACATCTTGATGCTGTGTGATTGGGCAGTGGGTCAGGAGGGTTGTTACATTCTCTGAGCCAGGAGAAGGCTATATAAGCCCTGATGTGAGACTTTGCTTTGGGGCTCACTTTGAGAAGAGTTGTGTGATTTGACCAGATGAGACTCTGGGCAGCTGTTGGGCCCCCCAACTTTGAAAACCCAGATGTTGGTGCTTCCCCCTCTGGTAACTGACTAGGTATGGATGTAATGGTCAGACAATTGGAAGCCTGTCTGCTGATGTTTCTCTGTATTTGTCATCTGCTTGTAACCTGTTTGTATTCTCTGAAGTTCAGGGTGCTGACCTTTTCCCCCTGAACTAGGTAAATGACATATGTTGGATTAAAGCAAGATTGTTAACCCATTTTGAGTTGCTTTCCTTTAGAAAAGCAGATCTAAGAACCTATGTTGGCAGCCACCCTGGGTATGCTAGGGTGCTTGCTGTTACAATAGTTAAATTCTGATGTTTCCTATGGAAACACTGAATGGGTGTAAACACAAACCAATTTCAGTTGTTTTCAGAAGAAAGCCTGGGTGGGGACAGACCAAAAGAGATTTTTGAGGAAGTGTGCCCAATATTAAACCCTGATATATTGTAGCATTGTACTCAGCCTCAGTTCTGGGACCCAGGTTATAAGGCTTAGTTCATCTGTGCTTGACAACACTAAATGATTGCGTGGTGATGATGCTTTACTAAGCATAATTGTAGGCCAAATAATTTAAAGGGAGATGAAGCCACTGATACATATAAATCCAGGGAAGGACAGACTGTAATCACCACATGCTAGGGCAGCCAGTAGATGACCACAGGACTCATTTTTCCACTCTTCAGATCTGAACTCTCTAGAAGAGGACATAGGAAGCAGTCAAAAGGATCTGCCTATGGTTAACCCTGAGTGAGCTCTTCCCCTCTCTGCTCTTTAGCCCCTTGTTGTGGGTGAGTGGTCTTTGCCGAGGCGGTCCCCTGTAGTGTAGCTTTGGGGAGGAAAAAACTATGCATGAACTTGAACTCAGGACTCAAGCTGCACAGCTAGCTCACTTGTACACTCCTTATCAAGCAGTAAAATGGGAATATTTCTCTGCTGTCTGCTGGTCCCAGCTGTGTGCCCTGTCACATCCTGGCCTGAGGATGTAGTCCATTGATTTCTCTGGCCATTACTCAGAGTTTAAAATGAGCAGAAAGCCTTTTTTACAGCTCCAGGGCAGAAGTCATGCCTTCGTGGCTTCCATGTAGGAATTTTTCAGAGGCTCTCTTTCCTAACAATGTAAAGATTGATGGGAAACATTCCATTTCATGCTTAGCATTTCATTTTAGTGTACCAAGAAATCCTCTAGGGCCCAAAGAAGGGGAAGGGAAGGAACCTGGGTTGGCTGGCCCAATCAGGAGAACAACACAGAAAACAAATGGATACTCTTCCGCATGGTTTTCACTGGGATCTTCATTTACAGTTATTGCATCGACTGTAAATGGGTAAAATAAAAATCTGGGGAACAATAGAAATAATTGGATGCTTTTTAATGCAAACTAAAGCCCAATCTGAAGAATGCCTTCTGGTGCCCTGGCAAATAGGAGCAAATATGTTTGTTTAATCAAGCAATTAGAGAATGCTTTGGTTTTTAAGCACCCACATTATTAATGCTTTGCTTTTAAACACACATGCTCGGGATTCAATTAAGATCTTTGGGCACTAGCTTGTCTGGCTCAGTGTGATGTGAATCAGCTCGAGTGCAATTCTTTAAAGCACTCCTTAATGTTAACTTCTCCCAACAGAATCACAAAGGCCAGAGGGTTTTTTTTTTTTAATGGCAACAGTGGCTCTCAGGGCCAAGCTAAATTAGGAAGCTATACGTCACTCTTAGCTTCTCTCTTTCAGCCTCCTCATTGCTCTCTACCTGCAGGTCAATCGACCTTTTACTGTCAATCAATTTACCTCAAGGTCTTTCCCAGGATCTTGGAAGAATTCAAGGACATGCTATCAGCCATTCTCCCCACCCCTTCAGAAAAGGACTCCCCTCAGCCCCACTTTTCAGATGAGACCCAAGGCATTAACCACCATGACCAAAAGAGGGAGAGAAAATAAGTCTAGATCAGCCAGGATTTGGGTGGAAGGACATACACTTCCCTTTCTTACATGGGAATTGCTTTCCTCAGCGGCCATGGGTTTGTTGATGCTGTTCACAAACTTGTTCACGTGCTCAAAGTGCTTTGTCATCTCTGTGGCCAAAACCATGTCGATGATTGCCTGGCGCAGTGTTCGATAATGGGTCCTGGAGAAACCAGAAACAGAGACATGTTTCCACTGGCCAGTTTGTACTCCTTCCCCACCCCCACCCTCAACTCCCAGCTATGCAGAACCCTGGGAAAATGTGGTCCTTTTCTTCAGGCTAAGAGTTGAGGGTGAGTCTTGTTACTGGAATCCAAATCACAAAGGAGTATTGGTTTGCTACTCCAGCCATTAAGGGAGAACTGGAAAACCTGATGATATTATTTTTTTCCCAGTGGAAACTCCCCTGCCCTGCCATTTTCCTTCCCCATGCAAAACCACAGCAAGGTTAGAAGAGAAGGTGACATTTTTGTCCCTGTCCCCTTCCACTCCTCCTGCAAGAGGGTGCCTGATAGTATATAATATCGGTCACAAGGATCACATCACCAAGAATCATCATGATCTCCCATGATGCTAGCATTCATGGGGAAAAAAAAGAAGTGAGATCATTTTAGATTAACTCCGGTAAATTTTCAACTAAAGGGTGCCATGCCCTGTCTCACAGGGTATGTGAAAAGATGCTTTGTAAAGCTCAAAGTATTATAGAGATCTTAACTATCATATACTATATTGTTTATAATTGTTACATGTGTTGATGTTAACAAATAGAGCTAAGGCAAAGTTAAAACAAATTGATCCCCAAGTTAATGGGGAATTTGTGAATTGTGAAAAATTTGCCAATTAGAGGCAAAATCATCAGGTTACACATTGAGCTACGGCATGATAATAACCAAAGCTGTGGGCGGCTAGGTGGCGTAGTGAGTAGAGCGTCGGCCCTGGAGTCAGAAGGACCTGAGTTCGGATCTGGCCTCAGACACTTAACACACACACAAACAAAAACCTAGCTGTGTGACCTTGGGCAAGTTGCTTAACCCCAGTTGCCCGCCAAAAAGCAAAAAAAAAAAATAATAATAACCAAAGCTGTTCTCCTATCATTACTAAACAACATCACAATGCCAAGATCTCCCAGAGCCAGATCGAAGAGGGGTGTTGGGGAACCTCTACTGGAATAGCCTTTTCGGGGAAGGGGCAACAGATGAAACTAAGAAAACATGTCAAGAATTTTTCCATTCAAATTCCTAAACATGGCCTATATCTTGGAATCTGGAGTTTCCTTCCAAACACAATCTCTTCCATGAGACCTTCCCTGATCCCCCTAGCTACTAGTACCAATTTCACCAAATACACTTTGTATGTATTCTGCATATGTTATTAATGTGCTTATTTTTATATATAAACTTATGTTAACACATTTTCTTCCCTTGTAGAATGTAAGCTCTTTAAAGGCAGGAATGGTTTCATGTTTTTTCCCAGCACCTTACAGACTTGCTGGCCCACTGTAGAGGCTTTAATAAATGTTTGTTGAATGACTAATTAGGTGGCTTCAACAAATGACACTAAGCCAAAGTTGGAAAAATTGAACACTGAATTTGTGGAGAAATGATGATTTATGGAGAACCTGCAAAATTAGAGACAAAACTAACATGGCATGTGTTGAGATGTGTTCCTGTACCCCAAACACAGAGATACTGCAAGTGATAAACCTAAAAATCCCTCCCACTCCATCTCTGACCAGCAATCTTGGAACATAAATGACTGACTCCATGTGGGGTTGTGTAACAGCAATACTATTAAGGCTGTGGGTGGCCACAGACTGGACTACTGGAGTGACCAGAGGGATGGTGAATTATTCTTTTGGGAAGACCACTGGGCTAAGTAGGTCAGAGAACTGAATGTTAATCCTAATTCTGCCACTAATTTGTTGTGTAACTGTGCAAGCCTTAAAACTGACCCAGAATTCAACTTTGTCTTCTGAAAAATGGGGGTGATAATATCTGTCTTATTTATCATTCAGGGTTTTTTGTAAGGATCAAAACTATAAAAAATAATTTAAGTAGTTCACATTGGATAGCATTTTACAGTTTACAAAGAGCTTGTAAACTCATATTACATGAAGAGGTCCAGGAGGTATTTAGTCTAGCCATGATTACTGTCTGATATTTAAAGGGCTGTTGTGTGGAAAAGAAATTGAATTTACTCTTGGAGCCAAGGGTCAGAAAACTAGGAGATAGCTTTTGCCTTTGTATGAGGAAGAACTTACTAACAATGTCAACTATTAAAAAAAAATAGAACATCTTAGGAAGATGGTCAACTACTGCTTGGATGAGCCCCTGGCAAGGATGTTATGGAAATTCATGCTCCAGGTTGGACTAGATCAGGGGTGGGGAGCCCAAAAGGCCACACCCAAGGATGTAGAAGGCCACATGTGGTGTCAAGGTCGCAGGTTCCCTGCCTCTGAACTAGATGGCCCATGTGTACCTTCCAATGAAAATGTGATGATTCTGTGATGCAGAGGAAAGCATTTTGAGAAATAAAAACTTTATAAATACAAAGTGGTAAAATGACTGCTGTCAGTAATAGCAAACTCTCACCTCTTGGCAAGAGAGGTGATAGACTAGAGCAGGGGTGGGGAACCTGCATCCTTGAGGTCACATATGACCTCTAGGTCCTCAAGTGCAGCCCTTTGACTGAATCCAGACTTCATTGAACACATCTTCTTAATACAAGGATTTGTTTTGTAAAAGTTGGACTCAAAGGGCTGCACTTGAGGACAAGAGGGGCACAAGTGGCCTCAAGGCTACAGATTCCCCACCCCTAGACTAGAGGTACAGAATGAGACATACATTTTTAGGTGTGGCCAATATATGCATTTGTTTTTCTTGACTGCCCTGATTTGTTATAAGGGAGAGCTTTTGGTGGGGGCAGGGGCCGGGCAGAAGAGCTATAGTAGAAGAAAGGGAGTAATGAAATGGTTCTAAAGGAAAAAAAGGAATGTGAATGAAACATTTAAAAATATACAAAAGAGAACAGAAGGAAGTTCAGAAAAGGACAAGGGTAAGCAGGACAGTATAGGAGTTGTGTTAAATTGTATATACATATATATTTTAAACTGCACATAATATTTTTGTTTTTATACACAATTCTCTGTCCTTTGTATTTGGAAATGTTAGTGTTTGTCAAGTTCACAAAAATAAAGAAGAAAACTTAAAATAAGCACAATCACAGAAAATAGTATGACAATCACCATGGCCACCAATGATATTTCACGCTCTCTTTTTTTAATTTAATACTTTCCCCCCAATAACATGTAAACACAATTTTAAGCTTTTAAAAGATAATTTCGGGTTCCAAAGTCTCTCTCTTGCTCCCCTCCTTCCTCATTAAGAAGGTGAGCAATTTGATATAGTTAAACACGTGTGGTCCTGTAAAACCCATTTCCATATTGGTTGTGTTATCTCTTAAGCTGTTCCCCTTTTCAAGGGAAGAAGAGTGGATGATTTGGGGTTGAGAGAATTGTCTATAGCTTGCTCAAGCTCCCAATGCCCCAAAGCCCAAATGTAACCCACCTGTCGATGTTCTTGAAAATGTTGCATTTGTTGTCCTTGGCAGTGAGCTGGAAAGCCAGGGCAGTGTGGTGGCTCTCCAGGACAGCTGTATCATTGTAGAGCACAGCCAACTCACTGCCTGCATTACACAGGAAAGAGTTGGTCCGTCCAGGGTGATCCACGTCATGCACTGTGGCTGCTATCAATGCAGCCACTTCATCCAGGTGATCCAGGCTTCCCTAGGGGTGAGAAACGGCATGACTCACCGAAGAACAGAGGCAGAGGGCAGTTGGACTTGGGGATAATTTTGGTTTTTTTTCACTGTTAGCTTTTTATTTTTATATGTGTAGACATGGGTGTTACCCCAATTCTTGGTGGGTAGGTGACGACGACGATGATGATGGTCATAGCTGCCATTTCCATTGCCCTTTAAAGTTTAAAAAGCACTTTATATATATATATATATATATATATATACACATATATATACATATATATGTATATATATAATATGTATATATAATATGTATATAATTAATTATAATATTAATTCAATATGTTTTTATAGTATTAATCCTAAAAACAACTCTGTCAAGTAGGCACTGCAGATACTATTTTTCTCATTTTGCAGATGAGGAAACAGGCTCAGAGAGATGGTGACTTGTTCACAGTCATGCACCATAAAGTTTTTAATAATTTTTTTTGCCTTTGTTTTTGGAGGGCCATTGGGTGCCCAAAGTCACACAGCTAGTAAGTGTTAATTGTCTGAGGCTGGATTTGAACTCAGGTCCTCCTGACTCCAGGGCCAGTGCTCTATTCACTGTGCCACCTAGCTGCCCCCAAGTTTTTTGATTTAGTATTTTAATTAATGAAGATTTTGAATGATTAAGATCTTTGTAATTTCTATCCAGCTCTGAGTCTGAAAGTGGAAAATCGAAGACATTGTTTAGCATAGCTAGTTTCTCTCTAGGGCTTATGGCTGCACTCCACAGGACAACAGGGCAGGGCTGACTGAACCATATAACAGCATGACTGGATCTCCACGGTCACTTGGCCTGGCTTTTCTATCTCATCCTGGCTCATGTTGGGGATAATTTTTACCTTTTACCTCAGGGGAACAGAGATTTTCATAGGATTATGAACTGGAAGGGCCCTTAGAAGGTCATCTAAATGCAATCTCTGACATTTACAAATAAGGAAAGAGGTCCAGCAGGGTTAAATAACTTGCTTGAGATCACACAGCTAGTAAATGCAGAGGTGGGTAGATTTGAACTTGGGTTCCCTGATCTTGCTTTACTCACTGTCATACTGTCTCTCCAATCTCCCCTGTAAATTCAAGTCCAGTGAAGTATTGCCTAAATGCAGGTGATAGATATGGTAGATTATTCAAAGGAACAATTTTAATTCCTAGATTGCCCCTCACCATCTTCTTCTAGACATTGGGTCCTTCGTGTTTGCTGAGTGAATGCATAAGCAAACACCATGGGTACTTTGCATGCACCCCGAACCCGTTCCAACTACCTATTCACTGTATATTCAGGAAACATGAAGCATCACTGGGAAAGCAATCTCCTGCTGGATGGCCATCTATGTTGCCCAGTTTCTTCCAAAAGTAGAAGACAAACTCCTCTTTTGTATCATGGCTTGTTCTGAATGGTCTCTATATCTGCTCCTCCCCCCAGCAAGCAAGACTGAGAGTTCACTGTACATAAATTTCCCTCTCTAGCTGAGGAATGACAACAGTGCATGCCGACTGCCTCACAAATAAGGCTCAGTTGAACAATGACAACCAAACACCACCATGGAAAGCACAACGTGTGCTTTAGCAGTGTGGTCTCATGATCCTGGCTAAAGCCAGGACACTAATATTTTCCACACTGGCTGTTAGGTCTGGTCAGTTTTCCTTGTTTCAGAAACTAAGTTAAGGGGACGGCTAGGTGGCACAGTGAATAGAGCACTGGCCCTGGAGTCGAGAGGACCTGAGTTCAAATCTGAGCTCAGACACTTAATACTTACTAGCCATGTGACCTTGGGCAAGTCACTTAACCCCAATTGCCCTGCCTTCCCTCCTCCCCACAAAAAAAGCAGAAACTAAGTTAAAAGAACCAGAGGAAGATCTCTATCACGTTGTGGGGAATCCCTACAGAGGCTTTAAAAGGACAGCATTTCCAGGAAGGGCACAACTATCCTTTCAGTGACACAATTTTGCAGCCTTAGAGTTGCCCTCCACTCATTCCTGTCCTTTCCCTCTCCCATAGCCAGCTAGTTGCTAAGTCTTGTTGATTCTGTCTCTTCATCTCTTTTATCCTTCCCCATCTTTGCCCTCCCTTCTCCAATCCATTATCCAAATTGCTGCCGAAGGGATATTCCTAAAACACAGGATGAACCATGTCACTCCCCCTGCTCAGTAAAAGTGGGGTTAGGTGACTTGCCCACAGCTAGTGTCTGGGTCACATTTGAACTTGGGTCCTCCTGAATCCAGGGCTGGTGCTCTCTCCACAGTGCCACCTAGCTGCCTTTTTCTTTTCTTATTATCCCCACAACCTTTCTCCAACCTACTTTCCATTGGCCTTCCTGTTGCTCTTCACATAAAACATTTTGTCTTCTGTCTTGGTGGGTTTGCAGGTCCAAGATCCTTCCCATGCCTGAAATCACTCCCTTAGAATCCAGTTAGTTTCCTTAAAAGCTCCGCTCAAGCACTCCCTATTAGACGAGGCATTCCCTGGTTCCCCCAGTTGCTAGTGTCTCTCTTCCCCATTACCCCATTTCCTACACATCCTTACCTTTATTTTACTTTGCACATACAATTAAGTCCTGATTAGTGCAAATAATGAACCCTCTGCAATGATCATGTGTATTTGAATTCCAAGTTATAATTATGTAAAATACAGTAATTAATTATAGTGCAATGGAAATAGAGTACAAATTTGAATAATGAACTGATATGTAGTTGTATTTACACAAACTGTCCACCCTGCCAGAATGTAAGCCCCTTAAAGATAGGGGCTATCTTATTCTTTTTGTACCTCCAACATCTAGTACAGTACCTGGTATGTCATAAGCACTTAATAAATGATTGACAAATGTGTGATTTATTGACATGGACAAGAATTACACATTTGAGAAGAAATGGATGGATTGTGACCTGTTAGTGGAAGAGTAATAAGATCGGAGACCTATTGAAATATCAAGATAAGTGGTATTTATTTCTAACCCTAGCAATGCAGAAGTGATTAGTAGTGCTAGACAGAAATATCAGCCTGAGAGACCAAGACCCTCAAGCAGAGAATAACAGATACTTGGAATCCTAGAATCCTAGAATATTAAGGTTGGATTGGAAATAGAGGTCATCTGGTCCAATTCATACCCCAGTAGGAATCCCCGCTACAGTTCCTCTGACCATAGTCTCATCAAGTTTCCACTTGGTGTCATTTACTCCCCTCCTATAGAGGATTCTGGTGGACTAAGGATGGATCTACCTGGCCCATTTCACATCTGCTTTAGCAGAGAGATGTCAGATGCTCAAGTCACACATATGGAAAACCAGTGGCAGAGCTGAGGACAAAGCTTCATCCAGTCTAATCCTTCTAGGGCTAAGCTGACTCCAGTCTATTAACGAAACCACCATTCCCAAATGAGGCGCCAGGGGGAGCTCTGGCAATGCGCTCATTGGCATTTAGGACCAACCTAGTTGGAACAGAACAAAACAGACTCGGGTAACTGAGATGGGAAGACAGAGTAACGTGACAGGGTCCAATGTTTTTCTTTACTAGATACCAACCAGAAACACGATGAAGACAGACCTTTGGTAAAGTGAAAACGCTATTCTGGTTGCTCCAGAAATAATATTGCACAGCTGGTCCTCAGCATACATTGAGACATTCTCTCATCTGCAGTGGGTGGGAGTAGGGCAGAGAAGGCAGGATTACTTCACTAGCATCCTTAGTGTAAGGAAAGCCTTTCTAGGAGCTCTAGGGAGGGAGTGGCAGAGGGAGAAAACCCTTAAACCTCTAAGTAGATTCATTCTATTCATGCCCTTTTGATGTGGGAAGCATCAAGGAAGGGGCAGAGCTGTTCCAAGGGTAGTCATACATGGCCCTGTTCCTTTTCTCCTTTAAAAGTAGGAAATGGGTTTTGACCACATTGAGAGAAAGCTGGCAAGTCTTAACCTTAAAAGTGGATTTTGCAGATAACCATTCACTTGTTTATATAAATAGCTATTTTTATCACTTGGGCAGTCAAACAAAAACAAACAAAAAAACAAACCTCCCAAACTGAACACAGTTATATTTATATCTGTATAAGCTGCTGTGTTCCTGTGTCTGTTTTGTATGGAGGTGGCAGAAGTTAATGAGGGGGAAATAGCTCATAAAATCTATATAGTTGATAAGTTATGGTAAGGAATGCACATGCCAAATTCCTTCAAGGGCGAGCACTATTTAATTTTTTTAACCTTTATATACCTGGCCCCTAGCATGGTACCTGGCACGTAGAAAGCACTTAATAAAAATTCTTGTTGATTGTGTCACAACTGAATGGCTGATAATGGAAATATTATATGAATTTCATTCCCAAGCCAGGAGGGTGGGAAAGTTCAATGGTTCCAAGCTTCCAGGCAGGACTTAGGAATGAGCTTCCTGAATGTCCTTCAGTCAAATGTCAAAGGAGGCCAGTGGAATAATTATTCCTGGCAGGTCAGGAGAAGGCAAAAGGGAAGAGAAATATGGAGTAAAGGGCCTTGGTTAGGATTTAAGAAACCTGTCTTTTCATTTGTCTAGAACTCAATTTCCTCATCTATAAAATAAGAGGGTTAAAATATGATCTTTAATCAATCACAAAGATTTATTAAGTACCTACTATGTGTTAGGCACTGTGTAAGTGCTGGAGACACAAAGAGGCAAAAGACAATCTCTGCCCTCAATGGACCTTCCAGCTCTACATCCTAATGTGCTATGGTCACAGATTGTCAGAGATTTTGAATGCTTTTGAAAGCATATAGTTTATGCCACAGATGTGTTACTATAAAATTATTTGTAAACTAGATTTTTGGAAATTGTATATACCTTTGAATGCATGTATAACTTAAAGGATTGTTTCTTGTTGAATCTTTTAATAAGGTAAATAACTATCTCTTCCTCTCTCTTTTTCCCCCACTCTCTTTTATCTAATTTGTAAATCTGGATTTTCATAACTTGACTTGGCTTAGTCTAAGGCACATTGAAGTTTTTTCTCAAAGGCTAGGAATGACTGGTTCTATACCTATTCTCACTGGATCAGGAGCTAATTACCGGTATTCCATTTTCAACTGGCAGTGTGTAACCTGCTTAATCTCTCTTTCTGTCTCTGTACTCTCAAAACTTTAGCTCATGAGCCCCCACCAGTATATTTATCTTCTCTCTGGTCAGCCAGAGAAAAAAATTAGCTCAAGTCAAAAGCATTTATTGAAATGGTATAATAAGAACCAGCTAGCAACAAAATCTCTCTCCTATAAACCCGAAGTGCACTCTTCTACAAAGACACGTAATGATAGTGAGAAGAATGCACAGAGAATTCACAAATGGAGAGGCACACACAGGAGTATATGTGGCTAAGGTAAATTATACCTCCAGTAAGGGAAGGAGGGAAATGAGCATTTATTAAGTGCCAGGCACTATGTCAAGCACTTTACAAATATCTCATTTGGTTCTCACAATAATCCTGGAAAATTGTTGCCGTTGTTATCCTTGTAACTGAGACAAGGATCCATTAAGTGTTTTGCCCAGGGTCACACAGCTGGTAAGTGTCTAATGCCATATTTGAATTCAGATCTTCCTGACTCCAGAACCAGTGCCCTGCAGTGTGGGCCACCTCACTGCCTCTCCGTCTGTTGTTATAATGTCTTCATGATTCTCTTGGCAGAAGACTAAAGCTCTTTTGGGCCAATTCCTGGGCAGGGCACAGAGCTCCAATGCTTGGCTGTGATCTCTAGCTTCAAATTCAGCTGAAATACTGGCCAAATATCCTGCTATATATTTTTTTAAAACTCACAGAAACCATACCTTATGACCAAGAGATGCTTGGCTACAATTTCTACTGTTTGAAATCTTAGCCCAGGCTACTACTATGCTCTTTTGATAAGAACTGGAACCTATACTCTAGGACCAGCAGAGGTCTCAGTCAAATCCTCCCATTTCCTTGAGCAAGATTCCAGCTGTAAGAAACAGTCTTGACTCCTCCTGCCCAGCTGACTGGACTCCTCTCTGTGGCTGCACATTCTACTCCACTGCATGTGTACCTACTACAAGATACCATTTCTGATGTGAGGAGGAAAGAGAAATCCCTACTCTTCCCACTTTGCTGCACTTTACCAGTGTTCTCTGCCCCTCAGGTGGGCAGCTCCACTGGGCACCCCCATATCCTTCTTTCCACTGCAGGACACCATTGCAGACAGAAGTGAGGAGATCAATACCTTCCCTTTCTCCCTGCCCCCACCCCACCACCCCAGAAGGTACAAAGAAAAAAGGTAAAGAGTGAACTCAGGAACTGAATTTTTTCTCCATAGCTAACTCTCTTCTCAACTAGATCAGAAGGTTGATTAAGAGTCAGGCTGGTTCTTCTGCTTTTATAACTCTCAGTCTCTCCCATTCATCCAAATCAATCCTAAACTACCTTCTTGATCCTTTTATATGCAAATGAGTCACTCAAAGTCTGATGGAAGAGTCCAGGTTTGCTTCTCTCACCTAAGTCTTACATTCTGTTGTTTAACAAAGTGAATTAAAAGGATTCAAATGATCAAGAGTTTCCTGATCAATTCTATGCCATATATGTGTGTGTGTATGTATATGTGTATATATGTATATGTATATATACACACACCCATTTATCTTATCTAGAAATCTGTTTATATTGATATCTACATATGTATGTATATATCTACATATGTGTATATATATATATACATACACATGTTATTGTTGTTCTTTGTTCTTTGTTCTCAAAGAGGACCATGACATTAGGAAGATGATGCCATGACTTGTATGTGAATTGGATTTAAGTGAAGGAGGGCTGTGCAAAGTTACCAGCCTCACTCTCTCCCCCGAGCCATCTGGGTCTATTGGTCTGAAATAGAACAGGAAGACTGGAGATGCCCCACCCCCATATATACACACACACCATGTACATATATATACATATATGTAGATACACATTCAACAAGTATGTATGTGCCTTTTCATGTGTCTGGAATGCACTTCCTCTTTACCTCTGCCTTGTAGCCTCCCTCAATTCCTTTCCGATGGAGCTCACACACCACCTTCCACATGAAGCCTTTCCTGATTCTTTCAACTGCTAGCACCTTCTGCCCCTGTTTAGCTTCTCTGTATATATTTGGATGAATTCACTTTCTATTTCTGATGTACAGATATAAATGTAATTATAGATATAGACTTGCCTCCCTTTTCAAGTAGGCATTGTTTCATCTTTTGTTACTCCTATCCCCAGCACCTGGTAGAATAGGAGCTTAATAAAGATTGGTTGGAAAAAAATTAAAAAAAATAAAAATTGGTTGGTTGATTCACTGATTAATTGATATTCTTTTTTTTTTTTTTTTTGCTTTTTGGTGGGGTTAAGTAACTTGCCCAAAGTCACACGACTAGGTTTTTGTTTATGTATGTTAAGTGGTTGAGGCCAGATCGGAACTCAGGTCTTCTGACTCCAGGGCTGGCACTCTACTCACTGCGCCACCTAGCCGCCCCTAATTGATATTCTTTATGAGGCATTAGGGGCATCTAGGTGGCTCAGTGGATAGAGCATCAGACTTGGAGTCAGGAAGACCTGAATTCAATCCAGGCCTCAGGTACTTACTAGCTGTGTGACCCTGGACAAGCCACTTAACCGTTTACCTCAGTTTCCCCATCTGTTAAATGAGCTGGAAAAGGAAATGGCAAGCCACTCCAATATCATTGCCAAGAAAACTCCAAATGGGGTCCTGAAGATTCAGTCACAACAGAAGCAAGTTCACAACAAACAACAATAACAATAGCTAGGCAGTAAGGATATAAAGACAAAAAGGAAAAACAGTCTCTGCCTTTATTGGTTTTACTGAGGCAGTGGGTGGTACAGTGGATAAAGTATTGGACTTGGAGTCAGGAAGATCTGAGTTCAAATCTGACTTCAGTTACCAGTCATGTGACCCTGGGCATGTCTTGGAACCTCTTCCAAGCCTCAGTATCCTCAAATATAAAACAGTGATCATAATAGCACTTTGCCTACTTCCCAGGGTTTGGGGGAGGATAAAATTAGACACTTTGCAAACCTTAACACCTTATGTAAAAGGTAGCCATTAACTATTACTGAGGACCAAAAAGTATAAATAGATAAATAAATATAAGATAATATGAGGGAAAAGAGAGCACTAAAAACCTGGGGGATCAAGAAAAACTTTCAGGGTGGCTAGGTGGTGCAGTGAATAGACACTGGCCTTGGAGTTAGGAGGACCTGAGTTCAAATGTGACCTCAGACACTTAACACTTACTAGCTATGTGACCTTGGGCAAGTCACTTAACCTCAATTGCCCTGCCTTCCCCCTCTAAAAAAGCAAAAACAAAACAAAAAAAACCCCCAAAATAAAAAAACAAATAAAAATCTTCCCAAGCAAAGTGGCCCTTGAGCTGAGCCTTAAATGAAGCTAAGGATTCTAAGAAGTAGAGGTGAAGAGGTAGAAATATGCATGAGTGTTTATACGCTTATGATTTATGAATGTATCTATACAAATATAGTAAAACACTGAGTTACTACTATATGGCTTTGAATACAGTCACGGTTCTTGAGTCATTTCAGCCACATCCAACTCTGTGACCGTATTTAGGGTCTTCTTGGCAAAGACACTGGAGTGGTTTGTCATTGTCTTCTCCATCTCATTTTACAGAGAAGGAAACTGAGGTAAATAGGGTTAAGGGACTTGTCCAGGTTCACACAGATAATAAATGTATGGATCTGAACAAAGGCTGGATTTGAGCTCAGGAAGATGTCTTCCTAATTTCGAGCCCAGTGCTCTATGTACTGTGCTACCCTAACTGCCTTCTGAGTCAAATACCTCCAGAAAAATGTAAGCTCCTTGAAGGAATTTCATCTTGTTTTTTCTTTCTTTCTCTTTTTTTTTTTAAGCAATTGGGGTTAAGTAATTTGCTCAAGGTTACAGGGCTAGTCATTATTTATGTGTGGGTGCTCATTTTCTGAGGCCGGATTTGATCTCAGGTCATCCCAACTCTGAGGCCAGTGCTCTTACTCACTGCGCCACCTAGATGCCCCTCGTTTTTTCTTTATGCCTATCACTTAGCACAGTGCCTATCTAGTACAAAGTAGTTTTTTGTTATTTTGCAGGGGGGGAAGGCAGGACAATTGGGGTTAAGTGACTTGCCCAAGGTCACACAGCTAGTAGGTGTTAAATATCTGAGGCTGAATTTGAACTCAGGTTCTCCTGATTCCAGGGCTGGTGCTCTATTTACTGCACCACCTAGCTGCCCCACAAAGTAGTTTCTTAACAAATATTTGTTAATTAAATTGAATAGAAATTATGTCTCCTAAAACTGAACAAAGACATATAATAATAACTTGGCACAGCATTAGTAGCCTGGTCCTCCAACACCAGTGCCATAAATGCCTCCATCAGTCACAGAGGAAGAGGTTATTTTAAGTGTATAGATTAATTTACGCATGTGTGAAAGGCAAAAAGAAATTGCATCACCAAAACCAACTGAGTTTCTAAAACAATCAGTGAAACCCCGTATTGAGCACTATTTAGACATAGTCACTAGCCACTGTGGAGAACACAGGAGGAAGAGAAAGGGAGAAAGAATGAAAGGAAAAGTGATGAGAGAAAAACATATAAGACTGATATACCACCAGAATCTATAAGAGGACAACCTGTGTTCAGAGTAGTTGTTAGGGCCATAAGTGTTACAGGTTTGCAAAAATGTGTGGAAGGTGTTAAAAATGAGGGCGGGATAGTGTTGTTTTTTGGGGGAGGAGAGGGCAAATCTACCTACAAGTCTGACAGACTTGTATAATATAATAAAATATAAAATAATAAAGAATAAAACATAACATAATAAGACATAACACATCACACTATGTCATAATATAACTTAATAGAATATACATAATATGTACATAAAACAATCTTAACTCATGCTAGATGTTTTACCCTTGGCCAGCTATTTAACTTCTCTTTGCCTAAATTTCTGAATTGTTAAATGGGGATAATAACAACACCTACGTCACAGAGGTATCAAATCAAATAGTATTTTTTGTTTTAGTTTTATTTTTAGTATATGTATTTTATTTTATTTTAAAGTTTTTATTTATTTTCTTTTTAATTTATGGAATAAAACAAGCATTTCCATAATCTAGTATAATAAAAAAGATGATTGTACATGAAACTGCAAATCTGTTATGTATACCTTGCTATTCCTTTTTAATATATAATAATAGTTATCATGCAATTTTTCCCCTGCCTCCCAGACACGGCTACCATTAGACACAAATATGTGTGTGTACGTGTGCATGTGTGTGCATATGTGTAAAATCATTCTACACATACTTGCATTTATCAGTTCTTTTTCTGGATGCAGATAGCATCTCCCTTCATATGTCCTTTGTAGTTAATTTGGGTATTTATAATAGTCAAGATGACTCATTCACTCAAAGTTGCTCTTAAAACAATACTGCTGTTACTGTATACAACGTTTTCTTGGTTCTGCTCATATTTTTAAAAAGCACTTAGCATAATATCTGGCACACAATATAAATAAAGGCTTATTCCCTTCTCCATACTTCTATAAGCACAAGTAGCTAATTTAGTAAACTGTTGGTAAAATGAAACAGAGTTAAATCCCTGCTGATAGTAAAATAATCTCTCTCAGATATTAAGGCAGAGTACACACACACACACACACACACACATGTGCATGTATGTATATGAATGCATACATACATATATAGATGTCCAAGTATAACCATGGAGGTCACTCTATGACAATTTTACCTTCACTCTTTCTTTTCCAAGGAAAAACGCCGTGGCGTGCAGGACATCTGCAGCATGGGTGGAGTTGTGGTATGAGTTTGAAGAGTGGTAGTTGGCTTCAATCACCTGCAGCCAGGCCCGAAGAGTGGCTTCTGAACAGTTCAAAAACTCACAGACCCCAAAGCGGGCAAAGACTTTTAATCCCAGGTAAACCAACGGTCTGGAGAAGTTAGACCAAAAAAAAAAAAATTCCACTTCATTTCATTCCTTTGCCAAGCTCTTATTCTCTTTTGCTGATAAGGAAGGGACAATGACGTTTTTCTGTTGCCCCTACAGCCCCCCCTTCCCCCCAATCCACTGCCCAGTTTCATATGTCCAGGAGGTAAAAAGCATCTTTGGAAAATAAAAAGAACTTTCTTGGCAATGCCTCCTTAAATCCAGTACTGATTCCTGAACAGATGCGTTATGGCAGTCAAGCCAAAACATCACTAGGTTATCTCCAGTACATCAGAAACTTTAATAACTGCGACAAATGGCAAGACTTTGGATTTCTCTCCTTGTTCCCTCCCTGATCCATACATCAAAAGTGCTTCCAAACAAAGAGAACGAAAGATCTGAGATCATGTGCAATTTAGACTTACTAGGATTCTAAAACTATTTTTCAGTGGTTTTAACAAAATGCCAATGAGCCCCAGCCCAACATCACCTTTGGAAAGGAATATTCATTTCATAGGATCCTTGGGCTAGAAAATGATCTTGAGAGGTCTCACTCTTCTCTCAGCATTCAGGTAGGACCCCATGTAAGCCATCCCACTCAAATCAAAAGCTATTTTCTTGCCCCTTGAGCCCATAAATTCAATGTCATTTGTTGCTTTAACAAATTTGGAGCTTAGCTCAGTCCTGATATTTATACCTGACTGGTACATTCCTGGTACAGCGGCAGTAATAAATTATCCTAGGAGATCTTGGAATGAAACTTAGCTACATTACTTCATTCTTGAGTTCTAATCAACCTTATCCCATGCTTGGTCCCCTAGGGTTATTTCTCCACAAAGGGTCATGCTCAGTGACAGAGCCTATGCTCATTTTATGCCTCCTCTCAATCTCTGCTGAAAAGGCAAAGGCACTGAAGCCTGACTTTACCTCTTGAACTCCCCAATTTAAAACTAGGGGAGCCTGTACCTCCAACCCCTTATCCTACATGTGCCCAAGGAGCCCAGTACCTTTTATGTGTGACAGCTTCTAATTCAAAGATGTTGAAATCCCAGCTTTCTTCATTATCAAGTAATTGTGCAATACAGGGTGGGACATCATTGATTGTGATTGGCAGTGAAAGATGACTGTGGCTGTGGTGCATGTCTGCAGAAACAATTCAACTGAATTCAGCAAACACATATTTAACATCTGCTACCCATCAGGGTTAACACTGCGCTGGGTCCTGGGGCACAGAGACAAAAATACAACAATCCCTGGCCTCAAGGAGCTTACAAATGACTGGGCGGAGAGGTGAATGGAAGGATGGGAGTGAAAACAACATGTACACACATGAGTAAATGCAAGATATACACAAAGAAATTCTGGGAAGTGGGGAGAAGACTGAGTATGAGCCTCAAAGGCGACCAACAGAGGTCTCTTGTAAGAAGCAGCATTTGAGCTAAGCCTTAGAAGGAACTAAGGTATTTCCAGGTATGTGTTGTTCTGTTGTTTCAGTCATATCTGATTCTTCATGACCCCATCTGGGTTTTTTTTGGCAAAGACACTGGAGAGGTTTGCCTCATTTTACAGATGAGGAAACCGAGGCAAACAGAATTAAGTGATTTGCCCAAGGTCATACAAGCTAGTCAGTGTCTCAGGCCCAATTTGAATCAGGTTCCTTAACTCAGGGCCCACCAGTCTATCTCCTGCACCTCCTAGCTGCCCAGGTCTCCTGGTATGGTTGATAGCAAGGGCAAAGAAGGAGATAGAATTTCACCTATGGGAAAAAGCAAATAGGTCAGTTTGGCTGGACACATAGTGTATAATGAAGGGTAGCAATGTGAAATTAGTCTAGAAAGATAGAACAGATTGTGAAAGACGTGAAATGCCAAACAGGTTCTGTATTTTATTCCAGAGGCAACTTCCATTGAAATTTTTTTAGCAGGGGAATGATACAGTCATAGTGATGTTTTTTGGGAAAGCACTTGGGCAGCTATGGGGGATGTATTAGAAAGGGGAGAGAGACCAGAGCCAGGGAGACCTAGTAAAAGACTGCTGTCATAGACTGGGTGAAAGGTAATAAGAACCTGAATGGGAATCATGGACTAAAGAGTAGAGATAGGGATGGCTGTGTGGCACAGTGAATAGAGCACTGGCCCTGGAGTCAGGAGGACCTGAATTCAAATTTGGCCTCAGACACTTAACACTTACTATCCTGGTAACCTTGGGCAAGTCACTTAACCCCAATTGCCCTGCTTTCCCCCTCCAAAAAGCAAAAAAAAAAAAAAAACAAAAACCCAAAACAAAATGAAAAAAAAAAAAACTGAGTGGAGATAGATGGGGGAGGATGGAAAAGAAATGTTAATTGTGGATTTAGAAACTGATAGAGGGTCATAGAGTATTTATTCCCATTTTTTATCTCTAATTTTTAAAGAAAAGCTTCTTCAGGATCCCCAAAGTAGGAAATTTTAATTTCAGCAACTCCTTTTCTATATTATCAAGCTGTGATATTTAAAGCATCTAGGTCAGCCTAGCTGACTTATTAAATCTGTATAACAAATAGAAATCTGTCATTTCTTGGATTTGTAATTTTGACATTTTTCAGATCAATGATTTTAATTAGAAGACCCAGTCATAAACCAGGCAGGGCAGAGAGATGGTTCTAACATATGCTTAACTGGGATGAAGTAAAAAGTCATTTTAATTTACTCATTTTAAAAAGTAGAGCCCTGACTAAATGACCTTTAGTAAACTACCAATTGAACGAAGCCTCTTCTTTTCAAATCAGGTAATAAGCAGAAATTCTGGACTTTTTTATACTAGCTAAAACCTTATTGGGACTCACAAAAATACCAAAGCACCTGAAAAATATCTGCAGAATTTTAAAAATTATTGATGGTACATGTATGTTCTATGACTTAACCAACTGGAAAAGAATCAGTTCATCCTTCTCTGTTAGATAAATCAATACAAATAATAAGTCATATATGGCGGGTTGGCACATGACCTGAAGGAAGTTAGAAATACCAAGTGAAGTAGGGCACTAGTTAGATGAAAACTTACTCTTAGAGAACACGTACTCATTCCCTGACAACCTTCTCAAGCCATCCTGGAATAAAGAAAGATGATGTTAGTGGCTGGACTTCATGGACCAATATTTGTGTTACCTACCATTCTTCTTCTAGGCCATCTCCCCTCCCTTGACATTCCAACCTAGACCCCTGGAAAGGGTGCTTTTTGGTGCTGAGAATATTAAGGAATAAAGAACTTCCAAACAAAGGGGTCAGGACTGGATCAGAACAATAGCCACTGGATGGTCCAAGACAACTGCCCTTGGTCTATTAACTTGAGAAAATGAACTGAAGATAAGTGAAATCAAGATGACCATGTAATCAAAATGGTGCCTTGATCCTATCATTGAAAGTACTTTCTCCACTGATGCAGAAGGAAAGTCCTCTGTACATCTCATTATCTTCAATTTTTATGCATATTTCTCCATAAACCTTCCAAAGTTTCTTTATCCAATACACTGGAGGCCTCTTACTCCGCCCCCCATATTTTGGCAGATTCTAGTATGCTACTTGAGCTTCCCCTCTATTGCTTTCTTTCAGATTCTCACTACAATGCTTTGTAAATCTTAAATCATAACTTAAACATGATTCTTATTCTTTATTCATTTTCTTTTGGCAATTGGGGTTAAATGACTTGCCCAGGGTCACACAGCTAGTACGTATCTGAGACAAGATTTGAATTCAGGTCCTCCTGACTCCGGGGCCAGTGCTCTATCCACTGTCACCTAGCTGCCCCTTTCATTTTCTTATTACCTAACCAGCCCACATCATTTACCAGTCCATAATATCACTGTCTTCTCCAGTCATTGCTACACTGCTGCTATATAACAATAATAATAAAAATAATCATAGCAATAATAATAACCATTCTTATACAATGGGAAAGGGGGAGGGATAAAGCATTTATATAGCACCTACTTTGTGCCAATCACTGTGCAAATCTTTTTTTAGAACTATTATCTCATTTGATCCTCACAACCCTGCAAGATAGATGCTATTGTTATTCTCATTTTACAGTCGAAGAAACTGAGGCAAAAGAGGTAAAATGACTTGCCCAGGGTCACATGGCTAATAAATGTCTGAAGACACATTTGAACTTAGGTCTTTCTGACTCCAAGGCCCAGTGTGCTACAAGTTACAAGCTACAAGCTGCCTACAATAACAGTAACAATTCCTGAGATGCTGATGGTGCTGGGAAGTTTGCAAATTGCACCAAAATTTGCCTCGGTGAAGTTTGTTTTTTTTTCCTCCAAAAATATGATTTTCCATTATTACTCACAGTCATCAGTCCTCCAACTAGATCACTAGTGTGGGGATCTTCATCTTTAGTGCCCAACTGAGGAGAGTAGAGTTCTGTGGTTCGTAAAATTTCCAAAACTCTGTCCAAGGCTTCTGCTACGGTTACTGGACTATTCTCCTGGGCAGCGTTGATTATGTTAATGACCTGGATAGAAGAGGGAGAGAGAGAAAGGGAGAGAGAGAAAAGGAGAGAGAGGGAGGGAGGGGGGGAGAGGAAAGACAGAGAGAGAGACAGAGACAGAGAGAGGAAACACACACACAGAGGCAGAGACAGTGAGATGTAGGGGGAGGGAGAGACAGAGAGAATGAGTTAATTATGTAGATATCCACATCTTTACAAAAGTGTATATTCCCCCCAAATTATTGTACATTGGCTCCCAGGCCTAAATGAAATCACCTTTCTGCCTCAATTCATTACTCAATGATTAACATGTTACTACTTCATCAGACTATTTCCATCCTGGTGATTCTGAACCCCTGGCTGTCACTGTATAAAGCCCATTCTAAGTCTGCTCCCCTATACCCATCCTCCTCCACCTTAACCCCTTGCCTCAATGTGCCACTCCAGAGTTACTCATCTATTCCAATGTAGTGTCTCTAATGCCAGCTCCGTGAACTTGCATTTATCTTAAACCTTTTCCTTTTTCCACTCCTTTTATCTTCTGTCACTCACTGAGGCTTGCCTCCATCTGGATCACCATCCTGATGGTCTTTGGCCACTCTTTTTGGTACCAGTTGCATTTTCACTCATACCCCTAACTCACTGGTCATCGTAGAGGAGTCACTACTCCTTGCTCCCCATTGTCACTTCCAGACTCCCTCTCTAGTAGCACTAAGTACTTTTTCTTTCTTTGAAGTTCATTCAATCCATATTTGTCACCCAGTCAAGATTCTGGTAGCTATCTACTAACTCCTAGGAGACTCTCCTTCCTCAATGAATTCAGTGTCTGTGCCACTGAGCTTTCCCTCCACTCCAAGTTCTGCCCTCATACTATGGAGTCCAATATACACAATAATACTCCTTCAAATACTCTTAACTTCCCAGTTCCTCAATCCACTCATTTCCCAAGCCCAATGCTTCCCCCCACCTCAGCTACACAATAGAGATGGTCATAACCTTGATCTGCTCTCATTCCATTTCCATGTTCATAAACTCTGAAATTCGGACCCTAATCTATTATCATTCCATCTTTCCCTCTGCCTTACAACATCTAATCCTGTCCTTCATCCTCATCATGACCTCTAATCCCTCACATCTCAGTTATTTCCCAGGCCACCACTCCTCCAGTGGCTGCCCTCTCCTCCCTGCTCCATCTAGACTCCTTGGTGAGCCCATTTGCTTCTACACTATCTTCTACACTGGAATTCTTTGCCTCCTTATCCTATTGTCTTTGTTATGCCCAGTCATCCTCAGAGCTTGGATGACTCCCACCATCTGATGCTTTCTGTCCTGTTCACATGCTGCTGATCAGAGCTGGAGAAAATCACAAAACTGTGACAACAACAATTATGTTGCATAATTTCACCTAGGCCGTCATTGCAGCAAAGCAATCATTTTATATCTTCCTAATTGGTTTACTATGCCACTGACCACAGTGGTTATTCCAAACATTCTCATTCTTGCTCAGACCTCCTATGACATCCATTTTTCCATCCTCTCAGCTAAGAATCCTCATAGTTCGCTGAAAACAACGAGGCCATGCTCCAAGAACTCCCTCTTCTCTCCTCAGCTCATATCAATCTTTCCTCCCTGTCTCCTCTTCTACCCTTGTCTCACATAAAGAAGTAGCCTTTCTCCTTGCCATACACAGAAACTCCTTTACATACACCTTTGATGCCAATTCATCCCATCTTCTTGAGCAGACTGTTCCCTCTAACATCCTCACTCTCACTAATCTCTAATCTCTTTCTACTGGCTGCCTCCCTGCTGTGTACAAACAGGAGCATGTCTCTGCCATTCATTAAAAAAAAGAAAACCCTCACTTGATCCATCCAGCCCCATTAACTATAATGCTAAATCTCTCCTCTCTCTTCTGGCTAAGCACCTTGAGAAAGTCATCAACAGTTGATGCTTCTACTTCCTTTCCTCTAAATCCCTTCTTAACTTTCAAGTCTGGCTTCTGACATTATTAAACTGAAACGTCTGTCTCCAGTTACCAATGATCTCTTAATTGCCAAATCCTTTCCTTCCTTGACTTCTTGCAGCCTCTGACACAATCACTCCCTTCTTGATATTCTTCTCTTCACGTGTTTTATGATACTACTGTCTCCTGATTCTCCTCTCACCTGTATGACCACTCCTCAGTCTCAGTCTTTGCTGGAACTTGATCTAAGTCATTCCCACTAATCATGGGTCTTCCTCAAAGCTCTGTCCTTGGCTCTATTCTTTTCCCCCTCTATACTATCTTACTTTAATTTTGTTTAAACTTATGGAATAAAACAAGCATTTCTATAACACAGTAGAATAAAAAAAGAAGATTGCAGACGAAACTGCAAATCTATTATGTACAACTTGCTATTCCTTTTAAATATGTAATAAAGTTATCATGTAGATTTCTTTTTTTTTTCTTCCCTAGAGGAAGATGGCTACCATTAGACACAAATAGGCATAAATGTGTAAAATTTTTCTATACATATTTCTATTTATCATTTCTTTCTCTGGATGCAGATAGTGTCCTTCCTCATATGTTCTTTATAGTTAATATGAATATTTATAATGGTCAAAATGACTTCAGCACTCAAAGCCCTTCTTAAAACAATGTTGCTGTTACTGTATACAGTGTTCTCTTGGTTCTGTTCATTTCATCTTCGTTATTTTGTGAAAGTCTTTCCACATTTCTCTAAGATCACTGAACTTTTTATTGACAGTGTCTTACTTTTTAAAAAATAATTTAAAAAATTTCCCATTACATGTAAAGACAATTTTTAACATTCATTTAAAAAATGAGTTCCAAATTCTCTCTCTCTCTCTCTCTCTCTCTCTCTCTCTCTCTCTCTCTCTCTCTCTCTCTCTCTCTCTCCCTCCCTCCCTCCCTCACCTCTCCCCTCCCTGAGATGGTAAGCAATTTGATTTAATGGCCATTACCATATTATATACTATGTTACTCAATGAGCTTCAATTCCCCCATTTTAAATGATCATCTCTATGCTCATGATTCCCAAATCTATTTATTCTGCCCTATCCTCTCTCTTGACCTTCAGCATCTCTATCTACTAAATGGACATCTCAAACTGACGTTCCATATATATCTTAAACTCAACACATCCAAACCTGCACTCATCAGCTTTCCCCTCACACTCTCCCTTCTTATGAACTTCTCTATCATTTTCAAGGACACCCCCGTCCTCCCAGCCACCCAGACTTGTAACCTCGGTACGATCCTCAATACCTTACTCACACTCACCTTGTATATCCAGTGTCTTGCCCAGTTCTATGATTCCTGCCTTCTCTCAAGTACATACTATTCTCCCCTCTGACATGGCCTCCACCCTGGTTTACAGACCCTCATCACCTCTCCCCAGGAATACTGCAAATGCCTCTACTTACATCCCTTCCTACTCTAGACCATGCTCTACGCAGTTGCCAAAGTGATCTCCTAAGCATCCTTCTGACCACATCTCTCCTCTCTTCAAACCCCAATTGCTCTCTATTACCTCCAGGATCAACTAGAAAATCCTCTGTTGGGCTTTTAAAGCCCTTATACAACATGGTCTTTTTCTATTCCCTCAGTTTTCTCATATTTTATTCCCCATTGATTACTCTATAATCCAGTGACACTGGTGTCCTTGCTGTTCTTTATATAGCCAGTTTTCATTTAATATTCTGCAGACTTTCCTCCCTCGCTTCTAGGTTCTGTGTGGCTCTGTCCCCTTCAAGGTTCTGTGGCCTCTGACCCGAGGCCCTGTAGTCCAGTGGCTTCAGTGCCTGGGCCACTCCCCCCTACACACACACACACACACACACACACACACACACACACAGAGGACCTCTAGCATGGGACGCCCCTGCCACCTTAGGTTACACACACACACACACACACACACGCACACACACACACACACACACTCTCTCTCTCTCTCTCTCTTTCTCTCTCATACACACATACATATACTCACACACATATATACATTATATGTATTTATATATGCAAATACATGTATGTGTTTATGCACACACATATAAACATACATACACTGAGAGAGACAAGACAGACAATTGCTTCTGCTTAAAGCCCAGGAATAGCCATAGCTTTTTACCTTTGTGATTGGAGCTTCAATGGTCATAGAGTGGATCCTTGCCATTGATGGATAACGACGGTTCTGTAGACTTGGTGCTGTCAAGATAAAATGTGTGTCCCTTAGAACAACAGTGCTCTGAAGCACACTCTGCCCTCAAAAGGACAGAAGGGCTAAATTCTGGGCACAGAGGCCAACTAGAAGCTTCAGGCAGGAACTGTTTCTGATGAGGTCCCTGGGAAAACTGCTCAAAGCCCAGCTCTGCCTTCTGGGGGACCACCACACTACTCTTCAAAAAAGGATTGGATTCACTCATCATTTATTCCAGGATGGTCAGAAACCCTGCCACCATTTTCACAGCCCAACCAGAAAAGGCTAGATTTATGCAGAATGGATGACATTGGTAGAAGGCCACCTGACCCAAGAGAACCACCAATAGAACCACTTCTCAGGCAAGCTGAGATGATAAAGACCGCCCCCTGAAAGCCTAGTGTGCCCCTGCTAAAACTCTGGCTTGCACACGCCATAAGCCTATTCAAATTTCAGCCTAGGGAGTATTCCTAACAAGTGAACCAAGAGCAACTAATAACACTATAAGGGAGAAATTACGCCGAGGGCGTCTTTCACACGCTTGTGCCTTTGAATGTAAGCTCACACCATCAAAAACCAAACCAAACCAAAGACATACGTAGCAGTCCGTATGATTTAAGTATGAACTAAATTGCCTTTGGAACTATTTTAATGAGATGAATTCACAACATATTGGTGATTTTACCCCCACGTGGGCTGGGTTATGACCCTAGTACAAATATCTATATCTACATGTACATGTACATCTACACCTACACCTACACTTACGTTTATATCTATATCTATATATCCATCTATCTATTACTATAACCCTAGTAGATTTGTCTTAATATTCAGTACATTTGGTAGGTAGGTGGCACAGGAGATGGAATGCTGGGCTGAAGTCAGAAAGACTCATCTTTGTGAGTTCAAATCCATTCTGTGAAACTGACTAGCTGTGTGACCCTGAACAAGTCACATAACCCTGTTTGCTTCAGTATCTTCATCTGTCAAATGAGCTAGAGAAGGAAATAGCAAACCACTCCAGTCTTCACCAAGAAAACCCCAAATGGGGTCATGAAGAGTTAGACACAATTGGAAAACAAGAAGAATTCATATATTAAATAAAGTGCTTAGGGTTAAGTGATAGAGGGAGAATTTGAATCTAGACCTCTCCTGACTTCAAGACCAGCACTCCCTCCTCATCACCTGTAAAATTAGAAGAAAAATACTGTGAAACCTTATAAATTATTTTTACAAAGATCCTCAAAACACATGCTTAGAAGTATTCTGAAAGTCTGTTTCCCATTTCCATTGTATTATTTTAGCTCTATCTCATATATCAAGCAGTTGTCTTTCCATGATGTCTTTCCTCTTTTATTTTATTTTATTTTTTGCTTTTTGGAGGGCAATTGGGGTTAAGTGACTTGCCCAAGGTCACAAGGCTAGTTTTTGTGTTAAGTGTCTGAGGCTGGCTTTGAACTCAGGTCCTCCTGACTCCAGGGCTGGTGCTCTACTCTAGTAGAGTAGCTGCCCCCCTCTTTTATTTTCTGAAGTTAAAAAACAAAAACATGAATTAGGAAGTTTTCTTACCATCACTACTTCGAGAAGTTATTGATTTAACATCAATAGATTCTTTCCTCCTGTTCTTGTATCTAAATGAGTGAGACTCTATGAAAATCAAAAGAGAAGAAAAGAATGATTAATTTTCAGTGTATTCACATGTATTCACATTCACAAATTTGCCTCCTTTACTATAAAGTACTACACCATACTATAAAACAATTTTAAGAAACAATAAAATGTGTATTCTTCATGTAGTAACAAAGACACAAGATATTCTCAATACTGTTATTTGTAAAATATTTTTATTGTTCTTTGCCTCCATTGACCGCTGGGCCAGCTACAGTTTTGATTCTTTAAAGGTCGTGGTATTCCATGTTCTACATTCATATAACGTCACCAGAAATATGTTGGGATTAAAATCTGGATTTGTGTCTTAGGGAGAAAATTGAGTGGCAAAAATGCTGCTCAATTTCCCAAATGCAAAACAGCCTGCTCTTCCTTTTATTCATTTATGGATCCATCTCATTACCCAATTTAGTGTCCATTTAAGGTATATGTACTAAAGAATTAACTCATTTAGTTGTCTAATATATTCTATATCATATGTAGGCAAAAGACATTTTTCATCCACTTTGTTTGCTCAGCTTGGATTGCTAGACTCTTAAGTAATTAGGTATCTTATTAAGTAGGCTCTCTAGTGCTCTGATGCTTGCCGTAGTCAGCACAAAGCCATTTATCAAAAGGGGCAAATGACAGACTTCACCATCTATATGGAATACAATTTCTAAATTGTTACATGAAGTTCAAGACTAATCTTTGAGCGTGATAGTTTAGACTAGACACTATTAGGGCTGATTTTGGCTCATTTCCACTGGGTTACCTGCTATGGCTCACCAATGTATAAAATTTGTTACGATGTTCTCACCTGTCTGAGACTTGTCTCCTGAATCACGGTGAATCTTGTGTATCTAAATTTGTTCAAAATAAAACAGTTTATTCAAAAGAAAAGAGATTGATTTCAAGCACTGGTTTACCTTTGTTCTTTTTTTAAAATTCCATTATTTCCAAAACCTTCCAAAGAACGTTTTCTGAAAATGTACATTGATTTAGATATGAAAAGAGACAACAGACAATGTAGAGTATTACACATTCTTTGGCACCTTTCGATTCTCATAGAATCACAGAACCACAGCAAAGGACGTATTCCAAGAGGTCATTTAATCAAGCTCCCAAGACCTCTAATAGAGAATCTCAGTCATGGGAAATCTAGTATAGTTTTTAAAAATCTCTCCGCAAAAAGGGATTTGAACTTTGTTGCTATAAATAAACTTAAGTGTTTAAGAGGGTAGTATATTATTGTTGTATTCCTTTGGTTCCTATTTAATCAATGTATTATTTTAAAAATATTGATATGAGTACAACTGTAGGGCATTAAGAAAAAAAAACACTTCCCTAAAGTTCATTAGTTTCAATGACAGTCAGAAGATCCCCCATAAAATACTCTTTTCTCCTCAATAGAGAGAGGAGATTATTTATACACAATGTTTCCTACATTGCCAGATGCAGTCACTTGATACATATATCGTTTGTGGTTTTACATGATTGTCTTTGATAAAAGAAAGAGTCCTGTGTGGGTCTGTTGAGGTGGGAAATGCTTATTAGGAAGTGATTGTGCTATCTTTTTTTTTTTTTAATCAATAAAACATTCTTTTAAAAGCATATGGCGTCAACTGGTAACTTTTTCTTTCAAAAATGAGAGCTACCCTTTTTCTTTTCCTGGCTTCCAAGGATTCCAAAAAGAGGAGGAACAATGGGTGCACCAAGAAGGGCCATGCATCCCTTCCACTGCACCAAGTGCTCCCGCTATGCCCAAGAACAAGCCATCAAAAGTTCGTCATCCGCAACATCACGTAAGCCGCGGCAGGCAGGCAGCCAGCGTCTTGGACTCCTACGGGCTGCCCAAACTGTGCGTGAAACTACATTGTTGTGGCAGCCGCGCGATCTACAGCAAAGTAGCAAGGAACCACTCCGGTGACACACAGAAGGATTGGTCGCCCCCACCCAGTTTCACACCTGTAGGTGCTGCCCCCAGAACCCTTCCCAAGCCCATGTAAAGCGCTATCTGCCCATCAACGTTCCTGAACTGATCAGAGGAAAATAAAATGGTTGGTCTGTCTTAAAAAGAATGAGAGCTGGTGGATCATCTGACTAGGAAGATGGTGAGATAAGCAGTACTCAGCAAACCTTCTGCTGAACTATAAGAAATGCACTTAATTCACATTAATTAGAACAGAAGCCAAAAGATATGTACATCCCCATACAAGATGACACCTTCACCTTCTGAAATAATTGTGGAGGATCAAATTGCCCGAAGCTCCCACTCACTCACTCATGCCACTCCCATCTTGCCTGGGTGCTGCAGGATGATAACCTAACTTCCAGCACTGGCGGTCCCTACCCTGGCTCCCTGTGACAGTGATTCAGTCTGAACCCAACCTGCTTTATAAGAGGCAGAAAACTGATAGCCACACAACAGAAAGAGGGCACAGTTGTGGAAGGCAGGGGTAAGGGGTACAACTCTAAAAATGTAGCTCTAGCCCATCAGAATTTGCACACGAACCCAACTGTGCCTCCATTCCCCCTAAATGGAGATAGCTGATTCCACCTAGTTCCAGGGGTCTGGGCAGGAGAACCTATAGAGGCCATATCAGTGGAAAGAGGAGTCAGGTAGTGAGAAGGAAAGTCCAACTACCGAGGATAGAGAAAAAAGGCCAAAAAACAAAAGGGCCAGGAGAGAAAGGTAGGGAACATAAGCCCAACTACTAAGCAGATAAACTTACAGTGAGATATTCTCTCTGTCTCTCTCTGTCTCTGTCTCCATCTCTGTTTCTCTCTCCCCCCCACATACATACGTATATACACACATACATATATATGTATAATATGTATATAACTATATGCACTTTCAGATGAATATGAATAACCAAAAATTACTCATGAAAAAAGACAAGACAATAAACAATTTTTATTTCTCAGAAATAATTGAATAACAGCAAGACACTTTGGAATAGTACAAAATTAAAAAAAATTTAAAGAAGAAACTAGAATGTAAACCATGTAAGAAATCAGAGCTGTCCAAGAAGAAACAAAACAATAAAATAGACAACTTGGAGCACATTATGGAGAATCTTTTAAAATAAGAATGGGTTTGGAAAAGATGGTGATAGATTTGGAACTCAAAAATATCAAAGTAGAAGAAAAATTGGTAAAAGATAGTAAAATACGATTTTAAAAACATACATAAAGCCAAATGTGGTCATACACATTGGTCATCCTTTCTACTAGGGAGGCTGAAGCTTGTGGATCACTTGAACTCAGGAGTTTTGAGTTACAAGAGGGCTAAAGTTAACCAGATGCCTGCACCACGTCCAACACCAATATGGTGATCCCCCAGGAGCAGAGCCCACCAGCTGCCTAACAAGGAGAAAATCAGTCCAAGTCAGAAATGGAGCAGGTCTAAGCTCCCATATTTATGGAACACTCCCAGTCTAAGTGAGATAGGGAGATCCAGTCTCAAAGACAAACAAACAAAAAACTATTTCTATGTAATCCCAAATGATCAAATTTGAAGACTGGATGGACAGGGATAATTTAAATATTATGTGTCACCATTAAAAAACCATAATACTATAGTCCAGGGAAAAATGTAAGAAAACTGTCTAGAAGTCTAAAAAACAGATAGAAAAGTATGATGGGGTAGAATCAAGTAGCTCACCATCTGAGAAAAGTCATAAGCGTGTAATTCCAAGGCATACAGAAGTTATATCTCCCAAGAGCTATAGAGGAAAGTAAAATGTGAATAGTCCTTTATGACTAGGCATCTATGTGAAATAAGAGAAAAGGTGGACTATCATATCCCAAAAAAAGCAAAGGTGATGTGAATGTAGCTCAACCCAAAACAAAATGGAAATGTATGGACATTTAATAAAAAGGACAAATATAAGTCATTCCTCCAAAAGAAAAACAGTGAGTAATTAAACAAGAAACACTATAAATAGGAAAAACACACTAGCATTTCTGGGATTTAGCTAAAGCAATCCTCAGAGGCTAATCTATATTTCTGAAAATATACATATGCAATAATAATTATTAGAAAGAAGATTAATAAGCCTACAACCAGCACAAAAGAAGACACTTAAAAAGTCAGAGAATCAATAAAATGAAAATAAATGACTATAGAAATGATAAAAACTACAAGCTTATTTAAGACTAAAAAATTTATAAAAACTTTGGTTAACCTTATTTTTAAAAAGAGAGAAGAAAATAAATCAAATAATCAAATGCAAAAATGAACAATGTGAATAAATAATGGAGAACAAATAAAAAGAATTGCTAAAAACTATCACCACATGCCAACAAAATGGGGAATTGAAAGGAAATTAATGATTATCTGCAAGATGATAAAATAGCAAACCACTAAATTTCAGAAACATTAAACGAGCCACAAATGAATTACCTAAGGTAGGGGGAGCCTTGTTCTAAGTAAATTCTGTCAAATGATTAACATGTAATTAATTCTTATGGGTCAAAAATTATTCTCAATACCTGAGGATTTTAATCCAACTATTTTTATGGCAACAAATATAGTCCTAATACATAACTATGGGAGGATAAAGTAGAGATGGAGAATTAGAGACTAAAATTACTAATGAATATTGATGCAAATTAAAAAAAATAAATCTATCAAAACAACTACAACAATATAAGTATGGGTATGTCAATTATTCATTATAATCAATACTTCTAGACCTTAAACTATATTATTTTATAAAGCAGGAGTCATCAAAATAATTTGGTACTAGTTAAAAAATAGAAAAGTATAACAGTGGAATAGACTAGAAAAGTAAGGATGAGAAACAATCTAACACTCTGGGTTAGTATCTGAGAAACAATAAATTCCAAATAGATGCCCTGACTTAAATATAAAAATTCACATCACAAAGAAAATTAGAGGAGAAAGGCAGAAGGTACTTTTGCAACTATGACGAGGCCAGGGGAATTTTTAAAAAGTTATTGATATATTTTTCTCCTTTATAACATATATTTCTCAAAGCATCCCTCTACTTTCATCACTCAAAGGGGGATTCCTCATTTTGTTGTTCAGTCGTTTCAGTTGTGCCTAACTTTTCATGACCCTATTTGGAGTTTTCTTGGCAAAGATACTGGAGTGGTTTCCTATTTCCTTCTCCAGCTCATTTTATATATGAGGAAACTGAGGCAAACAGGGTTAAGTGACTTGCCCAGGGTCACATAGTTAGTAAAACCTGAGGTCAGATTTGAGATGACTCTTCCTGATTCCAAGTCCAACACTCTATGTACGAGCTACCCATCCCTCCTAAAAAATAAAAAAAGGGGAAAAAATCCAGTTCAAAAAAAGTTACATTCTGTAATTTTCCACATGAATATGCTAGGGTGGGGCTATTTAATTATACAAGGGACAGAGATGCTCATAAAACCTAAAATAAACAATTTTGATTTCTTAAAACTGTAACTTGGCCAAGGTCATAAAGAGAGTAAACATCGGTTGAGAAAATCCCATATAGCAGAGGGCTTGTGGGGAAGTAGGCTGCTGGAGTCCACATATAGAAATAACCACATCTAAACAAATGCCATTGACAATCACTGGAAATCAGTACATGCCCCATCAATTTTAAATCTACTTCACTATTCATTACCAATTTCTTTACGGATCACAAATGTTGATGATCATCTACACTAGATCAGTGGGGCAGCTACATTGATACTAGGAATCACAGATACAGTTTTTCTGTATATATGGATCTCATTTGCTCTTTTTGCCACCTTCTGATTGTGAAAGATAAAAATAAGAATTATCAGGGGTGCCTATGTGGCCTGGTCAACAGAGTACTGGGCCTCAAGTTTTGAATAAGTTCAAATCTAGCCTCAGACACTTATTAGCTGTGTGACCCTGGGTAAGTCACTTAATCTTTGCATCATCTAAAGGCATTTATCCTCAGTTTCGTCATTTACAAGATGGGACTAATAATAGCCTCTGCCTCACAGGGTCGTGTGGGCCAAATGAAATAGCGCAGTGCCTTGCACATAGGAAGCACTATATGAATCTTTATTATTTTTATTATTATTATTTCCATGATCAGATTTGGGGGTTTTGGTCAAGAGCTGTGATTTGATCTCTGTGGGAATGGCCTCCACCAATACAGATAAACAATTGTATGCAATTTATAGTTGCAGCAAGTTACCTGGAGCATTGAGTAGTTACTTGCCCATGGTTATATAACTAGAATGTATAAAGAAGCACAATTTGAACCCAGACCCCCTGGACTCTAAGCCCAGCCTTGCCACCACTCTGTCCACACAGTGATCCTCTATCCATGCTGATATGTGTAGTTCCTCACGGTGTTGCTGCTAAAATTCATCTGTTAACAAATATCTTGACTAGACAAGCATTTATTTGTATCCAATATAGGGGCAGCTAAGTGGCAGAGTGATTAGAGTGCCCTGGGGTCAGGAAGACTCATTTTTTTGAGTTCAAATCTAGCCTCAGACACTTACTAGCTGTATGACCCTGGGCAAGTCACTAACCCCTGTTTGCCTCAATCCCTCACCTGTCAAATAAGCTGGAGAAAGAAATGGCAAATCACTCAGTATCTTTGCCAAAATGGGGTCATGAAGAGTTGGGCACGACGGAAGTGACTGAACAACCCAAGGTGGGAAGTCAGTCAGCTACTTTAAGTGGTAGTTGAAGCTAAAATGAAAACCACAGATTTAGGCCTGGAAGGGACCTTAACAGCCACCTAGGCCTAGAGAGTGACTTGCCCAAGTTCACACAGGAAATAAACAGCAGAGCTGAGATCTAAACAGACTAAAAATCCAGAGCCCTTCCCACCACCTGACACTATGTTTTAAACTCTGCAATCAACATAAAAATATAAAGCCAAAGTCATGTCAGCTCTTAGAGCCAGAAAGTTTACCACCAGGGATAGGTAAAAAGAAATTGCTGCCCCACTTGAGTTTCTATACTGAAAAACAAACATTTGTTCCTTCCTTCTGATAAATGTAAAAATGAAATATGGAAGGGGAGAATTTGGATGTATTCTGCAGCTCAGATGCTTCCATATAATTCTAGAAATCATTAAGAGCTATTATATGACAAGCACTCATCTGTGATATCCTGCTTATAACGTGACTAAAGGCTGTGACTCATCCATTCCACATGGATAGGGCCTTTTTATTTCTTCTGTGACCAACTGTTTTAGAGTTTTTCTTAGTGAGAAAGACCATTTGCTACAGACTGATTTGGGTATGAATCTAAGATATGGCCACAAGTAAGTACAAATGTTTTCTTGCAAATTATTCTTTTTCTACTTTAGGCCAGAAGCAATCCTTAATCACTAAATTTTTCTCTTTGAAAACAATAAATATGACCTTCCCAGCTCTGCCGCACACATAAAGCCTTCTTCTGGTCCTGCTCTTGCTCTGCCCCACAGGGAATTAATTCAACTGTGGGACTCCTGGAGATGTCAAAGTAGGCTTTGAGCTCTGACCGTACCTTTTTACCACTGATCCCCTGGCTGTTCCTCCCACAGGATACTCCACCTCCCCAGTCGTTGGGATTTCACTGGCTTCCTCCCATGCCTGGAACTCTCTCCCTCCTCCTCTCTGCCCCTTGGCGTCCCTGCCTTCCTTCAAGTCCTGGCTAAAATTCTACCACCAGAAGTCTTTCACAATCCTCCTCAATGCCACTTCCTTCTCTCGGTTAATTATCTCCAACTTATCTTGTATATAGTTTGTACATAATTGTTTGCATGCTATCTTCCCCTTTGCCTTGAGAGTACTGATTTTTTGCCTTTTTTTTTTGTTTGTTTCCCTAGCACTTAACACAGTTGGTCTAGAAGACAGTAGGTACTTAATAAATGCTTGTTGACTGACTAGTCAACTCAGAGGAGATGGGCTTACTGTACCATCCCTCTCATCTAGACTTAAGCACTCCAGGCACTAAGGTCATGTCAGGGCAAGTGTGTGAGTTGGGTGGGTTGAGGGGAGAGAGGAGATGCTCACTGATACCCATCTAGTAGGGTTGATCAAACTTCTTTTCTGCAAGTGAGTTCCCATTTGGCACTAGGATGAATACCATGGATCATCTATGTCTTTATACTTCTTTCAAATAGTGCCTTGTACATAGTACGCACTTAATAAATGCTTATTAATTGATTGATTTTGGAAACAGTAGTACTGTGGGCTCTCAGGATATTCTTCAAACCTCATTTTCTAAGTCTGCTAGTAACTCTGGTTAGGTCATGTAGTTTAGGGAAAAGTAACCTGTTGGCAATAGGCTAGAAAGTTGCTGATCCTTATTCTTTTGGCATGGGGAAAGAAGGGCAGAGATTGGAGAGCCACAGTAGGTAACCACCAAAGAGGGACTTTCCTGATCCAATTACCATGAATCCTGCCAGTTCAAGATACATTTGGGTTAAATAATTCCTCTTTTAAAATGCAAATACTCCTTGAGAAGACTAAGCCTCCATATAAACCTTAGGGGAATTCAATCATTCATATCGAGAAGTAATTACTTTGATTTAATTACTTTCATCCCAACTCAGTTCATATTATCAGTGAAATGAAGAAAAGGTGGTTTGTTGGAAGTGGGGAGGGAGAACAGGATAATCTTAGATCTCTGTTAGTCTCGGAAACTGCAGGCCTGGAAAGATGCTAGAGTGGGAAAGGCTGGAAACCTAAAAGGCAACATGGTGATCTTACGAAGGTGAAAGAGAAGCCAGGGGATGGGAAGAAGGGTGTAGGAAGGGAGATCAGCGGCCCCTAAACAAGAAATTGTTTCCACTTCAATTCTATCTACGGCACCTGTACCCTATTCCATACTTGGATAAGTTCAGATTTTTATTAAAGTTAGTACTTGGTATGCCATCTTTCCTCACCTTTATCTTTACATAGGTTGTCCCTCTTGCCCAGAATGCACTCCATCCTCACTTCCACCCCTGAAAATTTCTGGCTTCCTTCAGAGCTCAGTTCTAGAGCCATCTTCTACATTAGCCTTTCCTGATTCACTCCCCTTTTCCCTGCCCCCCCCATTTTATAATTACTTGGTATTAATTTTGTATTTGTCACATAATAGGTGCTAAATATTTGTTGATGGATTAATCAATACATTGTTGTAGTTATAGGTGTGCATTTTTCCCTGATAGAATATAAGCTCCTTGAGGGCAGGTGCTTTTTTAATCAGATCATATGGCAAATAGACCCTAGGACCCAGGGGTGAGGAACCTGCAGCCTCGAGGCCAGTCCTTTAGGACCACACTTGAGAATCTAGAGGGCCAAAATTTCCCCACCCCTGACCTAGGTCTTTTGAAACCCAGGGCCTTCTCTTGGTAACCTGGCACATGGGAAAACCCACCCAACTTCTAACTGGACAAATCCTAGTGAATGTTGATGATTCCATTGTGCATTTATGTGTATGTATGTGCCAGAGGATGATTGAGCACAGTGATATCTTATAAACCATCAGCTGACTCAGTACTGATTTTAATTTATGAAAATTCTCTTTCTGTAAGCCTAATGCCTGACATCTGTTTTATTTGTGACCTGGAACAGATTTCGTTGATAAGCCACATACTTGTGCTTACCTCATTGGTTTTTCATAATCTAGCCTGGATTCATTTCTTTGTGATCGACAAACAGAAACTGGAGGCTAAATAGTTTCAAAAAGAAAATTCAGTCTATTTCAAGTTTTTCAGTCTTGAGGAACTGCCAATAACCGACGGCAATTTTGCTCAGCACTTTTAAGTGAACTCCCATATGCATGCTGGATTCTGGCAAGAGTATGAGAGAATTGCCAAGATCCAACATTTTTCTACTCTCATTATACTAGCACTCAAGAGAGAGTCATTAAACTATTTAATGACACCCACTGCTTCATTTGTACTGCCATTAGCATAAGATCCAAGTTATCACCAGTACTAATGCTTTATAAATCAAGTCCCTAGAGATCTAAACAAGAAAAGGCACAGCACAAAGGGAAGATGAGTGATAATGGAAGGGCAGAGGGCTAAAACAGCCCTATCTCCATGAGCCCTGGGCTTCTGAAAATGCTGTTCATTCAAAACCTCATTTTACTTCACATGAGCAGCCATCCTAGATAGGAAGACAGGCCCAGGCTGGCATTCCGCCTTTGGTGTCAAAATGTCCCATCATTGTCCTGCCAACCACACTGCCCCCAATTTGTCTTCACTTTGAAATAGGACAAAATATCTTGAATGGAGTCAATAAGAAATGTATGTCATGAGATGAGCACTAAATGAAAGAAAATGTTCACTTCACGGGCAGCTCTATTTGGTGAACATTTCTCCTATGTGGCCTTGCAGGACTAAAGAATTTAATGCCTACAACACTCACCAGAGAGCCCACAGGAATAAAGGCTAAGCCCCAAAGTGAAGAGTACGCCTGACTAGAGAGGAATGGTGCCAAAATGAACTTCCAGCATGACCAGTAATTGAGGCTTTGCACAAGTCACTGTGGTCCCAGTTTTTGGATGAGAGAATAGAAACAGAGGCTTACAGAACTTCTTTCCTATTGTCTTCTCTGAGGGCTTCAAATTACCCAGGATTTCTCAATCAGTTAATCAGCAAGCATCGATTAAGCATTTGTTATCTATCAGGACTGTGCTAGATCCTTAGGATGCAAAGATAAAAAAAACCCCTGTCCTCTGAGAGATTGCACAGGGTGATGTGGGGAGGTGGGGGGAACCAGGTCTTCTTTTCACAGGAAGAAGGAACAAGTATCCCTTTAATATACTCTAGGTGAGGCAGTCAGGTGGTACAGTGGATAGAGTGCTAGGTCTAGAGTCAGGAAGACCTGAACTCATATGTGGCCTCAGACACTTAGTAGCTGTGTGACCCTGGTCAAGTCACGTAACCCTGTTTGCCTCATTTGTAAACTGAGGTGGAGAAGGAAATGGCAAACCACTCCAGCATCTTTGTTAAGAAAACCCCAAATGGGGTCACAAAGAATAGCATGTGACTGAAACAATTGAGCAACAACTATCTTCTCCTATCCTGAAATGAAGTCTTTTGTCCATTCCATAGACAGCTTCTGTCTCAACTGTTCTGATACATAGTTTACTAGACTTCCTGTCATCAGAATGGATTTTCTCCCATATTGGCCTTTAAGCCAACAATGTTGTCCTCTCAATTGGTTCCTCCAACAATATCCCTCATTCCCCATTTTAATTCTTCTTTATCTCCCAATATTCTATGCATGTGGTCATTCTCCAGACCTCGAGCCAGCTTGGCAAAGACCAACGACATCATTTGGCTCCCCTCGACCTACCACTCTGCCCAGTTCAATGGTGTATCTAGGTACCAAGGGTCATGGCTGAGAGGGGCTGCGTACCTCTCCCTCTCCTAAGTATCTGCAAATGTGTGTAGTCACATTCTCCTTTCCTCAAATCTAGGTAAATTAGAAGTAGATACTCCTCTCAGAAATGTTCGTTTCTTCCTACACTTCTCAACTAGGAAATGTATGGTGGAGTGGGGAGAACCATTGTGAGACATGGTTTTGAATCCTACCTCTGACACTATATGTGTGACCTCAGTTTTCTCAGCTGTAAAATGGACATGAGGATACTTGCATTACTTTTTGTAAGGAAAAAGTTTTATAAGTCTTGAAGCATTTTAGAAATGAGAATTATTTCTAGTCAGCCTTTCCTTCATCTAACTATTATACCCTCCACTTTTTCACGACTAATTAATTAATAGACATTTATTAAGCACCTACTATAAGCCTGCACTGTGCTAGGAACTGGGATTACAAAATATAATCAAAGAAACATTCCTTTTCCCAGTGAATTCTCCCCACTTGCCAAAATATCTGCTCTAAGCCCTTAGAGGAGTAAATAGAAATGAAATAATGATACCCTACCATACCTCCCCCATTTACCTTTTCTAAATATGTAGATGATCACTTTTTGCCTCTTTGATACCCATAATACAACACACATTTGGTTTCATATCAAACATTTAAAAATATACAATGGATAGTTAGTCAGTTGTCTGTCCTTTCCAGTCATTCAACCAACAGTATTTGTTGGACACTTATGTGCTCAGTCCTTTAAGATCAGCTCCAAAAATCAAGTTGGGGATATCGGATTTATGGTCATAAAACAAACAAAAAGGCCACATGTAATTACATGTTAAATTGGGTGGTATAGATTTAATGCTGTCTGTGATTATGATTGAACCAGAGACCATGCATCTATGGGTTATTACTAGTATCTTACCAAAGTAATGATGATTGTATTATCTATCATTCATATCCATTCAATCAAATGATTATTAATTTAGCACCTACTATTAGCCAGGCAGACACTATGTTAGGCACAACTGGCCAGAGGAACTACATGTTATGAAATATGGAAAATTCTTTTTAAAAATTATGGATGAGTCCAGTTAGAAGGGGTCTTAGGGATGATCTGGTCCAAACCTCTCATTTCATACATAGGGAAATTCATTCTCAGGTAGGTAGAGGGACTTTCTAATAGTTCCAGGGTTTGTGAAGGTGAGAACCAGGATTAGAATCCTGCTCCCTAATTCCAAGACCAGCGCTTCTTCCTCTTTAGACTGCTTGCTGTCTCTTGTTTTGTGGCACATGGTGGTGCTACATTTTCCACTCCTGTAGGGCTAACCAGAGGAGGCTGCTATCCTCTGCTAAGAATGGTTAATGGTAATAATTCTCTTAATTTAGTCTGGAAATGCTCCATTAGAAATAGAGCCACAGGAGAGGTATTAAAGAACTCAACTCTGCCCTGAAAAAAAGGCATCAGAATCAAGGATGCAAGTAGTATTTATAAATTAAGAAAAACCTGAATATCCCATGTGATTTGGACAGATTTCTCCTTGAAGACACATGCAAAAAATACCATCTGAGCGTTTGCAATCACAGTAATGTTATAATGTCATAATAAGAGTTTTTTCCTTTCAAGTAAGTGGGATTCTGTAATGTGATAAGCAGGTCACACCAAGACATTAGAGAGAGATTTAATTTACTGGGGTGGCCTGGGTTACTGTAGTAGGAAAGGAGCAGATGGCAGCAAATGCAGTCGTGAGACACATTCTCATTTTAAACAAAGAGATGAATTTTTATTACCTTTCATCTGGATCTTCAGTGTTATAGATCAGGATACTATTGTGCTGGAGATGCACTAGAAAAACACGTTTTAAATTGCTGGACTGAAAACATCTAGGCTTCAAAATATTTTTTGGTGAAAATAGTTTGGGGGTGACTTTTTCTTTCTTTCCCTGGAGGACCCTTTGCTTAGGAAAGGTGGCAGACATAGTCAAGAGTAACTGGAGGCACCTCTCAGATCAATCACCAGTTGTGATAGCAAAGTTACACTGGCAGTGCCACATGCCACGGTATAGCTGAGGAGGGGAGGAGAAGGGCCAAGAGAAACAAGTCATGAGAGCCACAGGAGATTGGGGGTGAGGGACAGCAATGGGTGGAAATCAACAGTCCAACTCATATTACTTCTCTAAGCCTATCTTTGTCAGGGAACTGATGTCAATGCCATGACTTTCATATGACCAACAGTCAATGTATTCACATGAGAGAGGCAGCTTGTGAGAATGGAAAGCATGATAGACTTAGAGGCAGGAAGATCTACATTCAAATCCTGTCTCTGATCCATTTGCTAGCTGTGTGACCCTAGGCAACTGACAATGTCTTTCAGCCTCAGTTTCCTCTTTGCAAGATGGGAATAGTGATAGTGCCTACTTCATAGGAGTGTTTTGGGTACCATATAATGCATAAAGTATGAATTTTAGTCATAATAATAATTCTTATTAATAACATGTAAGACTTACCATGGGACAGCTAGGTAGTACAAATACATAGAGTGCCAGGCCTGGAGTTAGGAAGACCTGAGTTCAAATTCAGCCTCAGACATTTATTAGTTGTGTGACCCTGGGAAAGTCACTTAATCTTGTTTGCCTCAGTCTCCTCATCTGTGAAATGATCTGGAGAAGGATATTGTAAACCACTCTAGTATCTCTGCCAAGAAAACCCCAAATAGAGTCAAGAAAGCTGGACTCAACTGAACAACAAAAACTCACCACTCTTTTCCTCTCTCTCTATACCATGGTACCTTAGAAAGAACAGTGACTGTGGAGACAGAGACCTCAGTCCAAACCCTCTTGCTCAGTGTCTGGGGGACTTTGGATAAGTCACTTCACCTCCATGGGCCTCAGTTTCCTTATCTATAAAATTAGGAGGTTAAAAGATATGGCCTTTGGGGTCCCTGCAAGCTCTAGATCTGTGATACTGAGGCCAAACCCTTGATCTGGGCAGACTGTTGGGCAGCAGTTCTTCCTCACGCCATGGAGACCAAGAGCTGGAATGACACACTTGGCCAATGACTTGGTTCAGTCATTCAGTCATGTCAGTCTCTTCTGATATGCCAATACTGTCCATGGGGTTTTCTTGGCAAAGATACTCGAGTGGTTTGCCATTTCCTGTTCCAGTAGATGAAGGCAAACACAGGTGATGTGACTTACCCAGGGTCACACAGTTAGTGAGTATCTGAGACTGGATTTGAAGTCAGGTCTTCCTGACTCTGGGCCCACTGATCCTAGTTGCCTCTTGGCCATTGCTAGAAGTATTCATTTTAGAGTTAAGAGAGCACCTTAAACCAGTGCCAAAGAATTTGGGGCTCCCCTTCAGGGATGTTCAAGCAGTCTATTAGCATTATAGAATTGCATGTTTCCTTAGACGGCTCTACCCAGGTAGGGCTAAATCCCAGTTATCCCACATGACTCTTAACCTTAACCAGTTCCCTTGAAGGAAGGGGAATTCAGTGCAGGAGAGTGAAAAGCAATACGAGTCTGGAATCAGAGAAGCTGGATTTGAACCTTGTGTCTATGCCTGACTACCTGGATGATCTTATGCAAGTTTCCATCTATAAAATGAAGGGAGCTGGACTGGTACTTCTAGTTCTAAATTTATACTCCTACTTCCTCGCTTAGGAATTTATTTTAGTATTTATTAGAATTTACTGAATATATTTTATTCTTTAGAATTATAAATTTTAGCACTGAGAAAGACCTCAAGAGATTATCTGTCAGACTTTTTATGTTGTTGTTCAGTAGTTTTGGTCATGTCATACTCTTCCTGATTCCATTTGGGGTTTTCTTGGCAAAGATACTGAAGTGGTTTGTCATTCCTTCTTCAGTTCATCTGACAGATGAGGAAACTGAGGCAAAGAGAGTTAAATGGCTTGCCCAGGGTCGCACAGCTAGTAAGTGTCTGAGGTCAGATTTGAACTCAGGAAAATGAGTTTTCCTGACTCCAGGCCCAATGCTCTATCCACTGTGCCACCTAGCTGCCTAAGTGTCTGTAGTCCCTCACAGGAGTTGTTCCTATTTTTTTTCCTGTTTTTCTGTCAATTAGTAAAAGCTGATCTTTACTGAATGCATATGAGCCTAAGTGCTTACAGGAGAAGAAGAGTAGAGTACTCTCTTACAGTAGAGAAGCTGGAAGCAGGGGCCTTTGAGTTCTGAGACAAATTTTTGATGTTGGGCTTGGGAGAGGTTATTTTGGGAGGGAGTTGAGCCATATGACTAATATTACTCAATGGCCCTCAAGGGTGGACAAAGTCTGTGAGCTCAGAGCTGGGACCTTAAGCCATAGGGTCCAACAGTAAGAGGTTTTCATTCATTCAATACCATTTAACAAGAATTTATTAGTCTGTGTATTTGGCCTTGTAAATCCAAAAGCAGATGACACAGTGGCTGTGTTCAAGGAGTTTACAAGTCAATTATAATGGTAACAGAGGAGATCCAAGATACCTCCCCAGCATGAAAACACACATACACACATACAAACAAACACACACACACACACACACACACACACACACACACACACACACACACAAACACAGAGACACAGCTTAGAAAACAATGCCAGTACCCTTTGACCCTCCAATACCACTTCTAGGGCTGTATCCCAATGAGATCATACAAATGGGATACTGACTCACATGTACAAAAATATTTATAGCAGCTCTTTTTGTGGAGGCAAAAAATTAAAAAAACTGAGGGGATGCCCATCAGTTGGGGGATGGCTGAACAAGCTGTGGTATGTGAATGTAATGGAATACTATTGTGCTATAAGAAATGAGGAGCCAGTAGATTTTCCAGGAAAAACCTGGAAAGACTTATATGAATTGATGCTTAAGTGAGGGGAGAAGAACCAGGAGAACACTGTACACAGTAACAGCCACATTGTGTGATGACTAACTTGAAAGACTTGGCTCTTCTCAGCAATGAAAGGTTCTAAGACAACTCCAAAAGGATCATGATGGAAAATGCTGTTCACATCTGGTGAAAGAATTAAGGAGTCTGAATGCAGATCGAAGAATACTATTTGCTCCGTTTTTTGTTGTTTCTTCTTTCTTGTGGTTCATTCCATTGGTTATAATTCTTCTTTGTAACATGACTAATGTGAAAATATGTTTATGTGAATGTACATGTAGAGCCTATATCAGATTACACACCCATCTTGGGGAAGGGGGACAGATAGGAGGGGAATAACATTTTAAACTCAAAAGCTTATGGAACTGAATGTTGTAAACCAAAAATAAATAAGTTGATTTTTAAAAAAGAGAAGAAAATAATGCCAAACAGAGAAGCATTGTAGTGTGTCAGAAAGAACACCAGACTGAGAATCCTGACTCACTGGCACTGATTTACCAACCTTAAGGAAAAAAATCACTTTTCCTTTTATAAAACTCAGTTTTCACATCTGTAAATGAGAAGATTAGACTTGGTGATTTCTAAGATCCTTGGGCTACTAGGTGGTACAGTGGTTGGAGTGCCAGGCCTAAGAGTCAGAGAGACTCAACTTACTAGGTTAAAAATTGTTCTCAGATACTTACTATCTATGTGACCCTGGGCAAGTCACTTAACTCCACTTCTCCTACCCTTCCCCTTCTCAAGCTATATATATATATATATATATATATATATATATATATATATATATATATATATATAGACTATATATATATATATATATATATATACACACACACACACACACACACACACACACACACACATATATATATATACTAGTTCTGGAGTTAGAGGCCTATTTCTATCATGCTATTGTTATCTTAATATTTTGTCTTTTTGTTGGGTATGCCTAACATCTAGAAATATCATTACTGTCAGTGGTTTGTTGTGAAATTATCATTCACCATGGGGCTGTTAAAATGGGAGAGGGTGGCTGGTGCTCAAGACTTAGGGGTAGTATACTTCCCTCAACAGGGTTACCCCAAGGATCCTAAGAGGATATGAGAATAAAAATGTGGTCAAGGTCTATCTCTGGGTACCTAGACCTACCAGAGCAAAATGAGTGAACAAAGCCAAAGTGATTGTTATCACCATGTCCCTAATAGCTAATAAATATATTGTAAGACACCGTGTGTGTTGGGGCTGTATAGATAAAGGGACACCTCAGGTCCCCAGTGGACCCCCACAGTTGGGGATCCGTGCATGTGATCTGTCCATAGCTACCCATGATGCCTTTCATTTTGCAGTGGGACTCTTCTATAAAATAAGGATGCTGGATTATTAGACAGTCTACAAAGTACTTCCAGGCTCTAGGTCTATAATCTTATTATTAGCAGGGAAAAGTGGTCAAGAGTATTCTTTGGACAAAAGCACAGAAGTCAGAATGAGCAGGACAGATGAAAGCAGTGCTGGTCCTAACTAAGGAAGAGGAGGGGGAAGGGGAGAGGGAGGACTGGTCAGTCCTGGGTAGCAGTGTAAAACAAGGTTGGGTGGGATTAGTTGGGTCAAAGAGATGGAATGTTACTTTTTAAATAGGAATTATGGGATGAAAGTAGCATTTTAGAGAGACTGATCTTGCACTTTATGAAGGATGGAATGGGAAACTTTCAGGACAGTGATTTGGGTAAGGCAGATGGTCCTCCCAGAGGGAGAAACTAATGGTATCTGAACTATGGAATGAGAAAACCCACATTTTTCTCAAAGGGATGCTACGGAAACTGGAATGATAAAGGTCAGGTTTTTCCCTTGGGAATCTAATATCTTTCAAGCCTGAAAAGCAGTTCCTTCAGTGGGAAAGATTTAATTCATTTTTTTCCCTAGCCACAAAGTTCACATATTCTTGATCTCCAAAAACCTTTAGGTTAAAACCAACATTCAAATCCCTGATAGCAGACCCAGTTCATAAGTGTAAACAACATGTGGACCTCTGCTCATGGAACTGCATGTGCTGTTGACTCACTCTAGCCCTGAGCATGTGATTTTTGTGCTATTAGGATCTTTAGGAAAATGTAATACAAACCCCCCCCCAAAAAAAAACAAACAACTCCCCAGGGTTTCCAGTCCAGTGCAGAGAGGTCAGCCCTTCACAATCAGCAAGGAAAGGAAATGAGGGAGTTAGTGATCTTTGGGTTTGAGACTGGTCTGGCCACAAGAGGGGGCAGCTCTTCTGTCAGAAGATGAATGTCAGATTCTGCTCCTGGGATTTGGGGCATGGGATCATTGACTTGGGAAGCTCTTTTCCTCAATGATGAGAAACGCAGACTGACGTGCTGGAAATCACATTGAAAAGCTGGTTTTTAGCGGCTGTGTGAGGGAAAACTGGTCCTAGATAAAATGAGGCAAAGTACAATCTACAGAAACAAATGCATTTCGTGTTTTCTTTTTGATACACAAATGAGAGCTTGCAAGATTTAATTCATCCTTCTTACCTTCTCTCCCCAAAAATGAGTCAGCATTTTCTTTGTCACCACTATTTTAAAGCATAGTTTCCCACCTCTGTCTGATAAACCAGAGGGGGCTTAGGTGGCTCAGAGAACTACATTGGGAGTCAGAAAGACTGGAGTTCCTCAAACATTTACTAGTTGTATATGCTGAGCAAGTCAGTTAACCTCTGTCAGACTCAGCCCATATGTAAAATGGGGATAAATAATGTAACATAACATGACATAACACAACACAATATAATATAACATAACACAACACAATATAATCACATCATATATCATATTATACCATATCATAATCATACCTCTCAAGGTTGTTGTGAGGACCCAGTGAGATAACATAAAGTGCTTTGCAAGCATCCAAATGCTAGCTGTTATTTAGGACTTAGAAAAGCACCTCTTGGGGGCGGCTAGGTGGTGCAGTGAATAGAGCACGGGCCCTGGAGTCAGGAGGACCTGAGTTCAAATCTGGCCTCAGACACTTGACACAATTACTAGCTGTGTGACTTTGGGCAAGTCACTTAGCCCCAATTGCCCTCCAAAAGAAAAATACAGCTCTCACAGTAAACTCTTGATTTTACCTGTTGACTATCTGACAACTTTGGCTCTGTGAACTTTCATCTCTTTTTCTCTATTTTAAAAAGTTGGGTAAGTGTATTTTAAGATAATTGGTTTCCTCTGTAATCCTCTGTATTTTGTTTTATACATTTAAAACATTCTGAAAAGGAGTCCATAGGCTTTACTAGATTGCCAAATGGGTCCATAGCACAAAATAAGGTTAAGAGTCCTTGCTCTACCATCTTACCTTCTCCTAATAAAAGGGTAATGAGTGATTAAGCAATCCATTAAAAACAATTCTAAAATTAGTTTAGAAGACTTTCTATTATTTACTTTTGTTATTATTTTAGGATGATAGATTTAGAGCTAGAAGAAATTTTAGGATTCAGTCCAACTCCCTCATTTTACAGACGAGGAACCTGAGGCCCAGCAAAGCCAAGTGCCTCACAAGTACAATGACAGAGGTGGGACTGAGCCCATATCTTCTGGCTCCAAAGACACTTACTCTCTATTTTCTCTGTTCTATTCTTCTGCATTCTCTATTCTCTGTTACTGTCCCTGTGTCTCTCTGCCTCCTCCAGAGCTCATGATGCTGCACAAAGTCCTTAGTGGAAGGCACTCTGACCAGCCCAGCGCAGTCACAGATGACCTGAGAACCCTGCATTTCATATGAGAATTCTTGCCAAATTGAGACTGCCAAATAGGAGCATGAATTGGAATGCTGGAACCCAAATCAGTTTTGATTAAAAACACTGTAACAGATGTTACAATTCTAACGTGATTCAAGAATTCTCCTCTAGAAAAACAACCCCAGATTCACTGTAACCACTCCTTATTCCACATATCCCCTCCCATCCCCCACTCCCCATGACAAACCTTAGCAGCATTCAATACTCTCTAAATACCGGGGCAATTATATGGCTCAGTGGATAGAGTGCCAGTCCTGGAATCAGGAGGACCTGAGTTCAAATCTGGTTGACGACTACTAGCTGCGTGACCTTGGGCAAGTCACTTAATCTGGTTTGCCTCAGCTTCCACAATGAGCTGGAGAAAGAGATGGCAAACCACTCCAGTATCTCTGCCAAGAAATCCCCAAATAGGGTTATGGAGAGTCCGACATGATTGAAACAACTGAACAACAACGACAAAAACAGGAACAATCTGGTAGTAATGAAACAGACAATCTCTTGAGATCTTTTTCAATGCTAAAATCTATAAGTCTAAAAGAAAAAATATATATATATATATATACTTAGGAAGGACTAATATACATTAGAATAGATTCCTTAGTGACCCCAAATGGGATCATAAAGAGTCAGACACAAATGAAATGACTGAATAACAACATCCAATGAGACCTAGCTCTCTCCTAGAATCCAATTGGCTTTACTAATGAATATATTGCTATTACACATTTTAAATCAGCACATCAGAAGGTTTTATTTATTCGGTGAAGGTGAAGGGCAAGACAGCAAGTACAGAACTTCCTCTCTCAACTCATTTCATCTCTTTGGACCCGAGTTCGTCGCCTGTAAAAGGAGGGATCTAGACTAGACAGTCTGTTCTAACTGCATATCAGATGAGCCAATAAAGACTGAGTCTCCCACACTTTATGAGGTAGAAATGATTACAGGAATGGATACCACGAATGCTATTATTTTACAAGATCTGCCTTTTTCAAAGATCTCAACAATCCTTTAAGACAAGGCAGAACCTCAACATCACTGCTTCTAATGCAGGAAGCCTCTCCTTTCAAAGCTTATGACCAATATTCAAAATCAGATGCCCTAGAGCTGGCCTGAACTGCTGCTGCCGGCTGGTCCTACATCCCATCTCCATGTTGCTTTAACTCCTCCCATTCCTAATGCACTGACATGAAAAAAAATGATTAGCATTATCAGAAGATACTTCCTAGAGACAACCCTCCAAATGAGCTAAGAAAACTGTACATTTCTGGCTGAATTGGGCAAAACTTTATGACTTCACTGGGGTCAGAGAAAGGAGACCATGCTTTGGGGGAGGACTGTGGTTCAGTGGGAGGTGCACTAAATCTGGAATCAGGGGACTTGGGTTTAAATTTCAGGCTAACTTTTTTTTTCCTTTTTAAAAATTAAACCTCTATTTAATTTCATTTAATAAGCACTTGTTTTTCTCTCTTTTCCACCTTCTTGACTCCAGATTAGAAAAAAAAATTAAAATAAAACCCTTGTAATAAAGATGCAAAGTCAAATGAAACTGATTCCCACATTGGTTTTGTCCAAAAATGTCTCATTCTGCATCTTGAGTCCATCACCTGTCTATGAGGAGATGGAAAGTATGCTTCATCATTGGTCCTCTAAAACTGTGGTTGGTCATAGCATGGATCAGAGTTCTTAAGTCTTTTAGAATCTTTTGCTTTTACCGTGGAACTATTTTATATATATATATATGTGTGTGTGTATATATATATATATATATATATATATATATATTGCTCTTCTGGTTCTGCTCATTTCACTGCATTTTCCATTCATATTAGTCTTCCCATGTTTTTCTGAAACTGCCTCTTTCATTATTGTAACAGTGCAGTGATATTCCATTACTTAATATACCCTAATAGGCTCAGCTCTTCCCCATTTGATAGGTATCCCCTTAGTTCTAGTTCTTTGCTTCCAGAATTCATGTATTTTTAGTTTTCAACATTCATTTCCACAAGATTTTGAGTTGCACATTTTCTCCCCATCCCTCCCCAATCTCCACCCCAAGACAGCAAGCATACTGAATACTCCTTCCACAAGTCTGCCCTCTTATATTTTCCCATACCTCCCTTATCCCCTTTCCACTTACTTTCTTGTAGGGCAAGATGGATTTCTATACCACTTGCCTGTATAACTTATTCCCTGGTTGCATATAAAAAGAGTTTTTTAACATTTGTTTTTAAAACTTTAAGTTTCAGATTCTCTCCCTTCTTTCTTCCTCACCCACCTCCACTGGGAAGACAAGCAGTTCAATATAGGTTATACATGTGTAGTTATGCAAAACATTTCCATAGTAGTCATATTGTGAAAGACTATATTTCCCTCCATCCTATCCTGTTTGTTCTACTTTCTCCTTTGACCCTGTCCCTTTTCAAAAGTGTTTGCTTCTGACTAACCTCTCACCAAATCTGCCCTCCCTTCTATCATCCCCCACTCTTATCCCCTTCCCCCTACTTTCCAGTAGGGTAAGAAACACAACTGAGTGTGTATGTTATTCCCTCCTTAAGCCAAGTCCAATGAGAATAAGGTTGACTCATTCCCTTTCACCTTCCTTCTCTTCCCCCACATTGTAATAGCTTTCTCTTGCCTCTTTTATGTGAGATAATTTACCCTATTCTATCTCTACCTTTCTCCTTCCTCCAATATATTCCTTTCTCACCTCTTAATTTTATTTTTTAGATATCATCCCTTCATATTCAATTCACTATATATATATAAATATATATATATAATATATATATGTAAATATATATATATATATATACACACACACATAGAGGGCACAGGGTGAATTGAATATATATATATTTTTTTTGTATATATATATACACATACACCCACCTATACATACACATATGTATATACACATACATATATGCATATATGTTTACATATATGTGTATATCCCTTTAACTATCCTAATACTTAGAAAAGTCTCATGAGTTACAAATATCATCTTTCCATGTAGGAATGTTAACAGTTTAACTTTAATTAATTTATTATGATTTCTCTTTCCTGTTTACCTTTTCATACTTCTCTAGCTTCTTGTATTTGAAAGTAAAATTTTCTGTTCAGTTCTGGTCTTCTCATCAAGAATGTTTGAAAGTCCTTTATTTCATTGAATATTCATATTTTCCCTGAAGTATTATACTCAGTTTTGCTGGGTAGGTCATTCTTGGTTTTAATCCTAGCTCCTTTGACCTCCAGAATATCATATTCCAAGCCCTTCAATCCCTTAATGTAGAAGCTGATAGATCATGTGTTTCCTGACTGTGTTTCCACAATATTGAAATTGTTTCTTCCTGGCTGCTTGTAATATTTTCTCCTTGATCTGGGAATTCTGGAACCTGACTATAATATTCCTAGGAGTTTTCTTTTTGGGATCTTTATCAGGAGGTGATCAGTGAATTCTTTTAACCTCTTTTTTGCCCTCTGGTTCTAAAACATCAGGGCAATTTTCCTTAAGAATATCTTGGAGGATGATTTCTAGGTTCTTTTTTGATCATGGCTTTCAGGTAGTCCAGTGAATTTTAAATTATCTCTCCTGGATCTACTTTCCAGGTCAGTGGTTTTTCCAATGAGATATTTCACATTGCCTTCCATTTTTTCATTTGTTTGGATCTCTTTAATAGTATCTTGATTTCTCATAAAGTCACTAGCCTTCATTTGCTCCAATCTAATTCTGAAGGAATGATTCTCTTGAGTGAGCTTTTCAGATTCTTTTTCCATCTGGCAAATTTGGCTTTTTAACGCATTCTTCTCCTCAGTGCCTTTTTGAGCCTCTTTTGCCATCTGAGTTAGTCTATTTTTTAAGGTGTTATTTTCTTCACTCAGGTTGTTGACTCTCATGATTTTCTTGCATCATTCTCATTTCTCTTCCCAATTTTTCCTCCACTTCTCTTATTTGGTTTTCAAAATCCTTTTTAAGCTCTTCTATGGCCTGTAACCAGCTCATATTTTTCTTGGAAACTTTTGTTGCAGGAGTTCTTACTTCACTGTTTTCCTCCTGTTCCATGCTTTGATCCTTTTTGTCCCCAAAATAGGAGTCTAATGTTTGATTTCTCTGTTTGCTTTGCTTCCTTTGCTTGCACATGTTGCCACTCAATTACTTGACTTTTGAGCCTTTGGCACTTGCCTTTTGAACTCTGCTACCAGGAGGGGGAGCTTCATCCCAATTGCTGGGGTTTTCTCAGCTGCTAGAGCTATTAGTTGGGTGCCCTCTCTGAAGCCTCCACACACTCTCTGGCAAATTGTTTATGCACCCCAGGACTTCCCCCCTAGACAGCAATCCAGATTCAAGCAGGTTAAAGCAAGAGCAATTATCCCTCAGACTGGTCATTTGGTCCTCCTACAATCTGCAGGCCTGGGGCTCTGAAGCAGCCACATGGCTGCATGCCTGTGGAGTCTCAACTGCTTCTTGCCCTCGGGTCAAAGGCCAGACCACACTCCTAAATTCCCTGTTCCCACAAAGTCTACACTGACCTCTCACTTTGTCTTTGGCACCTATGGGTTGATAATTCTGGAAACCACCACAGCTGCTGGTGATCTGAAGTCCCTCCAGCTGGTGGTTGGTCAGGCTGCCCTGAGGCTAAAAACTTGGCTCACACAGGGCTTGGCTCCCAGAGTACTGCGCTGGCTGCTTCCTGCCAGCCTTCTGGCCTGTCTTCAGTGGGAGGTTAGCTTCTTTCTATCATTTTGTGGGTTCTGTAGCTCCAACGTTTGTCTACGGTCATTTTTTACATGAATTGGAGGAGGTGGGTGCCAGAGCCACATGGAAGTCCTGTTTCTACTCCACCATCTTGATTCTGTCCCTCAAACTTTTTAATAAACTGTGTGACCATGGGTAATTCACATAATGTTTCTGGATTTCTGACTCTTCTTATTTAGGATAAGGTGATGATGGATTCAATGTCTCTGAAATTCTTTCATCAGTTCTAAGTCTAAGATCCTTTGTGCTTCCATAATTTTGGGGAATACTACTTGGTGATTAAGATTTTTCTTAAAGAAATGCTCAGTTTTATCAAGATTGCTGTGTTTATTTAAATAAAATAATTAAACAGAACTTAACCCTCTCCCCTATCTGCCACTCCCACCCCCTTTGGACAGTCAAAAATATTAATACATAAGAAGTATGGGGATGAGGAGGGGGAATACCAGCAGGAACAGGCAATACAGCTTAAAATATAATTATGGAATTTTCCCCCCTCTGTCAAAAAAACTCCACTGGAGTTGAGCCAAGATGCCTTTGCTATTCATATAGAATTATATGATCTCACACTCCTGGAACCGGGCAAGGGGTGACTGGTCATCTTTGTGACCCAAGTGTGGCTGAAAGGAGCGTCTCCTAGTATCAGGCTTCTTTTAGTTCAGAGATGACTTTGGAAGCCTCTTCTAATAAACTTGTAATTATCAAGACCAAAGATACCCCCACTGGCTTCAGAGAATCTGTAAAATTGGATCTCCAAGACCTGCACCAGAACAGAAATCCTTCTACAACATACTTGACAAGCCATCTACTTCTTGCTTTGTTATGGTTGTTGTTCAGTCATTTAGCTGTCTTTGATTCTGTGTGACCTCGTGGACCACAGCACGCCAATACTTTCTGTGGAGTCTTCTTGGCAAAGACACTGGAATGGTTTGCTATTTCCTTCTCCAGTGGATTAAGGCAAATAGAAGGTGAAATGACTTGTCCAGTGTCACACAAGTAGTATGTGACACTGGATTTGAATTCAGGTCTTCTTGACTCATGCTCAGTGCTCTATCCACTGAGCCACCCAGCTGCCTCCCTTCGCTTACAAATATCCAGTGAGGGGGAACCAGTTACCTCCTGAGGCTGTTCTTTCAATTCCTAGATAGCTTTGTCTATTCTTCCCCCAAAGGTCTAGAAAACTTTCAAGGTCCTTTTGTTTCCCAAGGACTTCTACTGCTACATAGCCACTACTTCTCTCTAATGAAACTCTTCAACTTTTTTTCATCAATACTCCCTGAAGTAGTCGTTTGACAGAGTCTCCAAATTAACATTTTTATTTCTCCCTTCTATCAGACTATATTTCTTTCCTCTTTTGAAACTGTGTTCAACTCAATATTCTCAATATTCTCAATATTCTCAATATTCACATTCCTTTGGTGAGTCCCAAATAACTTAAGAAATTCCTCTTTACTTGTTATCCTTCTCTTATCTTTGATTAGAAAACATTTTGTGTTAAGCTCTCATGTGCCAGTTAAACTCATGGTTATGTGTATGTTGATATGTTTCTGTCATTAGTTCACACTTCTAGTTCTCCAATCTTTTCCACTAGAGCATCATTTCCTTGGCAGGAACCAGTCTTCAATTTCCTTTTTTCATTCCTAGCCTGTCACTATGCAAACAAGCACTTCATCTTTTCTCATGATGATGAGGAATTCTCCAGGCCCTAAGATCTGATTAGTTTCCCAAAGCAAGTTGACCAAATTCCCATGAATTCAATTCAGAATCTGCCCACACTCTTTAAAATGGTGAAGGGAATCTTTTCTTTGGTTTCCTCCCACCTTCATTCCTCTTTCCTCTTCCTTGACCCTTTCCTCACTCTCCCAAGCTAAATAGCCTCTATTCCATCCACACAGGACATGGATGTTGTCTGTTTATAAGCAGAAAATGTTGAGTTTCTCCTACAAAGTGTCTCTATTTTTATAGGAAACTCCTAATGACTTTAAAGTCTTTTAGACACAAAGGAATGCCATAGACTAGAGTTGATCATTTTGACTCTTATCTTAAATCAAATCACAGTGGAAACCATCTCCTCCGACTACTTATGAGGCTGATCTTGGCTGGGGTATCTAGGACCAGCTTCTGGAGAGTGGGGCTGTCCCACCTGCTAGAGAAGGAACTCTGTGGCAGACTACTGCTGGCTGCCATTGTTGATTGTATCTCTAAGAAAGTAAGCAGTGGGGAAGGTTGCCCTACATCCTTGCTTTGAATCACCGGATGCAGAGAGCACCAATCTCTACACAAGGGTTCTTATCTACCCTCTTCCCCACCATTAGAACTGTAGGTAGATTTTAGGGAGTCCATGAATGTGGATGAGAAAAAAAATTACATCTTTATTTTCACTAGCCTTTAAATGAAATTTAGCATTTTCTTTAATCATAAATGTAATCAGCAAAACTTTATTCTAAGAAGGGGGACAGTGTCTTCACCAGAATGCCAAAGGCTCCTGCTCTACACTTTTTGCTCAGGGAATAATCAATAAATGTCGTTGACTGATCAAGGGGTAGGGAAGCCATACAAGGGAAATGTGAACAAGGCAAAACATTCAGAGACCTACCTCATCTGTCCACACTTAGACTTTGAACAGTAGATGAGGTAAGGAAATATATTCTTCCTATCACCGTGCCCCAGCCTCACTCAAAGTCATACTCTAAAGTCTCAGCTCAGTAATTCAGTTTTCATAAGAAACTGACATGAAAGTAGATTGAAAGTAGAAACCAGGGTAAACATATTTTAATGAAAAACACATCAAACTCTTTTGCCACCTTTCCCAGAATGTGACTGGAAGAGTAAGAGACACATTTATTGAAACTTACCCCTGAATGCTTGGGAAGTAGATAAACAATGCACCAGACAGGTTGAAGGCATGGAGACCCTTTTGCAAGACCTTCTTGCTACAAATCTGAAAGGTCCTCTCGGAAAAATTTTGGAGCCATGTCCTTTGTTCTGATTTACTGTCACTCATTCTCAGTGACGGGAAGATCTGAGTTCAAATCTGGCCTCAGACATTTACTAGCCCTGTGACCCCTGGATAAATCACAACCTCTGCCTCAGTTTCTGCCACTGTAAAACTGAGTAAGTACCATCACTTCACATCCCATTAAATGCAACAGACAGCTATATTTTGATAGGGTCTGCTCAGAGCCATGTCATCCTAAGGCATAAGGAATGAATGAAGGAATGGTCTGATGTTTCCCCTTCTCCCTTGCTGGGTAATGGCTCAAGAGCCAATTATTCCAGCTAGTGCCAAGAGACCTGAGACTAATGTGCAGATGTTCACAATTTTCCTAGTTCCAAGACTAGCCTTTGGTACGGCACAGAAGGATATATGGACCTAGTCAGGGATTCGTAAGCACTCAAGACCTACTCAAATGCTGACAAATATTGGAAAGTTAGTGTTTAAATGGGAGATAAATTAATTCCTTCTGGGAATTCATATGCCAAAGGTTGCTTTGGAATAGGTAACTTCCTAAACAGGGCAATAGCAGCCAAGAGGAATAAAAAAGATGAAAAAAAAACAAGTAAAAAACCCAAATAAATCAAAAGCTAGATACAAAGTGATACAAAATATATATATGGTTTGATTTGCCTGAAAGAATATAACAAATGGTCTTAGACAATTATCATTCTAATTAGAGTTAGGGCAAAACATTATCCCTTCCTTCCTTCCTTCCTTCCTTCCTTCCTTATAATAACAAGTTCCCTAAATGACTGAAATAATCCTGGTTATTTAAAAATTTTAGGGGTGACTAGGTGGCACAGTGAATAGAGCACCGGCCCTAGAGTCAGGAGGACCTGAGTTCAAATGTGGCCTGAGACACTTAACACTTACTAGCCATGTGACCTTGGGGAAGTCACTTAATCCCAATTGCCCAGCTTTCCCCCCTCCAAAAGAAAATTAAGTAATTTATTCGTTAATAGTAAGATAGTGTGACATTATAGCTAAAAAGCCAACCTCAAAGCCAGGAGAAACTCGGACTTGTCAACTCTATTATAGAAAATACATTGGTTCTAGAATCTGAGAATATGGTTCAAGTTCTGCCTCTGGCATACTGTTTATATGGCCTTGGGTAAGTGACTGACCTTTCCCATTACTCTAAGCAGCTTTCTAAGACTCTAAGCTGCAGAGGAAGTCTTGACTTGTATTGGTGGAGGGATCTTCATCACCTAGAACTTCTCTATTCCAATGAAATCACATTCCCAGTGCCTATGTCTATTCAGATATGTGTGTGTGCGTGTGTGGGTGTGTGGGTGTGTATGTGTGTATGTAGAGATCAACAATTCTCAACATAGAGGTAGTTAGGCAGCACAATAGATAGAGTACTGGCTATGGAATCAGGAAGATGAGTTCAAATCTGACCTCAGACATTTACTAGCCATGTGACCCTGGATAAGTCACAACCTCTGCCTCAGTTTCTGCCACTGTAAAACTGGGATAATAACAGTACTTACCTGCCAGGGTTGTTGGGAGGATCAAATGAGATATCTGTAAAGTGTTTAGCACAGTCCCTGGTACATAGCAGGACCTTAATAAATGCTTGTTTTTTTTCCTTCATCACAGCTACCTGGTAAGCTTTCTTCCTGGCGACAAATGCTGAGCAAGTATTGTTATATTGAGGCCTCTAACATAAAAGCTGTCACGACATAGATACAAAGTTCTAGTGATAAAAAGCAAAAAAATAATTGACTATCCCAAAGAAAGGAAGACATTTTCCTGTTGTCTTGGTCAGCAAAGCATCAAGGGCTCAGACCCAGGTACAATTGTTTAAGTCGGAGCTTGCTGTGTTTGCACAGCTGTTGGGAGCGGGTCATGGGGAGCCCTCTGAGTGGGGGTTCCATGAGGAAGATAGATAGGCGTTATTAAGGTAAGACTAATCTGGCAGTATTGTATAGGGTTAAAAGAGAAACTGGAAGCAGTTAATTCATTATTGCTATAGTTCAGACAAGAAATAATGAAGGGCTGAGCGAATGTGGTGTGGCTAGTGCCAATGGAAAGAGGCAACAGACTGTGAGATGCTGTGCAGATGGACCTGGCAGGCCCAACAGGAGGCGAGGGGTGAGGAGGAGACAAAAATAATCTAAGGTTTTGAACCTGTGTGATTGGAAGCATAGTGGTGTCGTTTATGGAAATAGAACAGCTGTTAGGAGTTTGTGGGGTGTGTGTGTGTGTGTGTGTGTGTGTGTGTGTGTGTGTGTGTGTGTGTGTGTGTGTGTGACAGAAGATAAGTTTGATTTTGGAAAAGCTAAGTTTGAGATATCAGTGGGACATTCTGTTGGAGCTTTCTCTCAGACAGTTGGAGATATGGGATTGAAGCCCAGAAAAAAGGTCAGGGCCAGAGACATAGATAGATTAAATGAGATGCTATTTGTAAAGCACTCAGAACAATGCCTGGGTCATAGTAGGTGCTTAGTAAATAAATGCTTGTTCCCTTCTCTTATTACCCCAGATGTGGGAGGTAAGAGATGGAGTTGGGAAATGAATGAGATCAATAGGAGAGAATATACAATGGTGCCTAAAACAGTGAACCTTAGGGAATGACTACATGTAGAGAGTGAAGGAAGATGGGTCTGAAACAACATGGTCAGAGAGGTTTGGGCAGAACCTGGAGAGTATAAAGCCAATGTAGGCAGGGGAGAAGACAGTTTCAGAGAATGAGGGAATGATCAATAGTAACCAATGTTTCATACAGTTCAAGGAGGGTAAAGACTGAGGAAAAGGCGCTGGAATTGGTCATTAGAAGGTCAAAGCTCAGCTCATGCACCCCCTCTTACAGGAAGCCTTTCTTAGTTGTTAGTGCTCTTCCCTTTCTGAAACAGCCACGTATATACTTATCTGTTTACATCCTGTAAACTATTAAGTTCCATGAGGACAGAAGTTATTTTTAATTTTGCCTTTTTTATCCCTTTGTTGTTCAGTCATTTTTAGTCATGGCCAACTCTTCATGACCCCACTTGGTACTGGAGTGGTTTGTCATTTTCTTCTCCAGCTCATTTTACAGATGAGGAAACTGAAGCAAACAAGGCTAAGTGACTTGCTCAGGGTCACACAGCTACTAAGTGTCTGAGGCCAGATTTGAACTCAGGAAGATGAATCTTCCTGATTCCAGGCATATCTGCTGTGCCACCTCCTAGTACCTGGCTCCAGTACCTAGCAAAGTGCATTGTCTAGAGAAAGAACTTAATAAATGCCTTTTGAATTGGATTGGTTACCAATGACCTCTGAAGAGAAGTTTCAAGAGTGGTGGAGTCAGGTTATCTATAAATAGTTTTACAGAGAGAACAACCTGGTTCAAATCCCATGAAGTACACACTTATTCTCATCAAACCATCTTGGAAATGTGCATGGTAAGTCATATGGAAAACTAGGCAAAAGAATATAGATGGCTCAGTGTAAATTTATCACTTCTCCTGGAAAAACACCTCAAGGGGGTTAGGTTGAGCATTTTCACATGTGAAGAGCAGCCCAGATACTTCAACCTCAAACACATCTTTAATCTACTCAGCACAAAGATGACTGGAAGGGGCTGGCATCGACCTATCTCTTCTTGGAGTCTGACTGCAGCAAACATGGTTTTGTAAAACCACAGATCTTTCTTTAAATAGTGAGCTTAAACATGCACTACAGCTGAGAGGAGAGAAATGTTGGCATTTGCAGATGAGTTATGTTTAGCTAATGGCTTTATCTAGAACATCAACAAATATTTGTTGAACGCCTAATATGTGTGAGGTATCGTTAAGTACATAAGTCACCCATTATGCTAATATCCTGATTGCATAATGCATATTTCTAAAATGCTACTAATCGTTCCCAAAGATAATCAAGGCCTTGTTTTCAATCCCAATTTCATTTTTAGAAGTTGCACTTTGGTGGTCACAGTTCATACTCCAATGAACACTCCTCTTCACAGACTGGTCACACCTAGAATTGGCTCTGTATAGACTTAAAACCACGTATAAAGAGGGGACTGGTCAGACACTTCAGCTAGATCTTCAGGCTTTTCAAAGGCTGCTAGGTCAGTAATTTAAAAATCTGTTTTCAAAATCCAGCCATTCACTCAGCAAACATTTACTGAGCACTTACTATTACCCTAGCATTATATACGGTGCTGAAGGCACTAACCCTGCCCTCAAGAAGCTTATATTCTAGTTGTAGAAACACAGAGCTACAAGGCAATCACAGACAAGATAAATAGCCTTATAACAAAAATAAGAGAGATGTGAAAAGACAGTATACATTGAATGACAGGTGAAGATAGCACCATCTTCCAGGGGAAGCCCTTTCTGATTCTCAGCTGCTAGGCCGCCCCCCCTTCCCAAACTACCTTGTATTCTCTCTTTCTCTAAGATGTGTGTGTATGTACAGGGCAGGGGGTATGTGTATGTATGTATAGGTGTGTATATATACACAGATAATATTCAATACTCAATATATGTGTGTATATATACATACATATATTTATATATTATATATGTATATCTAGATATATGCATATATATGTAGCTATATACACATGTATATTCTACATCTATATCATGTTGTAGAATATCAGTTCTTTGAGGGTAGGGGCTGCTTAACGTCTCTGTGTCCCGGGTGCTCAGCACAGTATGGGGCACGTGGTATGCGCTTGTTGATTGACTGACAGACTGTAAGTGAAGTAGTAGTTTGAAACGGAGGAAAATAGCATGAACTGAACTGCTTAGGGAAGGTTCATAGTTTTAGGGTAGAAAGGATCTGAGAAGCCATTGAGTCGAATCCTCTCTTATAAACTAGGAAAGTGAGGCCTCAGTAGATTAAGTGACTTGCCCACTGTCACACAGTAAGTATTGGAACCCAGGTCCTCTGACTCTGGATCCTGTGCCCCTGGCACTAAGATACACTGAAGGCACTGCTTGAGCTGGACCTTGAAGGATGGGCATTCTTTGGATAGGTGGAGAATAGTTGTAAATAAAACTAGATTTAAAACATATACATTAAACATTATGTGATAATGATCCTAATTGGAATTTGGGGCTGATTTCAAGGTCCTCAGCTGTTCTCCAAGAAGCTCCCCAGTCTACTAATGTCCTGAGGGTAGAACTCCTGTACTCCACTCAACTTCTCCATTGCCTCTGTGGAGAACTTTCAATGAATCATCTGAAATTGTGGCTTCTCCTCTCATCTGTAAAGAGAAAATTATGGTCCCGAACAGCCTCTAAGGGTGTCAGGGTGCTTGTATGGCACCAGTAACTTGTGCTGATAAAAATGTTCTATAAAACAAGAGGGAAGATCCATTTGCCCCAAATTCCAATGAGGGGCATTAATTATCACATAACGAACTAGGGATGTACAGTTGGGAGTAGAGAAGACTTGGGTGAGAGGACCTGATCTCTGCCTTCCAGTATTTTTTAAATTAAATTTTATTTTTATTTTTAGTTTACATCATTCATTTCCACAAGATTTGGAGTTACAAATTTTCTTCCTGTCTTCCCCCTACCCACCACCCCAAAACAGCAATCCCACTGTATACCCCCTCCCCCAATCTACTCTCTCCTATATCCTCCCCTATCTCCCCTCCAACTTTTCAGTAGGGCAAGATGCATCTGCATACCCCAGAGCCTGTATATCTTATTTCCCAGTTTCATGTAAATTAATAATAATAATAATAATATTTTTTAAACATTTGATTTTAAAACTTTGAATTGCCTTCCAGTATGTGAAGGGCTATTCTGTAAAAGAGAGATTTTGAATTGCTTGGCCTCAGAGAGCAAAACTGGGAATGATCAATGGAAGTTACAGAAAGTTAGACTAGAAAAAAATATTCACTGGAATTGTCCCAAAGTAGAATGGGTACCGCAGTAGGTGGTGGGTTTCTCCTCATTAGAGGTCTCTATGGAAAGGCTAATGGGAGTGATGGAGAGGCACAGTCCACCCCCCTTTTTTCAAGCCTTTGCGCCCTTCTACCTCCAAGATTCTGTGAGGCCATTTGGTTCTTTTGATTCATTTCTTTGGAGTGGAGAAAATACCCGTATATACAAAAGCACACATACAGAATCTTTCCTGACATGCTCCCTCCAGATTGGGCAGACAAACTCAGATCTAGAATTCTTGTATCTCTACCAAGCAAGGCTCTCTGAAATGGGAACTCATCAATGTGGTACAATGGTTATCATACTGTCTTAGGGCTTCCCTTGTTCGACCTCAAAGATAATAATGGGCCAGCATAGACTACAACAGTAGCTCTTAAACCCCAGGTTCATGAACTTTTTATTTTAAATATCCTGATAACTGCATTTCATGTATTTTTTTGCATGTAAAACACTATTCTGGGAAGATTCCACCAGACTATCAATTGTTTAGTTGTTTTAAATAGTCCAAACAAACACTGATCAATATGGTTGACACAGTGTAGTTTCCCTATTTTTCTTTTTTGATTAAATCTATTAGAGCCTTAACTTTATCAAAAATCACCAAACTATCAAAAGTGTTCATTACAGAACAGTGGACTAGAGGGAAAAATGTAGGAAAACTCAATGGTTTGGAGCAGAGAGCTAAGGCCTAACCCAAAGGTGGCAGGAAGAGAGAAATAAAGGATCACAAAAGGAAAAAGCTGAAAGAGAGAAGGAAGAAAATGAAGAATGAATTTTTCCAGGCAGATTACAGAAAACTACACAGTCTGGGAACATCACCAACCAGGGCTGGAGGCCGGACAGACACCCCTAATGAAAATAGACAGGAGGCCACGGTCAGGAATCCTGAAACCATCACACAGGGCCAGTGATCAGGAAAGAAGGATCATCTGGAAGCAGTGAGTGATGGCTTATCAGGAAAGATTGTCAAATCTGCCTCAACAGCGAAGTGTATACTATCCAGCTGGAGTGGAAGGACTTCTGGAAATCTGATCGATGAGATTAGGAGGGAATAAAAGTATCAAAAAGGGGCTTTCAATGAAAAAAGAACTGTAAATTAACACTAAGTCCCAAACATGGGATCAAGTCATCTAATCCTTTGATTATGAAATAGCTCATAGGGTCATACGTCCTTGAAGACTGACAGAGGAGGAAAATCTGAACAGCTGGCAAATAGCATATCTGGCTTAGAGATCAATCCTATCTCTAGGATAGCATGTCATCCTGGTTTTAAGAAGTTATTGTGAGCACAGATGTAAAGCTGGCAGGAGAAACCTTAGAGGCCCTCAAGTTCAATCCCTCATTTTACACAGAAGGAAACTGAGGCACACAGAGGTTGTGACTTGACCTCAATTATATAGTCAGTAAATTTAGTGCCTCAGGTGGGATCTGAATCCAGGTCTTCCAGATTCCAAATCCAATTCCTTTAATTCATTATTAAAACTTATTTTTTTTTTCTCTCTGCAAAAGAAGAACATAATCTGTTCATTCCTGAATCCTCTCCCCACCTGTCAGCTAAATAAAAGAAATCCACAGATGTTTATAGAATAGTCATTATTATATACTGAGTAATAACTGGCTAAGATACTCTGTACTAGGTGTCAGGTACTCTAAGAACAACTCCATGTTTTTCCTATACCAAATGTCCTTAGTGGTATAGCATCCTTGTAAGCGCAAAAATTTGGTGAGAACTTCCTGGGTCTCCACTCAAGGAGATCTTATTTTGGGGGACTGCTTTGGATTTGGGATAAGTCTACTGTTGGATGCAAAATATGGAAAAGCAGATCCCCCGCTATTGGCCCACAAAAACAACTTTATCCACACAATGAAAGAAACCTACTCTGCCATCGCTTTCCCAGAGGTCTTCAGTGATACCTACAATGCCACCATTAGAGAGTAAACACAAGTTCTGCTTCAATACTCTGTCTTGGTATAGTGTAACTGTTACTGTTGTTTGTCCTTCGTTATCAAAGAAGACCATAACTTCAGGAATGTGATGCCATGACTTGCAACTGAATTGGATTTAAGAGAGGGAGGGCTGTACAAAGTCACCAGCCTCACTCTCTCCTCCAGAGTCATCTGGACCCGGTGGCAAGACCCAGATCAGGATGACTGGAGATGGCCCCGGATGCAGTGGGAGACCCTGGCCTTTTTAATCTAAGGTCTTTCCCAGGTCTGTTTGTCTAAGGTAATATCCATTCAGTGGTTAAGGCTTGATAAGAAATCAGAGGGGGAAATGGCCTCTTTTACCTTACTAAAAAAAAAATCAATCTCGGAGGGGAAGAGCCTCGGGGCTTCTGGCCAGAGCAAACAATTACTATTTACACTATAGATCTGAAACACAAACTCTGACTGATTTTAATAAGCCAGAAAAGCTTTGAGTTACGTCCCAATGACAGACTATATTTGCTCTCTGAAGACTAAGCTAGTTAAGTATAGAAAGGTTAGTCAGAAAATAATGAATTGGTCATGGTGACCATGAAACTAACAAAATAGAAAATGGCCCTCAGTCCTGAGCAGTTCCCTTCTGATTCTATGCTGATAGTGGCACAGTGATGGGAAAGGGGGTGGAGAGTGTTAACTATCAGGCAATTTTTAAACTGTCTACAGTCATTATTTTCACCAATGAGCTAATATCAACTTTACTGTCAATCTTAACATCAACTAGAGTTAGAGTAAAAGTCAAAACCAACTCAAAATTTTAGAAGGCTAAATATAAAAATCCACTCCATGCAGCTATAGTAGCTCCAACCTGACCTGTTGTTACTCGATTAACTTATGAATTGATATGTCACCAGAAGGCCTGAATGACATCACTATTGTCTTTCTCTCTACAACTGAGACCTGAAAACATAAAGACGTTGCAGCTGAATGGAAGAATGACTCATAAGAAGTCATCAGAGAGGCCAAGAAAAGCATTGGTTACATCGTGCATCCAAGAGCAATAAGAAATAGTATTTTCATGGGAAATCTTGTCATCTCTCCTTGCAGCACTCACCATGAGAATAAACAAAAGGACCAACATGGAAATGACTTCTGTTTATGTCCCGGAGCAAGGGTTCTTACATGTCAGTGGATCCATTAACTTGAATCATTGATGAAAACAACTATGTGGTACAGTGATTAGAGTGCCAGGGCTGGAGTCAGGAAGACTGGAGTTCAAAGCCGGCCTCAGACACTTACTAGCTGTGTGACTCTGGGGTGAGTAACCCTGTTTGCCTCAGTTTCCTCATCTGTAAAATGAGCTGGAGAAGGAAATGGCAAACTTCTCGGGTATCTTTGCCAAGAAAATCCCAAAGGATGTTATGAAAAGTTGGGCACTGCAGAAATGACCAAATAACTAACAACCACCATTAACTTGGGAGAGAAAAAAATTACATTGCTATTTCCACTAACCTCTAACAAAAATGGTTAAGTTTCACCAAACTACCAAAGGGCTCCATGATACACAAAAAGATTAAAAATCCTTCTTCTAGGGAATGTTGTAGAGACTGAAGATTATAGCAGTTTCTCAATATCTGCTATGGTCAGATTGTATTGCGTTCAATACTTAGAACCACATTTTAGGAAGCTCACTAGAAACAAGAAAGTATCCAAAGGAGGGCAACCAGGATGATGAAGGACATGAGATCACACCATATCATGAGTGGTTGAAAAAACTGTGGATATTTAGCTTAGAGAAGAAAAGACTTAGAAGGGACATAATAGTGATCTTTAAATACTTGAACGTTGGTCAAATGGAAGAAGGATTTGATTATAGCTAGGTCCCGAATAGTGCAAATGACAAATCCTGTTAAGTGGTAACATTATTTGAATTCATACTCCATATTTCCTCTGGTCTGGAATAAATGACCATACTTAAATAATCATAACTTCTAATAGTACAAATTCAAATACCTGGCAACCACCCCACTGGATTCACTATTTGTACAAATCAGGACCTAGTACAGTTCAGTGGATTTTCAGGAGCCATGGTTACAGCCATAAGTTACAGAAAAGCAAACTTAAATGTGACATAAGGTAAAGCTTCCTACAAAAGTGCAATAAGCTGCCTTGGGAGGTAGTAAGTTCCCTCTCAATAAGCAAATGCTACATGACCATTATTCAGATATGTCATAGAAGGATTTTTGTTGAAGTATAGGTTGGACTAAATGGGTGTTGTGCGCCATATTATTGGGATTCTGTGAAACTGAAAAATTTCACAAAGACTTTTAAACTAAGTCACAATAACATCAACTAGTTAATTGTTAAAGTCAAAATTGGCTCAAAAAATTAGGATAAAGACAAAAATGTATTCTGTTTAGCTATAGTTGCTCCAACTTGACTTATTAAGAAAATTGGATAAATGGGAAATGGATAAAGGTAAAGATAGTGACTCATTGTTATTGTTCTTTACATAATTTTAATTGATATAGAGTAGTGAACTTAAAGGGACAGTGTACCTTAGGATAGTAAAATGATTTGTCTGAGTAACACAGGTAATAAGTTTCAGAGATGAGATTTGAACTCAGTTCATCTGACTCTAGAACCAGTGCTCCTTCTATTGCACTACACCATCTCCCCTAGAATGGGACAGGAAGATCACTGAATACAACCTTTGCCTACTTCAAATTTTGTCTAGGACAAAGCCCTGGCCATGGATCTCAGAAGATCTGAATAATTAGATGATCGGCAAAAAGAGGTTATGTCCTCTTTCTTTCCCACTCCAGACTCAATACATTCCCCCAACAGCAGGGTGAATAAGTAGACATATATCCTCAAACAAGACCTCTTCTTAGACATTGTTGTATTCTATTATTGTTTATTGTTCTAAGTGTTTCATGAACGTTTTCAGTATACAAGAAACTTGATGCTGGAATGAAATAGACATGATTTCCAAATATCTGTATTATAATAGGATTTCACTGGTACAAATTCACCTCCATTTCCAATTTTTCTTTTTCTTTTCTTAAAATTTTGGTGTCAGGGAATTGTAATTGTGGTAGAAAGCAGAAAACCACCTCAGAGCTCCTCTCTGATCTTCATTTTGCTTACAAAACAGTTAAAATAGAACATGAGAGTTTGTTTTGAATAGACTGCATTTCCTAATTACCTAAGATAACTACTTCTTGTGACTAACACAATTATCTTGAAATCCCCGGGAAGCTGCCCAAATGTCCCATGCCACCATTTTGTGATGAGATGGTTGAAGTGAGTCACCAACAATCCATTCAGTCCTGAGTTCCTACATACTCATCTGCTTTGATCTCCTGGTCTAGTCCTGTGGATTCTAGAATCTACCACCAAATTCCTCCTCTAAGCATATACTGATATCCCCAATGTATTAAAAAGTTTGGGGTGGAGGGAATCACACTTCCCCTTAGCTTCGGCAAGTTTGGAATTTTTCTTTTTCTTTTTTTCTTTTTCTTTTTTTCTTTTTGGAGGGCAATTGGGGTTAAGTAACTTGCCCAAGGTCACACGGCTAGGTTTTTTTTTGTTTGTTTGTTTGTGTGTGTTAAGTGTCTGAGGCCGGATCCAAACTCAGGTCCTTCTGACTCCAGAGCCGACGCTCTACTCACTGTGCCACCTAGCCGCTCCTGGAATTTTTCAAAAGAGTTTTTACTCAGAAACTAGGAAAAACAAACAAACAAAAAAAGTGATATACAGAAATGAAGTGGGTGGATTTACAAAGAAATTTGTTGATCTAAACTTACCCATAATGTAGCCACTTGGCAAAAATTACAGGGGGCCTAAATCTGTGCTTCCTTTCCCCCATGATACCTTTTAGGACCTATCCGGAGAACATGCTGAACAAGATCTTCACACATCTAATCTAAGCTAAATTTGGGATGGCACCATTTCCAGGTTTGATGGAAATCTCAATACCTCCTCAAAATCTTCCCATTCTTATTTCTAGGTGTTATATTCCCCCTCTGCCAAGCACCCTTTACAGGATTTTACAAGGGTTCTTAATCTGAGGTCTATGAACTTATTTTTTTTTTAATATTTTATAAACTGTATTTCCATATAATTGGCTTCCTATCAATCCTATATATTTTACTTTATTCATTTTAAAACATTATTCTAAGAAGGGGTTTACAGGCTTCAACAGACTGTTAAAAGGGCAGAAAAAAAGATTAAGAACTCTTATTTGTGTCTGCCTATAACAGTTTTTAGAGGAGGTATATCCTGCCTTGGTCTCTGACCCCTTGGATAAAGAAGGCATTTTTCCATTTGGTCCCAAAGATTCTTCTTCCCTTAGGTTTCAAGTCATTCTTCACTGACCTTATAAGTCATCTATCTTGTACCTTCTTTAGGCACAAAATTTCTATTGTGCTGGGTCCCTAGAATTCACACCCTTACCACCTTGCTCGTTTATTTTGGTCATGTTTAGATCAAGCTAAATTATATCAATTATATATTTAGTAAGTCTAGTTCTTCCTTTTGCTGAAGCTAGGCTTTTTCACTCACAGGGTGAAAATAATCTCGGGGGCGGCTAGGTGGCGCAGTGAGTAGAGCGTCGGCCCTGCAGTCAGAAGGACCTGAGTTCGGATCCAACCTCAGACACTTAATGCACACACAAACAAAAACCTAGCCGTGTGACCTTGGGCAAGTTACTTAACCCCAACTGCCCTCCAAAATGAAAAAAAAAAAGAAAAGAATGTCTCAGTTTCATTTCCTTAGACCTCATCTAGACAGGTACCATCTTTCCTAGGAACATGTCTACATGACATCAGTTCCACCTGAATGCTGGAAACAGGTTCCATGGCTCTTTCTGTTCAAAATGCTGAGTTCTTTCTGGAGTGATTCATTCACAAAGTACTTTTTCTTCCCCCTGTTGGAGATACCTCCAGCTTTTGTGGTAGAGCCTGAGCTTAACAACTGGCCCAGCTTCCCCAGGTTCTTTGTGATGATATGGCTCAGGTGACCTCAAAAGAGTGTTTTCTCAGAGCCTTTTCATTCTAATTTCACAACTTTAATTAACAATCTTCATGAGCCAATTATATGATATGTGTAGTTCATACTAACAATCAGAATTAGGAGAAAGAGTGAGTCCTCAGTGTGGGCTAGACCATTAAAAAAAAAAACCCTTTATGGAAGATCACATAATTTAGAGCTAGAAAGCACATTAGCGAGTGTCCAGTCCAAGGGTGGGGAACCTGCGACCTTGAGACCACATGGCCTGATCTAGTCCAATCTCTTTAGTTTTATAGAGTAGGAAATTGAGATTCAGAGAGGGGTGATGGGATTTGTCCTCTAGGAAGGATTTTAATTGGGCCTTGAAGGATGGGTAGGATTTTAATATAGACAGAAAAAAATAGCCAATGTTTTGGTGGGGCAAACAGCAAGTGGAAAGGGCATGAGATGCCAGAAGTGTAACTAGGATAGGAAAACTGGGGTCTTGCTCCCAGACACCAGAATTTGAAGGTCTCTGATATGATTTTAAAAGCTTGAAATGACTATGTTTAGCTCTTAGTTAGCAAGCAAGAATAATTAGATGAAATGGGAAGCTTCCAGATGGCATCTGCTTTCTCCCCTGTCCCCTTTTTTCTGCTACTTCTTCCCTTGTCAACTCTAGGCCCTTCTATAAAGTAACCTGTGTGGTCACTTCTTCCTACTCCCCCACCTCTGACTCCCAACCACTCAACTGAATGTGTTGTCTGAAAAGTGGGTTTGAGAACGACTTTTAGTCTGCTTGCTCTGAGAGTGGGGCTTTTTGGTTGTTTGATTTTTTGAAGCTTACCTAAGACACCAAAATGGCTAGTTCTGACTCTGGATGAACCTGAGGAATAGTGTGAATTCCTGTTCCTTACCTGAGTTTAGTTCTCCCAGTCATCCTTATATGATGATGCCCTACCTTGTATAACTATCTGAGCAAAGCTGGGCTTATAAATAGACAACATGATTTGAAGAGTCCAGACCATCTCCCTTATCTTGCAAATACCTCCTGCCCCAACTAATTCAAGGACACCAGATATTCTACCATTAGAAATTCAATCTTCCAGTCAATGATTTAGCATCTTATTAAAATGCAAACACCTCTGTGAAGAAAATGACCATCCGAGTCTAGTGAAATAAGGGCTAGTCCTAGCTCTGCTCCTTACTATGTGACCTTGGTCAAGTCACTTATCTCTAAAATGAGGTGGTGGTGGTGCTGGGGCTAGGTAGGTATCCTTCTATGTCATCTTCTCACCATGCTACTTATATGCTGCCCATTATCTTCTTTCCTCTACCGTCCCTTGGTCCCTGCAGGACTCTGATAAGTGGGTGACCCATATCTTGCCCAGCATCAGACCTCCAGACACTTCTTAGCCATCTTCTTCACCTTAATCCATCATTCTCATCTCCCTTCCACCACAACTGAGACTTTACTTCTTGAGCTTTTGCCTTATCTTATTCAGAACTAGGCCTCCAAGCTACCTCCCACCTCTATTCCCCTTCCATACACCCTGTATGTAATGTTTCTCCCCATTAGAATGTAAACTCCTTGAGGGCAGATCTACCTGGCTTGCTTTTATCTTATGCCCAGTACTTAGCACTGTGCCTGTGATATTTTAAGCCCTTAATAATTACTCTTTCTAGCTATACATCTATCAATTTATCCATCTCTCCATTTATGTTTTCGGTCTAGATGGCCTCTAAGATCCTCTCCATCTCAAAATCTATGGTTCATTACCAGTCAACATTTCAATGTGAATGAGTTTGTCAGATCCTCTTTGACAAACATAAGTATTTGTTATATCCTTTTCTGAAAGGAGATTTTAAGAGGGAGGAGAGAAGAAGGAAAGCAGGGGTGCCAAGGGAAAAAGTATCACTGAGAAAGTGTGCACTAAAGACAAACTGCCCACTGGCCTATAACTTTGGAAACTTTATGTAAAGAGGCTTAAGAAGAAAAAGGGATATTTTCTGCAGTGGCTTTCATTCTGTATTGCTTTAAAGTATGTCCTAGGAAGCAAAAATATGGCCAAGTTTGTGGGGCAGGACCACTAGTTACCAGAAAGATGCATCACTAGTATTTCCCTTAGGCAACACTGCTCTAATTCTGTATGGGCACCAAATCCTGTTCCAATGTCTTTCTACAAGAAGAAAGGAAAAAAAAACAACCCTCAAAGCTTCTTAAAGGGGTAGTGAAAGGCTTTATTATCACAAAATCTGAGTGCTTCTTTAGGTCTGTTAAGATGATGTCAGCGATTTAGGGTATTTGTGCTTTCTAGTTCCACTCTTTTCAGAGCACCAGCTAATTTAGGTGATAAAGATGCCCTATTTAAAGCCTTGGAAAAAGAGAGGTGGCACTGGGAAAGCATCCAGTCCCCTTTTTCCTGTCTACTCTCAGTCTTGTGTTGGAGGTCTGCCAGCTCCCCTGGGGAGACATAGAAAGTTTATAGCATGTACTCTGGACAGGCTGATGGAATGAACTTGGATTATATATGGTATGTAACTGAAGGGACTCAGTCTGGGAGTGTGTTCTATAGCATGGTTAGGACATTATCAACACAATAAAAGTTTATTAGCATTGTTTACAGTTTTCAGTAATCTGCCTCCAAAGACAAATTCAAGATTTCCTGTGCTCCTCACTTGGCCTATTTATTTCTCTAGCAGACTACAGAAATTTCTGTGTACTTCTCCTCTCCTGAATTAAAAAAAAATCTTTTTGAATACACTCATCTTCCTACTTTCTTTGTCAACAGCTTTTACTTATATCTCCAGTCCTGAAGCATTCAAATGAAAATTCCTGCCCTCACTTGGAATTTTCTTTTTTAATATTTTTTGCCACTTTAATAGCATTTTATTTTTCCTAATTACATGTAAAGATAGTTTTCAACATTCATTTTTATAAGATTTTGAGTTCCATTTTCTTTTCTCTTTCCCTCCCACCTCACTCCCCTTCCCAAAACAGTAAGCAATCAGATATAGGCTATATGCGTACGATCATATTAAACTTTTTTATTAGTCATGTTCTCACTTGGAATTTCGATTCTCTTTATCTAGGTACATATCTAATCCCCCTATCAGATTATGTGCTTATCCAGGACAGGAACAGCCTTATTTACATGTGTGTTTTTCCTAGCCTAGAGCCTCAAATAAGACACAAACTTCATAAATGTTTACTGGGTGAAACATGCAATGTATCAGAGACCCTTTGAGATGAACCTGATTTTACAAGGAATCCTCCATACCCAATCTAAGGTTGGATTATTGCAATAAACTGCTGTGTGGTTTCCCTACCTCAAGTCTTCCCCTACTATAATCCATCCTCCACTCAGTTGTCAAATTGTTCTTCCTAAGGCATAGGTCTGACCATGCCACCTCTCCATTAAATAAACTACAGTGGATCCCTGTCAATTCCAAGACTAAATATAAAATATTCTGTTTGACATTCAAAGCCCCTTCCTAACTTCCTAATTTTCTTGCACCTTAATATCCTCCCTACCCCTCATCCTCAGGCCTCCTTGCAGCTCCTTGAATTCTCTCTTTCCTAACTCTGGGCATTTTCACAGGCTGTCCATCATACCTGGAGTTCTCATCTCTCTCATCCTGGCCTCCTGACTCCCTTTAATTCCCATCTAAAAATTCCATCTTTGGGGCAGCTAGGTGGGACAGTGAATAGAGCACCAGCCCTGGAGTCAGGAGGGACCTGAGTTTAAATCCAGCCTCAGACACTTAACACTTATTAGCTATATGACCCTCGGCAAGTCACTTAACCCCAATTGCCCTGCCTTACCTCCTCCAAAAAAGACAAAAAAAGCTTAAAAAATTCCATTTTCTACAAGAAGCCTTTCCTTAAACATTAATGTCTTCCCTCCATTGACTGTCTCCAATTTATTCCATATATATTTTGTTTGTACACAGTTGTCTTCCTGGTGTCTCTCTCTTTAGACTGTGAATTCCTTGAGAGCAGGGACTTGTATCTCTAGCACCTAGCACATTGCCTGGAAGTGTGGTAGGTGCTTAATAAATGTCTGTTGATTGACTTTGTGACTACCAGAGATAATAAGCATATGGTGCCATCCAGTAACTTGAGCCCATGTTTAAAGTGGTATATGACCTATAGGCCCAACAGAGTTTATGTCCTAAATAAGGAGCTTCTCCCATGGCAAGAATAAATGCCTTCTGGAGGGCCAGCTCAAACGCTTCCATTTCCTCTACTACCCCATTTTTACTTCTTCTGTCCAGCTCGGTTTTCATCTTCCAAACACTCACTGCAGTTGTTTGTTCTTACCCTCGACTTAAATGGCATTATCTCAAAATAGTGGGGGCCTGCACAAACCCTCCCGATTCAGTGTCCCTTCTCCTCCTTCCTCAAAGCCTGCTTCTGTGAAGAAGCCTTTGTGTGACATCAGACCCATCTTCTCTTCTCTTTCACCCATGTCTCCTTGTCGAACAGAGAAGCTAGGAGCGAGTTGTTAAACAGAGATAAACAGACAATAAGAGATCACCCCAAGTCTTGGCAAGCTTTCCCAACTTTCTTCAGTGTTTAATATACTTCACTTGTTTTGTCTGACTAGTTTAGCTCCAAATCCCATCACGCAGAACTTTCTTTTCTCCATGTTTGGTAGAAAACAAGTACACAGCTGGTATTCAAGAAAATGTCACATAAATGAAGATAGTAATCAAAGACAGGACAGAAGAAAAAGACAGAGTGATGGGATTCAAATTGTGGAAGAGAAAAAGAAAACGCAAAGAAATGGAAAGGTGTATGGAGATGGTTTTTTTCCTTTCCCTTTAGTTTTCTAGGACTGTATAATTAGGAAGTTTGGGACCTGTGGGTATTGCTCAGTCAATTAGGGAAAACCCCCACGTCTCTGGTTTCCAGTCTTCCTTTCTGGAGTATAAGGATCAGACACCTCTGGACACATTCTAGAATTTCCAAGTTACCTAGCTGCCAAGCCCCCTACTCAATTTCAAAACAGTTGGCCGTAGCCTTAGTTAGTAATTATTATGTTATTTGGGGCTGTCTTTTGCATTTAGGAGAGTGAAACATGAGCTTTTCCATTTACAAATTGTATTTATGAATTGGGATCTCTGTTGATGACATCTAGCTTTGTGTACTTGGAAGTCATGGGGATGAGTTAGCCTCTGGGTTAGTCTTATACAGAGAATGGCTTCCTCTATCTGAGTGAACAATTACACAGCTCATATTCAAAACATACTAGCTCTCATATAGAACAAAAGTTTCCTGTAGAAAGAGATATTAGGGGACCATTTCAAGAAGATACACAAAATAAAACCCTCTCCTCTGCCTTAGCTAGACAGTAAGCTCTTTAAAGGGAGAGATCCATCTTATTCATCTGCATGTTTTTCCATAGCACCTAGCCCAACTGAAACCAGAGATGATATTTTCATTAAGTGCTTTATTTGGGTTCCACACATGGATTTCATGAGCTTTTGCCTGCATGGTTTATTTTTTCTATAGCACAGGTCTTACTATATTCTACTTCTTTGCTCCCCTCTCCTTCCTAATCAATAAACTCTAGTGGCTCCCTACTACCCCGAGGTTAAAACATTAAGTCTTCTGCCTCACCTGGACTCCCTTCTAGTCTTTTAAGCTCTCAGACCGTGTATGATCCAGCTACCCTGATTACTTGCTGTTTTTTCATCTCCCGACAGTGAACCTTTGACCTATCTGTAACCCTTCCTAGAATGTTCCCTTTCCCTATCTTTGCCTCCTAGGTTCCCTAGATTCCTTCAAACCTTGGATCAAATTCACTTCCTACAAGAGACCTTTTCTGGGTCCCCCAGTTGCTAGTGCCTCCCCTCCCAAAATTACATTCCATATATCATATGCAATAAAAATAATGATTTACATTTACATAGCACTTTACAAATATTACCTCATTTGATGCTGACATCAACCATGGAAAGCATAGGTATTATTATTATCCCCATTTTATAAGTGAGGAAACTGAGGCACAGAGAGGTCACACAGCTAATAAGTGTTTATGGCTAGATTTGAACTTAGGTTTCCCTGACTTTACATTGAGCACTCTATCCACTTAGTTGTATATGCCTCCATAGTTATTTGTACATTTTCTCCTCCAAGAGAATGTGAACTCCCTGAGGGCAGGGAAGATGTTTTTGCCCGTCTTTATATACTCACAGTGTAGCATGGGTACCTGGTGCACACAAAGTACTTAATAAATCATTATTGACTGATTGATAATTCTCAAGTTATGGTCCTTTCAACTTCAAATGGTCTCAAGTTTCCAACTAAGAGCGGGGAAATATGAGGGAAAAAGTAATTGGATAATTTGGCACACCAAAGGACAGTTTACTTATTCTTTTAGCCATTCAATTCCTTAAGCAAGTGATCCTACTACATTTTGTCTTCTTTAGCAGACTGCCTCCTCTGTTATTCCCACTCTTAGTAATCTTTAATCTCTATCTGTCTACTGGCTGCTTCCCCACTGCCTGAAAACATAACCACATTTTCCCTAGCCTCAAAATTCCTTCACTGGATCTATCTATCCCTATCACTCCAGGATCAAATATAAACTACTTTCTCATTCAGAATCCTTCACAATCTGTCCCCCTCCTACTATTCCAGGCTTCTTAATTCTTCCCCACACTCTGTGATCCAGTGACAGAAGCATCCTTCTGTTCTTTACACATGATACTCTACTTCCCAACTCTGGGAATTTTCACTGGATGGCCTCATGCCTGGGTTACTCTCCCTCCTCTTCTCTCCATTACTATTTACCTGGTTTCCTTCAAGACCTAGTTATAATCCTACCTTCTATAAGAAGTCTTCCTCATTCCCCTTAATCCTAGTGCCTTCCTTCTGTGGATCATCACAAATTTATTCTGTCTAGGTATCATTGATATATAGTTATTTTCATGTTGTCTCCCTCACCAGACTGTGAGCTTCTGGAGAGAGAGGACTATCTTTTACCTTTCTTCATTGTCCAGCAGTTATGTGTCTGGTACATAGTAGGTGATTAATAAATGCTTGTTAGCTAACTGACCAATTAATACGGAATAAAAGGACTGATCTGATTAAAGGCCAGTTGCGATTAGATAGTAGACATTTGTGGTATACTCATTCAGTAGACTTTTGTGACTTTCTACACTGGCATTTATCAGTAGGTGAGTAGAAGGGAAGAAGGTTAGTTGTAGGGGTGGGAGAGATAGATGGGACTTGGATTTGGATAGGGATGAGTGGTGACTGGATAGCAGGGAAAGGGATTTGAGGGTGGCAGCTAGAATAAAGTTGAACTGGTTAACTATGTTGTTAAGATTTTGAAAGGAGAAAAATGAATCCAAAGCAGGCCGATGGATTTATAAAGAAAGGAGTGGAATGACAAGTTTGTGATGAGCACAAAGTGCAGTTTTAGGAGGGATTAAGCACAGGGAGAAATGGTAAGGTCAGGATTTTATGGACAGAATTTAGATGACTGGATCATGGAATTACAACACTAGTGAGTGATAATGAGGACAAAGATATGACCACCTGTGTGTGGCTAAGGCAGAGTGGAGGTACAGATCATGCAAGTTGAAGAGGTTGATGAACTGGTGAAGTAGGGTGATTAAGGAGATAGCCACATGTGCACTGAAGCCCTCGGGTATGAGGGAAGGGGTTCAAGTGGAAAGGAAGACTATAAACCCAGTACTGACCTCCTCAAGAAAAGAAAGAGAGTGACCTGTGGACCAGGATATGGCTTCCTTTGTGACCTTGCAAGAATGGACCACAATGACTTCCTAGTCCAATACATTCATAAGAATCATCACTATAACATATGACCCTTTTCCTCTCTCCAGTGGATTAAGGCAAACAGAAGTTAATTGACTTGCCAAGGGTCACAGAGTTAGTGAGTATCTGATACCTATTTCCTCCAGTGTATTGGAGGACATGAGAGAAAATGTGCCTGGTGCTTGAAAAAATGACTGGGGATGAATTATCTTCCTGGGAGAACTAGATTTCCATGACTGCAAGAAGATGGAAAGGCATATAAGAGGAAGAGGCCCTAATATAAAGAAAGCAGTTTGTTAACAAAACCACAGAACTACAGAATTTGAGGATAAGAATGGAATACAATGCAGGGGGAGGGGGGAGGGCTAGGTGGCGCAGTGAATAGAGCACTGGCCCTGGAGTCAGGAGGACCTGAGTTCAAATCCAGCCTCAGACACTCGACACACTTACTAACCATGTGACCTTGGGCAAGTCACTTAAACCCAATTGCCCTGCCCTCCCCCCTCCAAAGAGGAAAAAAAAAGAATAGACCACAATGACTTCCTAGTCCAACACATGCACAAGGAGAATCATCACTATAACATATGACCCTATTTGGGGTTTTCTTGGAAAAGATACTAGAGTCCTTTACCATTTCCTTCTCCAGTGGATTAAGGCAAACAGAAGTTAAGTGACTTGCCCAGGGTCACAGAGTTAGTGAGTATCTGAGGCCAGATCTGAACTCAGGCCCATACTCCATTCACTAAACCACTTAGCTGCCTCATAAAATACTTTAATTACCTGTACTGCATAATACATAAGTGGAGATTTAGTCATCTGATAAAAACTGATAAAACCAAAAAGAATGTGGTAGGTCACCCAAAGTGATCTTTTTGCCTTGAATTCTCTAGCTATAATGGCAAATTTCCTTTTTGTGAGAAGTTACAGTTTAAATCGGAACATATCATTGAAACTAACTTGAGGATAAGATCAGAATAATCATTTGAACCTTACCATTACAACATATAATTTTATTTTATTTTATTTTTTGCATTTTAGAGCGGGGGGAGGCAGGGCAATTGGGGTTAAGTGACTTGCCCAAGGTCACACGGTTAGTAAATGTTAAGTGTCTGAGGCCGGATTTAGTAAATGTTAAGTGTCTGAGGCCAGATTTGAACTCAGGTTCTCCTGACTCCAGGGCTGGTGCTCTATTCACTGTGCCACCTAGCCACCCCTCCCCAATACAACATTTAAAAGAATCAACAATTGACTAAAGGAGACATAGTACAAATATATACAAATCTCAATATATTTGACCAAAAGTTTCAATTAATTGTCTAATTCTGCTTTATAATAATTTATACTTATTTTCTACTTTGAGTAGATACCATTTCACCGAGCATATTTATGTGGGCATTCCAAAAGAGCCTAAGGGACATCCTTAGGTATGTAAGTACAATATCAATGCATGTTCTACAAGAGGGCAAAGGCAAGGAAATACATACCCCATACACCCCGCAACTACTTACTATATTTATTGGATACTTTTTAATAAATGTATTTAAATAGGTACAAAAACAAAAAAAATATAAATAGGAAATAGGAAAATTACTAAATTGGGGCTAAGAAATTGTTGTTATCATTACTTCAATGATTTGTGATTTCATATACACCTGCCACCAATGCAGATTATAACCATTCCATGACCTAGGACATGGTCTTCAAAAGTTAGTACGGTTGAAAAATTCATCTCTATGAAATCAGCCTGGTACTGAGGCCTCTCCAAACTTATTAGGTTGTTCTCAATTGACAGTTTGGTAGAACATGTCTAACTACATACTTTGCTGACACAATCTCCAAGGACCTCTAAACCATGATGAGACATTGAAGTAGGACTTTAGGAAAGACCATCAGTATTTTTTTTTCTTAATACAGGAATTTATTTTTTAAATCATTCAATTTTTAGTAAAAAGGTGAACTTTTCTTTTCAATTTTAGAAACTTAAAGATATGGAGATTTGCAGTGGTCACATGTTTCTGATAAAAGAGTTGAGGAGAGAGAGAAATTTCTCAAAGGATCACATAAGTGGGGCAGCTAAGTGGTGCAGTGAATAGAGCACCAGCTCTGGAGTCAGGAGGACCTGAGTTCAAATCCGGCCTCAGACACCACTTATTAGCCTTGTGACCATGGGCAAGTCACTTAACCCCAACTGCCCTGCCTTCCCTCCTCCAAAAAGCAAAAAAAAAAAAAAGATCACGTAAAATCACGTGAGCTAACAAAGGGATATTGCTCTTTCTCAGGAGAAATAAACTGATTAAGAATTGATTTGGGTAGTAGTATAGCTACAATCTCATTAATTTCACTTATTTTTCCTATCAGTCTGAGAAAATAATGAGCTTGGAAATTTGAGGTCTTAATATGCAATTCTTGTTAAACAATGCAGCAATCACTTTTTTGAATGAATATCACTCTATTCACAACTCATGTTTTGATTGCTACAATGAAGGACTATTTTCTGTAGCAATATTTTGTCAGAAGGGCTGGATTTTCTGTATGAAGTTTTTTAGTTGACTAATTGAGGGCAAAACCCAAAGATATGACAAGAGAAAATCCATGAAAAGCTAATGCATGATACTGGTGCTGTGATAGATGGAGTAGATTGAATACAGTACCTGTTTATTGCTGTCAGCCGTACAACACAGTTTCTTGAGAGACACAAAATGTCTAATTTTCCTAATAACATAAATAATCAGTGATTAGTAAGTCAGAGAAGAGAGGGCACAACAAGCCAGCACACTAAATCCTTTAACAAGCTTTTTCTTAAGACATAACCCCAGAGGTGGTTTGAGGCCAGATTTTAAAATAAAAAAAATCAAAACTATTTTACAAAAGCATCCTAGATATTATTTTTCACGTATAAAACATGTCAGTCCACATATGCATGCAGAAACATGTATCTTCATGTGCATTGTATATCCTCTATTTTTGTATCAAGATAAAAACTATTTCCTTAATAGTTTCTTCCCCCAGTGACTGAAGACTTCAGTGAGACAATGCCAATTCTTGTGTTAGTTATCCTTCTACACATAAGTGATTTGAATTCTGCTTGGGTACAGTCGTCATTTTAAGATATTTGGATAAACCATGAGACTTATGGGTCTAGCCAGGGAAAACTGAATCGTCCTATTGTTTTGGTCTTTAACTCTTCTCATGATTTTCATGCCAAAAATTACTACTTGGCATAATGCTAATAAAGCCAACATCTGCAGTTCAATCCCCATATGGGCCAAGGAGTTTCATACAGAGGAAAAACTCTTCTTCAAGGTCATAGACTACAGCTCTAATTCTAGTCAATAACTTCACAAATGTTTATAATCACAAGGGAGATAACAAGAGTATATGGGTATCTCAGAAACGATTATCACAATTGCTTGAAAAACACTCACAAGTGATTGGTCATTATCATATTTGTAAGAACAATTTTACTAAATTATATTTTTATAGACTCAAAGTTTTATTATACCTTCTTTGGCTTAAATTTTTCTAGAGGGGAGAACAATGAGAGCAGAAGAGCTTAGAATTAGTTACTTAGTCAATGTGTGCCAAATGTGGGCTTTAAACAAAATGTCCTGTTGCCCATGACTGGAAAAAGCAAAACAAAAAACAACTCAACGACAATAAAAATGGTTGAGATGATGGGATCCCATGCAAAGAATGGAGGGAGACACACTTTGTTTCTTTTGCTTGTTATACAGATGCACAAATTAGAATCCTCAAAAAGACTGTTCTTAAAGAAATGTCTATTTTGTTTGGTTACCTAGATGATTCAGGTTGGAAACAATAGGTTCTTTGCTTTGGTTTTCTAAGTAGACTGGGCCTAAGGATGATAAAAGTAAGAGGGGATTAGGCAAAATTGGCAGGCACAAGGCATCTGGAAGTAAGTTGCTGAAAGAAATGGCAGTTCAGCAAATGGCACCTCAGGAGGTGATTAGTAGGCTCATACCTGTGAGTACCTAAGCCTCTGCCAGTTTGCTAATGAGTGATCATACTGGCTGGAATGATGCTACAGGAAAAAAATACAACACACAGCATATGGCAGTATGCAATCGTATCTAGGCTGATTCAGTATCAACATTGAATAATAAGTACAGTTTGAAGGAGACGAATTTTCACCCCTTCCATAGCCTCATGTCCTTAGAAGGCCACATGTGGCCTCGAGGCTGCAGGTTCCCCAGCCCTGGTCTAGATTATAGGTCTTACAAAGGCAGGGGCATCATTGCATAGCTGATGGAGTACTAAGTGGGCTTGGGGTCAGGAGATGAGTTCAAATTCCAATTCAGATTCTTTCTAGCTATAAATGGCAAGCCTCTTATGGCCTCAGTTTCCTCACCTGTAAAACTGAGATGACATTACCTGAACTCAGGATTATTCTGAGGAAACACGAAAGCAATCTGAAGTATTGTTTTATTCTGACTTTCTATCTCCTATCCCCCAGAAACTAACCCAGGGTTCTGTACACAATAAGCATTTGTTATTTATTGAATTGAATCATTATACTGGATGTGTAGTTCTTCTAATAACATAAGTACTGGCAAGGCAAGGGGTATTCTTAGGAGATGAATCTTTACATCCTCCCCTCATTCCTAGGTTGCCAAAATTGTTACTGCCTTTTTTCCCCCTAAAGAATTCTGTGCAATTCCATGTCTCTCTTATGTACACATACTGCCATATGCTATTAAAATGTTATTGACACTTCAGGCTAACCTACAAAGCCTAATCAGTAATTTATTGTAAGTGATTAAATAGCACTGTATCCTGTTTGGCCCAGTATACTTTCTCACAAAGTTCACATGGGGAAGGAAATCGAATTGTACATTTACCTTCCCTTATGGTGACATAAAACAATTGTACACCTCTTTAAGATCAGAGATTAAATGAAACTGGATCTCACCAGCTCCAGGTTAACATGTTTTTCTTCCTCAATCAAATGACCTCTATTCTTCTTTACCTCTATCAGCCAAGCAGCCGGGAGCTGCTGCATTATCCTCTCAGAGATATAAAGAGGAGGGGGATGATGGGAAGCCTGGAGGGGAATAACCTCACACACTGTGGAGGGTCTGGCAGTTTTTATCTTTTCATGAAGCAGTAGCAGAGCAGGATAGAGCAGAGCCCTTTCCCTTAAGGAGAGATGGCAAAGGCTGTCCCAGGAGATTGGGAGCCTGAGAGACACATAAGAGGGACATGATGTAGTGTTATGAAAGACATTGTGGATGGGAAGGGGGAGGAATAGCTTTGCCCTGAATCTTTTTTTAGGTGGCCTTATCTTGGTGGTGGTGGTTGTCCTTCACTCTTGAAGAGGACCAAATGACGTCACTATGTTGGCATCAAGGTCCAGTATGTCCATCTATGGCTGATCACACCAATGTGAGTTTGGAAGGCTCTACCACAGATCTGTCACAAATAGTCCATATGAATAGAGTCTATTTTGGTCCCCATGCCCTAAATAGAGATGTTGATGTATTCGTGAATCTGTAATGGTAACATTTGCCAAAGAAAAAACAATACATTCAACTGAATCTTGGTCTTTGTCATTTGCTATAAAAGTTCAAAATTCGTTTCTTACCCTCCTTGTCCAATTACTGGCGTGATCTTCACATGCTGTTGAACACTGTCTCCTGATTTTCTTCTGGCATAGTAAACCCCTTGCCATTCCTATGTGAAGAGAAATATTAAAGTTTCTCAGTCACTATTCATCATTTGTTCTAAAAAAGTCCAAGCGACTTGATTTCAAAAGGCTGGAAAAGACTTCCATATATAAAAATACAATAGTAAATAAACTTGAGGCTGTTTCTCAAGTATCTTTCTCCAACAAGGGGTAATGAGCACTGAGAAGTGATTAGGCAAAGTGCTTTACTCCAAACAATTGTGTTGTGATCACCTTGACTATTTTGTAGCCGAGAAAAATGAATGCTGAGAGGGGAAAGGGGGGATTAAGAACATGCTGTGGAGTCTATAAGGATTTCCATAGGAAGTCGAAGAATTCTGCCAGGATCACTCTAAGGAACATGTATGGAATTCTTTCCTCAGTTTCAGAAGAGGCTAGGATAGGAGTGAGCCTACCCTCCTGTTACAAACTTTAAGACAGGGAAGAGTATGCAGTAATGGGGGCAAGGATAGGAGCAGTCTCCATTCTCTATCCTTGGAATATTCAGATTCTGAGAACTTTAAACATCATAGACACTTTGTTGTTGTGTTGTTCAGTCATTTTCAGTTGTGTCTGACTCTTTGTGATTCCTTTTGGGATTTTCTTGGAACAGATTACAGTGATTTGCCATTTCCTCCTCCAGCTCATTTTACAGATGAGGAAACTGAGGCAAACAGAGTTAAGTGACTTGCCCAGGGTCACACAGCTAGCAGATGATTCATGAAGATGAATCTTCCTAATTCCAGGCTTCATGTTCTATCCACTGCACCATCTATTTGCCCTGAATATAGGAATACCTGGGACAAAAGGAGTGAATTCTGGATGCTCTTTCTTCATGATCCCTTCTCACCATAGTTAACTGGTCCACACCTTGCCTGGGGACTATAGCAGGAATAGTGTGATAGTTCTATACACATTTTAATGTATTTTAAACACATCCCTGGGCTCTGTTTAGCAATTGATATGTTTTCACTTTTGTCTCCCACCTTTCTCATTCATGGTCCAACTGGTTGAATGCTGTCAGATGGATTTCCCAACTCGTTTTTTTAGCTTCTTTTTGGCTGGATCTTCCTATAAGTTGAATACCTGCTCTATTTCACATCATGGCTAGGAAGATAAATAACAACTAGGAAAGTAGGATGAGCTTTGAGGTGGGGGGAAGGACTCTATAAACTCAAGGAATTTACCACTTTCCAGCAAAGTTACAGTGTGACTGACTCACATTTGGGTTGCTTAGATGGCCATTCTGAATTCTCAAAATTCTATGATCTAGCAACAGGTAGTTCTGGCTTTTGGCCATGATGCACATCTGGCAACCAGGGCATCAAACAGTTTGCTGTAGGGCAGATCTGTTAACAGATAAGGCAGTGTGGTGCAGTGGAAAGAACACTGCACCAGACCCGGTTAAAACTCAGTTTGAATTTTGGGCTTGCAATTTACTTCCTGTATGATCTTGGAAAAGTCAATTAACTTCTTTGGGACACAATTTCCTCCATTATAAAATAAAATAAGAAAGTTGGACTGGATAACTTCCAAAGTCCCTTTTAATCGATGGGCCTATAATAGCAAATGCAGTATCATCCATGTTTAAACCAAACAAATGGTTGGAACAAATGCATAGGGAATTAAGGTATCTCTATTAGGGAGAATCAAATGAGTGGAGGGGTACAATGTGAATTGTTATTGATGTTATTTAAGGTGTGTGTGTGTCTGTCTGTCTGTCTCTCTGTGTAGTTACAAACTTCTCTGGATAAAGAAAGCATACAGAAAGTCACTATATGGAATTCTTCTTTATCACAGAGTCTCCCTCCTCATTCTCGCCCCTCTTACCTCTGTCCCAGAGAATCCCTCTCTTCCTTCAAGATAACAGTTCAAAGCTTTCCTGATTCCCTAAACTGGGAGTTACCTCCCTCCTTCCCCAAGAACTTCATATTTAACTATTCTATATTTGTTCTTTTCATATTTATGATATATTATCATATATTCATATTGCCTTCCTCATTAGAATTTAAGTTCCTTGTGAGTAGGACTATTTCTTTGTATTTGTATCTCCAGTGCCTAGCACAGTGCTCATCACATGGCATGCACTTAATAAATGTTCATTGACAGTCTGATAGTCAAATCAATTAATCAGGAACAGCAAAGATATATGTATGTGTAGAAGAATTTTTTCTTTAAAGACAGATTAACTACTAATCCTATGGAGAGTATCAGGCACGAAACAACCCAGCCTATGATACAAGAGGTCCAAAAACACCTCAAAGAGATATTTTGCATAGAGAAAGTAGGTGTTTTAATTCATTATAATATTTGTAACTAATCAGATCCTAAAAATAATAAAATGGAGACTTCCAGAAATCATCTGGAAGGAGTGGAAAGAGCATTTACTAACCTTTCCCTTCTTGATGCATGTGTTGATGGTGTCCAGGAGATCTGCACGGTTTTGGTCACTTTTGGGCAATTCAGTGAGTTCTTTGCCGATGAGCTCTCCCTTGTGATAGCCCATCATTCTTTCGAAGGCAGGGTTGACATACTAATAGAGATAGGTAATTCCAGATGAGGTCAGGGAGTGAAAGAGGAATCAATGTGCTCTCACTTCTGTTAAGCTGTGTTTAGAGCTAGCTATGCTGTGAACTACCAAGTTGCTAAGAGGTACAGTGAGCAGAAGTCATCAGCAGGTCAATCATCATCTACCAACTGATCAAACCTACCTGATTTTCAAGTTGGCTGCCATATTAATACTTCTCCTCCAGTAAGCAGCTTACAATAACTCTGAGAGGAAAGGAGAGCTTGGACTGATTGCCACTACAATCCCTCCTTCCCAAGTTGGGGATTGACACCACGAATCTTCCCCCTCCCCACACCCACACAGACCTTTTGCCAGAGATTGCAAGATTTTGGGGAAAAATCAAAAGTTATCTTATTAGGAAATAGTCAAGACCCCTCAACTTGGTGTCCATTCTCTGCTACTCTTCATAATCTCCAATGGATAAGAACTTAGAAAAGAAATACCAAAACTATAGCCCAAACCAAACAAATCATCCAAAAGGTTGTGATTCAAGTAATTACCAAGCCTTGCATCTTTACTGAACAGTGATTTTTCCTCTCCGATCTTTTACTCAGTTGCCCCTGGTAAAGTATGGACTGATTCTTTTTTTTTGCATAATTTTCCCATTCATTCTTATGTGCTTGTGGTGTAAACACTACCTAAGGAGCCCCTTACTTCCTAGAGATTTCAAAAAGGTATGTAGAGGAGGAATGTGGGAAATGGACAGTCCAGGCAGCCTGAGGGCATTTCAGGGCACAGGGGACTCAAGGCAGTTGCTTCTCAAACCTTTGCTTAGGAGTGTGGCATTTAAGGCCACTGCTCTAAAAACTGCCGTCTGTTGTTGATCTTGGTGGCATGCAAAAGATGATGTGACAAAAATTGCCTGACAGATAGTTGCTCAATCTTATTTATCACCTGTCACTGAGCTTAGAATGAAAATTATGTTTTCAGTGATGTGTGTTCATCTCCCACTGCCAGCAACCTGGACTGCTCACAGACAGTGAAATCTCACCAAATTAAAAGGAACTAGGGCAGAAGGCAGTTTTAATTAGGAAGGCAGGAAATGAACATTTATTAAGTGCTTACTATGTACCCAGCACTGTGCCAACCATTTTACAAATCTCATCTCATTTGATCCTTACAACCCTGGGAGGCAGGAGCTGTTATTATCCCCACTTTACAGTTGAGGGAACTGAAGTAAATAAAGGTTAAGTGACTTGCCCAGAGTCACATAACTAGTAAGTGTCTCAGGTTAGATTTGAACTCAATTCTTCCTGGCTCAAGGCCTAGAGTTCTCTCCACTTTGCCATCTAGTTACTTCAATTGGTAAAAAAAAATTGGAGATAATTTTAAAAGAAGGGCAATTTTTTATTATAGATATTTAATAACTGTAACTGGGAGGCATAGTAGATAGACAACCAGCCTACTATGTCAGGAAGATCTGGGTTCAAATTTTCCCTCAAATACTTACTATCTTTGTGACTCTGGGCAAATCACTTAACCTCCCAATGCCTCAGACAACTCTCTGCGACTATGAGGTGCAGGATGTTGCCTATTTTAAGTGGTAGAGCAAATTTCTTCTCTGTGATTTCCCTATTACCGATAAAATTGGTGGTCCAAATGAACCACCAAAAAATCAAACCAAACTGCATAATTCAAACATAAAAGAAATTTGCTTTAGTAAATATAAGCAAGGGTCTAACACCAGCATGCCAAATGTTGGTGAGTAAATGGGCTCCTCTAAAAACACTATTTATATGGTTAGTTAACCCCTAAGCATGGGAGCTAGTGCAAAGAAAAAATTCAGTACTATTTCCTAAAGATTATAGATTCCCAGTTAATGGAACTGAAATCACAATTAGGTCCTGATTAGTGTGAATAATGAATTCTGTGAAATGGGTGCATTATTTAAATTAGCATTATATCTTTCCACTGGGCTGGAACAAGCTACCATATTTTACACAATTATAACTTCCAATAGTGTGAAGTTGAATACATGCAACTGTTCAGTGGAGTTCATTATATTCACACTAATCAGGACCTGGTTGTGAAGATAATTTAATGGTTAACTAAAGCTTGGAACTGACTCCAGTTCAAGAAAGAAAATTATGCATGCTTAGTGTTCCCCCCGCCCCGTAGGTCAAGGACTCAGATATCATGGCAAAGTACAGAAATATTTCCCATCTATGTTTTTTAAAAAAACAAACACTTTTTTCATACCTGAATAACATGATCATCACTGGTTATTTCTATGGCTTCATGACAGTGGTCAAGTGCCGTAAAAATTGAGTTACATGCCCTGAAAAGTGCAAATGTTCCATTAGTTCTATAGTCAAACCAAAGCATCTTTCTCAAGATGGTTTATTTTAACCTGTTGCTTTATTAAGTTAATTCACAGGATGCATAAAATCTGTTTACCTCCAAACCATGTAACACTGAAAAAATTATTTGCTTGGAAGAAAAACTGACTTTTAAAATATATATATTATATATATATATACACACATACACACACCCATATACATATATATACATGGGTGTGTGTATACATACATATATACATATATGTAAACATTACAGTTAAGGAATGAATACAACTCATATGTTCCTGCATATATTTTAACAAATGACAAATTTGAGACGAATGTGAAAATCTTTCTGGATAATATAAGAGCTGCACACCAAATGCAACTTCATTACTAAGACAATTAATTAGAAACAGAAATGATTGGTTTTCTAAGGACTCTAGGCCCTCCTTCAACAAAAACTCTTAGGTTGCTGTCATATCTGTAGTCAGGGAGAAGTCAAATCCTGGTCAACTCAAAGAGTCCCTCAGTTTAAGCACTAGGTTTCCCTGACCTTGAACAAGAGGCAGAGGAACATTTTTCCTTCTTTTTTATATTCCTAAACTCCGACGAGTTTGAGAACAATCTACTTCCAAATCATGATCAAAGGCTGATACCGCTTTGATCCCTTAACCTAAGGACCCCATGTCAGTGGAAGTCCTAAGGAAGAAAATTTTCTGTGAAACTTTTTTATCTGTTCCTTGTAACTGAAACTATGACATATTTCTGGGAGGACGGGAGTAATTTTAACCAGCATTAATTCTTGCTCAATAGAACAGCTATTAGAGTCCTTATTTGTACTAGTTGCTTAAATAATAAACATTAAAGGTACTTTAAACAATAGTAATGTGATAATTCCTCTTATAAAATCAATTTTACAGTGTTACCTATTAGTAAACACAGAATTCCACTCTTTGTTTGGTTTTAAGCTTTGCAATTGACTCTAATGATTATAATGTGCCTTCTCTTTGCTCTATGACATATTTCTTCTCATTACAAATATCCATAAAAGTCTCACTGAGATACCTTATCATGACATGGAGATGACTATGGTTCTCAAAAAACATACCAGCAAAATGCAATTTCTATGGACCCAACAATAGATTGTGTGATTGTGTGTATTTTTTAAGGACCAGTCTAGTTAAGTATAGAGAAACTCATTACCACTAGACTGAACCCTAGATGACTTCTTTGTCCAGAACAAACCATGAAACAAAAAAAAAAATACAAAACCATCCTCCACTCCCTTCTATTTCTTTAGTAACTGTGGTGGTAAAGGTAAGAATGATTGCTAAGAATTGTAGTTTGGGGTACATTTATAAATATTTACCTAATTACTAATACATTGGAAGGCACTGGACATAGTAATAACAACACAAAAATTAAATCTGCTACATTTTCACAGGAAATGACTTTTTGCTAATATTGGAATTATTTTCAAACCATCTGTCTATGTATACAATCTGACCATTAACTTATTAGGGCAAATGTCAAAATCAATACCAAATTAGAAGAAAAAATGAAAATGAGAATATATGACTCCAACTTGACCTATTTAAATAAGATGATGACACCAAAAAAAAAATGGGACATGGATAAAAGAACAGACACCAACAGAAGTTATCATTGCTTTCTAAGGAAGTTTAACCAATGTAAATCATGTGTCACAATGAAGACTCCAAAAGGGTCTAGAAACTGTCTCACAAAGCAAATGCATGATCTATTTGTAAGTGGAGTATTATGGAAGCCACAGACAATACTAGTTTGAAATATAAATTCATTCAAAAATATATCAAAGAAGGATGGCTCAAGATTAAAAGTGGCACTTCCATAAAACAATGAAAAGTGGTGGAGGGAAAAGCATCTTATAGAGAACATGGTGAATTGATCCAATTAAATCAGATCATTCCAAGAATAAATTTGGAATGACAGTGAAGAAATGAAAGAGGTCTGCTGAGATTTTGATAACAAATTATTTTCTTCATCAATCACTATAAAGCCATCACCAACAAGCTCTAACTTTGTAGTTTTGAGGCACTAGATGAGGAAGTAGCTATGAAAATAAAGAAAACAAGGATGGAAAGAGCAGCTGGATTACATCAAATATATATAAAGCACAGAGCGATGCTAAAGGCAACACAATTTTGAGGGTATTCAGGGATAAAGTCATTGAAATATTTGCAAGGAGAGAATATCAAGTACTTGGAAAAATTATAGACGTTGTTCCTACTGAAAAAAGGTGAACAAGAAAATATCAATAACTATTTTATGAGAATAACTTAAACATGAATCAAGGGTATTCTTTATGAAGGCATAAGAAAAGAATAGGCAGGTTTTCACAAGGGATATTCTACAACTAACAATATTTATATAGTCACACAAATGATTGAAAGGTGTGGAGAATGTGAGAACCCACCATATTTATTGCTTGTTGGATAGGAAAAATCATTTGGCTCAGTACAGAAAAATGTAACCTGTTTTAAGAAGCAGTCTATGCATATGTTAAAATTATACATAATTACTTAAAATATGCAACAATAGCTATAACTTTATTCAACAACCCTCTGATCATTGATATCAAGTGAAGAATAAGACAAGACAACATGCTTTCCAAAGATGTCTGCCACCATCATGATGGATGTCTGGTAATGAATGCTAACAGAGGAGGGTCTCCTATATATGGTAAGGTCCTCTAGACGCCCTTTTTGAAGTTGACATTATCCTGATTTCACCATGTCCCAGAACTTTGCAGAGTCTCTCAAATAGGATCTATAATCACTCAAAAGAGTTTAGTTCAACAAACCTTAAGGAAAAATATCAAGTGGATAAATGATGACTATTGTCCAGACTATGCTATAAGGTGGGATGAATAATCCATAGGGCTTTTCAATGAGCTGGGCTCAGAATTGGGAAGGAAGACAGTATGCTGGTTTGCATTTGAGAAACTGCACAGTATGTTTGCCTCTAAGCTTTTTCTGGAAATGATGGCTCATCTTTTTAAAATCAGTATCCTTCCAATGATGCTATATGACTATAAATAATGTAATAAAGAAGTCTCCCAAGAACTAAATAAGAAAGTCACCCAATCAGCAATGGTGAGATGTGTAGTAGGTATGAACAGGATGAAGCACATTGCCAGTGAAAAAATGTGTGTCAAAAGCCATGTAAAAAATATCATTAAGGAGATGTACAATTAAAACAGGAGACCACATAGTGAGAACAAAAGAAATAGTTAGCCTATCTGCTCCATTGGTACCTAGTGCAATGTCAACATATCAGGATAAAGGTCCTCAATAGCCAATAGAATGGATCCTCTTTGATGAAGGATTTATGAAACTATCTGAATAAAAGTAGAATCCAATGAGATATGGACAGGTTATAATATGGGATTCTTTTACTTTTTGTATTTGTATCCCTAGCACTTAACACAATGCATGACATACAGTAGGTGATTAATAAATGCCTTTTTATTCATTCAATTCATATTTGAGAGAATAGTAGACATTTATATTTCAAGTTTGCTAAGTGCCATTTGAGTTTCTCATTACCCCTATGACATAGATGCTGCAGATATTATCATCACTTTACAGATGAAGAAACTAAGGTTTGATTAAATGACTTGACCACAGTCTCACAGGCAATATGTTTTAGACATGACTTGAATTCAGCTCTTCTTGACACTAAATCCATCATTTGGATATACTAGACGGCCTCATAAAATGTCTCTAGATTCCAGCTTATAAAGAATGAAAGCTATTTTTTCCAACTACTTTTGTCCAAATGTCCAATTTGGACTTTTGTCCAATGTACTTTTGTACATTTGATCTGAAAATTAAAGCCAAGGAACCCTTCTGCCATACTTCATGCACAAATGAACATTGAAAGGGATAAGGGGGAAGGGCAAACAAAAAATGAACATCGAAAAAAAAAAAAGATACATGGCTAAAAATGCCTCCAAGTATGAGGTAAAGAAAAACCATCTTTACCTAAAACATTTCTTCTGTGTTCTTCCATAAAAGGTGCCTCAGAAATGAGGCAGATAAATATGACCTTGCCCTTTATGTGCCTGTATCTGCATGCAGAAAAGACATCTGAAGACAAGGATGCAAGGGCTAAACTCTGCATGGGCTAATTTTTCAATATCAGTACTTGCTAAATTAGGCCTTACCCTACAAATATTATTGAATTGTGTCCAATATGACAGGGGGGAGGCATTTTTTTTCAGTTAAGTAAGTAAAGGGCATTTAAAAATACTATCACTGCTACCCTTTCATGTAGTATCATTCTTAAAAATTATTCTTAAATGTAGCCTCCTATAACTATACACCATTATCTTTGGTAATTGCCAATGAAACATTTAAAAAAAGAATGCCCAATAGGATAGGGTATATTTTTATGAGCAATCTAGGTAAGAGGGTATCAATAATTCTTTTCTGTTTGTTTGTTTTTGGAGGGGGAAAGGCAAGTTAAGTGGGGTCAAGTGACTTGCCCAAGGTCACACAGCTAGTTAAGTGTCAAGATTCTGGGGCTGGATTTGAACTCAGGTCTTCCTGACTCCAGGGCAAGTACTCTATTCACTGTACCACCTAGCTGCCCTCTAGAGATTAATACTATGGGACTCCAACATTTAGACAGACTTTAGACATTTTTTATATGATTGTTATATTTTAAACAAACCTTCAGAAAAATGAGATAATCAATAATGACTCATGTTCTCTGTTTGGAAACTTAATTGCTCACATTAATTTTTAATATTATTCATGCCAAGATGTTTTTGCTTTATTAACTTTCTGTCCTTGGGAACTCTGCAAATCACATTTGCCCCTTTTTGTAGCCTCCAAGAAAAGAAGTTGAAGAATTGCCAACAGAAACAAAAGGAAGCTGAAACAAATACTAAAATACTAGGACCGTCTAGAAGCACAAATAATCCCTACAAGTGATTTTATTGGAGAACACATCAGGAGAGGTTCAGTGGAAGGACCTCTGAACTGGGAGTCAGGTGACCAGAAATTCAGCTGTACAACTACATGCCTTTATGACACTGGCAAGTTTTATTGCTGGCAAAATGAGGGGATTAGAGCAAGAGGGGATTGGCCTCTTCCAGCTCTAAGGTTCTACGATTAATTTCCATTCTAACTAATATCCCGAAGTCACAATGTCCCAAACTGAGCTCATTATCATTCCCTCCAAACATTCCTCTCCTCACAGGAGTCCCTCTTTCTTCCAAAGACTCCAGTCTCCTTCCAGGTCTATGACCTCAGTACTCACCATGACCCCTCACCCTACCGGAACCCACACATCCAATCAGTCGCCCAACCCTTCCACTCTTTCCTTCGCAACAATTCTCACCTCTCTTTGCTTACAAAACCACCGCCTTAGTTTGGGCCCTCCTGACCACTCACTGAGATCACTGACACAGCCCCATAATTGGTCTCCCTGGCTTGAGTCTCTACAGTTTAATGTACACATTGCTGTCAAAGTAATTTTTTTTAGGCACATACAATGTGAGTACCCTATTAAACCAATTCCAGTGGGTTCCTATTAAGTATAATTTCTCTTTTTCACTTTTAAAATCCTACCTGACCTGGCCTCAACCTATCTTCGTAACCTCAAACATGACATTCCGTATACTGGTGTCAGATTTTCCTGGTTTGCAACTTTCTAGTGGGAGAATTTACACCTCAGAAATCTGCAAGTGCCTTAAGTCAGGGCTTGAATTATTGTTTTATTGATTGTCTATACTTAAGTGATGGATGATATATTAATAATGCAGTTTAAACTTAAAATGCTGCCATGTATTTTCAGAGAGCTGGTTGTTAAACATTTATCATCACATTCTTGCTCCATATCCAGTCTCAATATCTCTTCATGAGCTCCCCATGCATGGAATGCTCTTCCTCTATACCTCTGGCTTATAGCATCCTCTCTTTCTTTAAGACACAGTTCAAGCACCATCTCCCACATGAAGCTTTTCCTCATTCCCCCAACTGCTTGTGTCCACTCTCCCTCATAAACTAGCTTGTACTTCTTGACTTTCTATGTATTTATATCTA